>CM070545.1:18893650-19256445 GCA_036346405.1 Phyllostachys edulis
TTTTGTTGTCGATACTTATCCAGGGGCGAAGCAACTTTGTGAATGATATTGATGTGTACCTAGCACCATTGATGGAAGATCTAAAAATATTGTGGATTGAAGAGTGCAATTATGGGATGCATACAAGCGAGAGAACTTCACTTTCGTTCCTTGTTGTTACGCACCATAAATGATTATCTGCCCTTGCTAATCTGTTGGGCGAGTACAAAAGGGGCCAAAGCACATACTCACTTGCTTAGATGATCTGAGAGTGTGTGGCTGAATCACTCGCGCAAAACCGTGTACATGCGTCATCGTAGGTTCCTTGAGGGCTCACCCATACATGAGAATGAAGAAACAATTGACGGAGAGAAGGAGGGCAGTTCGGCTCCAAGGCATTTAAGCGGAAAAAGGTTTATGATATGGTTAAGGATTTAGATGTTGTGCTTGGAAAGGGATGTAAATCGAGGACAAGTAAGAAGAACATGTGGAAGAAGAGATCAATATTTTGGGACTTACCTTATTGGGAGCACCTAGAAGTTAGCCCTTTGCATCGGCGTCATGCGTGAGAAGAATGTATGTGGCGACTTGATTGGTCTCTTCTTGAACATTCGTGACAAAACAAAGGATGGTGTCAGCATGCGGCTTGACTTAGTTGATATGGACATCGGACTGAGTTAGCACCAACAAGGACCGATAAAGAATGAGCGTACCTTCCCCACTTGTTACACTCTGTCCAAGGCGAGAAAACCGAGCGTGCGGTTCTTGCATGGCGTGAAAGTTCGTCCGGTTACTCCGCCAACATAAAGAAACTTGTTTCGATAAAAGATTTGAAGTTAATTGGCATGAAGTCTCATGATTGTCATGTGTTGATGACACAAATGCTCCTGTTGCAATTAGAAGTATTTTTAGATCAAGGTCAGAGACAATCATGAAATTTGTTATTTTTTAACACAATTGCTCGAAGGTCATCAATCGAAGGACTAGATGCTCTGCGGGGCGAGGTGGTGGCGACTCTATGTAATCTTGAGATGTATTTCCCTCCGTCGTTTTTCGATATTATGGTCCATCTCATTGTTCATATTGTGAGGAGATAAAGATGTGCGGGCCGTGTTTCTCGTAGCATGTACCCGTTCGAGAGGTTCATGGGAATTCTCAAGTCATATGTCGGAATCGATCTCGGCGGAGGCGACATCGTCGAAGGTTATACAACGAAGAGGTCATTGAGTTACGCCTCGATTACATGGCTCGGTCGAGCGAATGGGTGTGCCTCGATCTGCGCCATGAGGAAGGCTCGAGGTATCGGGACCATCGGAAGGAAAGCAATCACTCCAAATATGGATCGTATGCTCAAGCCCATTTCACGGTCTTGCAACACATGGTGAAGTGTCCCATATATCGACCGGCTGGGGCGTGCTTGACAGAGAATCCGGTGCGGCGGATGTTTGGATCCGAGACAACACAACGAGCGGTTCAACCAATGGTTGAAGGGCGACTTGCTAGGAGCTCGTCAAGTGATATCTTGACATGGTTGGCAAAAGGGCCAACATTCTGAGTTGTAACATGGCGAGGATACAACATAAATGGGTACACATTCTATCGCATGCTCGGGATATAAAAGCACTAACGAGCAGCGGTGTCGCATAGATGCATTCAATACCGATGGGGTTTGAGGCTCTTACTATGGGCAAATAGAGGAGATATGGGAGCTCGACTCGTGCTTTTCAAGATCCCCTATTTGGTGTCGTTGGGTCCATCTCCCACGGTGAAGGTCGACAAGTGCGGCGTCACTCTGTGGACCTCGAGCGTGTCGGATACAAAGGCGAACCATTACGTCTTGGCTAACCAAGTTGTTCAAGTCTTCTATGTTACCGACCAGGCAAATAAGAAGCGCCACGTAGTTCTTCATGAAAAAAGGAGGATTATCGGAGTTGAGAATGTAGTGGGCGAGGAAGAATACAATCAATTTGACGAGTTGCCTCCTTTCGGAAGCGGCATAAGGGTTAGAGGAAGAAGAACATGGCGAAACTAGCTACATCTGCGTCGATCATCATGAAGGGCTAATTTTTAAAGATTAATTGAACAATGTGTGTATATGTATATGTATGTTACGATGAATGGTTAATTTTAGTTCATTTGAGTTAATTAATTGATTTGTCTTGTGAAATGGATGTGATTGTTTCTCAAATGAATGTGAATTGGATGTATATACATGTACTTGTTGTCTTTTACGCTTGTTTGAGAGGGCATGGCTAGCATTTCTGAGGCTAGCCAATAAGCGAATCGATCTAGATATTAACCAATACAAAATAATATCACGAGCGGTTTGAACTACAAACCGTCTCACATATATATCACAGAGCGGTTGTTTATTAAAACCGTCATGATACATCTATATCACTGAGCGGTTCTAAGTGAGAACCGTGCAGTGATATCACATATCACAGACGGTTGTTTATTAAAACCGTGCGTGATACATCACATATCACGAGCGGTTCTAATTTAGAACAAATGCATGATGTCCATCTATTACATTAGAGACTCTAGCTAGGGTTTGCGCGCCACTCTCAAGCGATTAAGTTTCTCAACTCCTCTCGCTCCTCGTCCCCGAGCCGTCATGCCGTCCTCGGCGCCACCTCCTCGAGCCAGCGCGACTCCTCCCGATCCGTCGCCGCCTCCTCCTCGGCCGTGCCGCGCCTCCCCTGGCCGCATGAGCCTCCTCCTCTGACTGGCGCGCCTCCCAGAGCCAGCGTGCCTCCTGCCCGAAACGCGCCTCCTCCTCCCACAGAGCCAGTAGCGCCTCCCCTTCAGCCAGCCGCCTGCTGCTCTGGTCTTGCTCCTGCTCGTCCTTCTCCTCGGCCCCAAAGGTAACCAATCCGAGTTCTGATCGACCCCGCCCTTTCCCTAACTATTTCTATCAATAATCTGTCATGGTCCTTCATGATAATTGTACTTGTTTTAGGAATTTGTATTTGTTCTAGTCGAGTTATTCATATGGTATTTGTTTTGATCTTGCTCTTTGGAATACATTGCAATGTGGTGTGGTGGGCTTGAGATGAATGCTCTGTGATGATAATAGTCTTATCTTGAAATTGTTTTGATAATCGGGTTTGTACTTGAGCTCTAATTGGAATGCTTACTCTACATCGATAGCAATATCAAAATGTTAAATCTTAGCTTTATGTTGATTTCATTTGTTCACATGATGTTCTATTTCTTGTGAAGATGTCTTCGCTCATTACGAGTCATCGCCGCCTCATGTGTCGATGATGCACCATCCTCTGGAACAATATCCAACATGGTAGAAGAAGAGAATATCGAAAAAGACCCACGGGCGATTTACCATCACGGAGTCGTCGATCAGGGACCCTATCAATCCTCGCCGACGGCGTCGCATTAGGAGAATGGTCGAGAATAGTTGCGCAGGAGCGGGTCAAGATCACCTACGATTAAGTGGAAGGTGGTGCGAACCACTGAAAAGCTAGCGTCTTTGGCGGAAATTCTCGCATCGTTCGAGATCCGGTAGAACTCTTGGACTCCGTCTTGACGACACGCGTTGCTCTGGCGTGCAAAGCGTGGAAGAATTTCAAAACACGCTTGTCAAGAACTACGTGGAGAAGGATCTGAAGCCGCCCTTCCACAAGTATCTATTCTTGGAAGAGTCTGGGCGAGTTTGTGGCGAAGAAGGCAGCCAGATGAATTTAAGAGTGAAAGTCGGCGCTACACGGCCCTCTGGCAAAAAACAAGCACCCCGGACTTCGGCACGGCTGGGTATGCGGGTAAAACCCGATATGGAGGGATCGGAACAGCGAACAAGCGGTTTGAATCTCTCCTGCTATTTCGATATCAGCGATGTCGCGCTTAAGCGGTGGTTATTTGCGAGTTATGTATTGACCTCTGAAGTGTACTTTCAAACCGAAGACGAGGAAGTGTCCCCAGCGCTTTGGTAAGATATCGAACTACCTAGTTTGTAATTGCTCCATAACTTCATAGGAAGTGAAATGACATGTCGGGCTATATTGCGAGATAAAATGAGTGTACAATCTTCCCAAGGCTCATTCGAGGCGAGATAGGGAGAAAGATATACTCTCTGCGGCCCTAAAACGATGAGCATCCGATTATACGAGGTAGTGGTGTTTTGTTACATGGGAACAATGGTTCCAGCGGACTCGGATCGTCTGGGAGTAGGAAGAAACCAAAAGCGAGCACGATGCAAAGCTACGAGAGGATCTTGTGCATCCCTAAGAGATGAGCTCCTTTGAAAAAATCGAGGCGGAGGTCCTTTGAAAAAGTCGAGACGGTCACTCAATCCTTTGAGAAAGGATTAGTGCGTCGAGCAAAAGCGAGATAGAGACCTTTGAGGAAAGGATTAGGGATTGCAAATGCCAAGTCGGTTGGAAGCCCTGCCCTACTATCTTCTTCTTGACCCCCAAACATCCGAGTAGTTGCCGTCCAACCCTAACCCTACCACAATAGGTGATGACCAGTTTTCGTCGATGACATCCGGTAATAATTATTATCTTTGGAATGCTCAATCCATTGATAGGCTGTTGGAGTAGCTAATTTTGTATCGTTATATGCGTGGGTGGCTCTGAAGTGCAAGCTCAAGTGAGATATGTCTCTGTTGCCCTAGATCTTGCTTGGGCGGTGTATCCATCCGTGTCAGACTTTGGTGCAGTGCAAATCTAGCGCGGGTTTACGCAAAAAGTGAATGTGGGCGGTGTTTGTGCCAATTTCAAGGCCGTCATTGAAAATTCCCCCAAGCGATGAGGTCATGACTCTAGGGCAAGCCGTTGGAACATTCATCCGATGGCCCAAGGAGGACATTTGCACAGAGCTACACTCGGTGTCAACTTCAGGAATCTCTGCAAGCGGCATCAAGTCCACGGGACTGTTGCACGAAACTACTGCCTTGACACGGCAAGGGCCCGGCTGCATCACATGTATCTACACCTCGTGCTCGATCGACCTATACAAGCGAAGGCGGCAAGGGCAAGGGCAAATCGAAGGCGATCGAGTCCTCTCGATATCCCTTCTTGGCGTTGGCGGAAATACAAGCTAGGTGAGCCGTTGCTCGAAATTAAACGACCCTACCTAGGATTTGGATTGCGGAATTGCATACATGGTACATGGAGCGAGTCCAACAAGCGGTTGATCAACGGCTCGGGTGTCACCGTCAAGTTCAAGGAGGATCATTTTAACCACGTGTATCAAGGCGTTGTCTTCACGGTGACCTTCGACGACTTGTTACATCTCTTCAACCTCGGCAGGCTCGGCGTCTCACTCATACGATCTTTGGACCTTGTAAGTGTGTACAATCACGGTCAATGTTAGTGTAATATCGATAAATGTTATATATAACTCCTAGCTTTTGTATAATAGATACATGATCGTGAAGCGAAAGAAGAAAATCACTGGTAGGTTTCCTCGACCCACACATTGTCTCAGAGCAAAGCATCACGGCGAATGCAACATTAAATCGAGAATTACGTTATAGATTTTTTCATGGCTCACGCAACAAAAAATTCATACTTTTGCCCTACAACCATAAGTAAGTAGTGTTGCACTCTGGCTATACTTGTTGATTTGTACTTTATAAGCAACACGAACTTAGGTTTAATGACCATCTTGACATACTGTGTAGGTACCATTGGATTCTAATTGTAATTATACCAAAAGCGAAATCGTAATATACCTAGATTCCCTCTGAGAGGGCCACTCACAACTTCACAACTATCACGAATTTAATCATCGGTAAACACATTTCCTCCATAGAAACTCTATTGTAGTCTTTCCTTCCTTTGCAATGGCTAAGGCTAACTTCTTGGAGTCACGTGGGGTGTTCGGCGTGTTACATGCTAAAGGATGGAATATCAAGGGAAGAATATTTGGGACATGATAAAAATTCTCGGTACTTGCTAGCTAGTACACATTAATCCTATATAACACTTCGTGGCAATGCCTCTCGAACTAACCAATTCTATTTTTGTAGTGCCACGGTGGCATTGGCATAGCGTCTGTGGATACTATGTTTGCCACAACATGCAACTACTCATCGGTTCTGCGATCACCAATGATCCTCGGGTTTGTCAATCTTTCAACAATTATTTCATATATACTTACCAATTTATATAAGCCGAATTTAACCTTCATATCGACGAGTTGCGACCATCGTGAAGCTGCGTTGGAGCAGGCGAGCTCATAAAAATTCGATCACACCTTGCGTCATTCTGAGCAGACGGTCATAAATCCAGATGGGAGTTTCCACAGTGTAGCAGATTGAACTTTATTGGGATAGATTGAACATAATGGTACATGTGTGTAAATTAATGTACATTAATGGTTAATTTTAGTTAATTGATTTGTGAATTGGATGTGCTTGTTTCGAAATGAATGCAATTTTGATGTGCTACGAAATGAATGAGAATTGGATGTGCTTGTTTGAGAGGGCATAGCTAGCATTTCTGAGGCTAGCCAATAAGCGAAATAGATTTAGCAATGCAAAGACTACCCGCAGGCGATGCAGTAGATAAGCGAAATGCAGTGATAATGCGACTACCATAAACGATGCAGTAGATGAAGCGAAATGCGTGATAGTGAACTATCACGAGCGGTTTCATCTGACCGTCTGTGTCGACTATCCTGAGCGGTTGCATCTACAAACCGTGCGTGATAGTATATATACGAGCGGTTGGCAAATGCGTGATGACCTAATGCATTCTTGACCCATAAACTCGGGCGGCTCCGCGGGCAAATGCGTGATGGCGTTACGAACCGTCTGTAAGGCCTTTTACGTAGTAGTGTGTCCGGGATGTACGGTTGTAAGGTCGTGGTTTCACAAGCAAGCAAGCGTTTACAACAAAAGCGGACTTTTATTACAGCGAATAGGGCTTAACGGCCGGTTTGAAGCGAGCGGGCAACCAAGCGAAAGTATATAATACACTTGCAAAAGAATGCGAGAACCACGAGCGACTTGGGCGTAAAAGAGACCTAGTATCGATGGTCGTCAAAGTCTCTTGGTTCTTCTGCTTTCGTAAAAGCACACGGATCTTCCCAAAATTCTTACATTGATTAAGCAAGAATGAGTACTACCACCGTACTCGGAAATTTCATAGGGAATGCTATTTAATTATATCTTTGGGAATATCAAAGGAATGGTGCAGTTTACCAATCTGGTATATGTGGAATGCAATAGTTGAATTTAAAAGCTTTACCATAAATAAAAGGCGATGTGATAATAAATATAGCCCGAGGGTTACAACAATGAATTTACCAATTAACATCTGTAAAATTCTACTTATGCTTTGTATGTTGGAATCACCCATGAACACGACTTCATTAACGGAATCACGGTGTATTGAATAACATTGATTACACTCTGCGAGTTGCCCAACTTTACCTACGATATCTCTAGCACATTGACCGCATCATGTTTGCGTACAAGCGGAGATTAGGATAACAAAGCCTTTTCACTTTGCTTATCCTTTTTAGCTTCTACGGTAGGTCTAAATCCATACAACCCTCGAGAGGCCACCGCCAATAGTGGACTTTGTACCACGATCTTTGACAGACCCATCTGAGTTGCAAGAACCGGCGAGTGTCCTTGGGGCCCACCTGTCTCGCCTTTGAAATCAGAGATATTCAATTGGAAGAACGATGTACTAAGCTAGAGAGTAATGACCACGCATGTGGTTGAAGCGGTTCTTGTGTCTATTACTTAGCACAAGGTTCTTGTCCTTACTTGTCATCGGTGAGCGATGGCCCAACTTTCGGTTGTCCGCCTCTAGATCTCAATGATGACTCATTTTACCAAGTATATTGGGTTGTCCAACATTTGGTCTCAACCCTCAACTCACACCCAAAACCTATTGGCCTAAAGCCAACTTTCTTTAACAGTATTTAGAACAGAGTTTTGTATGACTTTGCAGAATATTTGCTATTATTTTATGTGAACTAAGTTTGTCAAGGTGAATATGCCCTACAAGAATGTGTGGTTTAATATGTGGGGTTAAGGATGTATATCTATTCAACATGGCATTCCAAAGTATTATTTATTTACGAAATAATTGGCTAAAATATTTTAATGAAGATAATTGTATGAATTATATGGAATGTAGGTTCAATATGTTCAAGGTATGCAACTTGCCTCCTTGCTCAAAGTCCTCGAAGCGTCTGCTACGTCTGTGTCTGTCTGCGAAGTCTGAAATGGCTCGTCGGCGTTGAAACCTAACATAAGACACAAAACCAATAAAACACTTGGCTCGACAAGGAATGAGCCCGAAAATAGATCAAACTACAACAAAAATATAAAAGAGATAAAGAATCAACTTAAAGAGGTAAAAGGTTTCAGAGGAGTTGGATATGGTTTGAGCAGACTAGGAATGGGTTTTATGAGTTGAGGCGGTCGGAAAGGATATATAATCTAATTTTAGGGTTTTCGATGAATAGTGACCATTTCTTTGTTCATATCTATTAATTAGACATAAACAATAATTAATCACTAATCTAGGCTTAGGAACAGAAATTAGGATTTATTGTGCATTTTCTGAATTTTGGAATAATAAACAAATTTTACTATGCTGTGAACAGTGTTGGGCCGATATTTAAATGAACAGTGAATTTAAACAAAAGCTGGCCACAACATTTGGCTGCTGACCCGCTCGGCTAAAAAGCGGCCACAGCCAACCCTGTATGTGCAAAAAAGGCCGCTAGGGCTCATGGTAGCTAGCTTCAGGCGGAGGCTGGCGGCAAACGCAGGGGCGGCCAGCGTCGGAGGCAACGGCAGCGGAGGCAATGGCCGGGGACGGGGAGGCAGCGAGAGGCTCCGCCAGTAGGTCCTCGACCTAGGGTTTCTGAGGATTTGGCGTGAGTTTTGGCCGAGTTTTCTAGGGTTTCGGGCTTTGGGGTGGCGGCGGTGAGGGAGCGGCGACGGCGCTGATCCGGTGGATCTGGGGCCGGAGAGGGTAGGGAAAGGGCTCGGGTGGGTTGATTGTTTGGATTTGGAGGGATTTGAACGGGGAGGGTGGGATTTGGTCTTACGGGGAGGGGAACCGAGGCATGGAGGCTTCTTGCCGGCGTCGGGGACGAAGGTGGGGATGGAGAAGGGTTGGTGCGGGTTGAGGAGGCCGAAGGCGGATTTATAGCCCGTGGTGGCGTGGCGAGGTTTAGCTCGGCGGTGACCCATTGAGGAGGCGCGCGTGGTTGGGCGAGGAGTTAGGCGGTCTGGGATGGAGGCGGTGGCGGGGAGGGCATGTCGCGTCATGATGGCGGCCTCCCCTCATTGGCCTTGATCCGGGAGGTGGCGCCATAACTTCTTAGAAGCATGCGCGGCCTTGAGTGGGCGTAGGTGGCAGTGATGCATTGAAGGCGAGAGGTGGCCTGGCGAGGTGGCGCGGCTGTGTCTGCTTTAGCGTTGGCCAGGCGGCAGAGCGATGGCAACCGCCTCACGTGGCGACGCGACAGTATTGGGAGGTGGAGCGACTCGGTGGCGTGGCCAAGATGGGGAAAGCGGGGAGGAAGGAAGCGGATTTTAGGGTTGGGATTTGAATTTGTGAATTTTGCTAAATTTGAAATTGGCCGAGATTCAAACTTGAAATCCAAACTAATTTGAATTTTGAAATTTTAGGTGTTTGAGCCTGACGGACAAGCCCATGGAGGCGAGGCGGTGGGCGGGCGGCAAGGTGGTGGGGTGGAGGAGGAGGCTCGGGCGCGATGGGCGGTCATGGAGGCGGGGAGGCGGTGGAGGCGGGCGGAGGGAAGGAGGAGGCATGGGGCAGAGCCATGGAGGTGAAGAGAGAGAGAGAGGAGGAGGATGAAGAGGAGGAGGGTAAATAAGTCTTTTGCACAAAATTGTGATCGAGGGGCTTTGAGGGATGGTAGTGGCAAAAAGCGAAATGGGCCTTAAAATTTGAGTGGCAAAAATAACATGGTCGAATTACGGTGATAGAACCGATGTTACACACCTTTCGATGCACCAACAAAATTTTCCCTAGTTTCAGAGATGCATGCGTGTTGATGCATCATCCGAGATAGCAGCAAATGCTACATGCGCATGCAACTATAGGAATCGATTGTGCTACCAGACCTGGCCAAAATGAGCGATACGGCGTAGCCCAGCACGGGCCGTTTAGGCACGCCTCAGCTAGCCAAACGGGCCGTGCCACACAATTAGCCCATTTAGAAAGAAAAAAAGGTGTGCGCCGTCTCCTCCGTCGCGCATCGCCGCTGCCTCCTCCGCTATGCCAGTCGGACCAGGTCGTGTCTGGACCAGACCAACAGTATCGTGTCTCAGCTACCTCGGCTAGTCACGATCCTTTTAGCCACCTCTACGATGACCGTCTAACTGCAAGTTTTGAGGAAAAAAATTCTCGTAAGAGTCCTGCGTTCCAAACAGAACCACGGTGGCCCTGTGTTCACTACTGGATCATTTACCGTACGTAGGATCTCGCTGCTCCACATCTGCGAGGCTGGTTTTAATCACAGCACGCTGCAAGTAAAATGAAACTTGCGCAGGTAGATCCTGCCGACCTTGCCAACTGCCATCTCGGATCCCCTCGGCCGGAGCCAGCCCAGCCAGTGAGGCACTGCCGCTGAGGCAGACGGAGCAACACAACCCGGCGGTCCCGATGCCTGTGCAGCGTATGTGCGCATGCGGTGTCTCCACACGTGGCCTGCCACTAGCTACCATGCACTTCCACCGGACTGGGTGCGCGCAGTCGATCGATCAAATTCGGTGTCGACTCGGCCGCAATTGGTAACAAATTCTACGTGTTTCCCTCTGTCGGAAGCAGATGCACTGCTCGTAATTAACTAGCAGCGCGGGCGCCCCCCGTTTCCTTCGCCCTTTACCCCTCTTGTCGCGATCGGGTACGGCAATAGAATAGCAGGACGCGCTCGCGAGCTCGTCAAGGGGTCGCGCTGCGACGCGGTGCCTCGCCCGCCGGGCAGGACGCGGTAGCCGGAGCGCGGTGCGCGCACAGCGAAACTTCGCGCGCGGGATCGAGCAGCTGCAGCGAACAGCGGCTCCGGCCCAGCGGGGGCTCTACACGCGGTGCCTCGGGGAGGAAGTGAAGGACAAAATGGGGTGTGCCGTGTGCGTCAGTGTGTGCGTGGACGCACGTTGCCGATCTCGGGTGTGGCGATTATTGCTACGGCCATGGTGGAGTGCACCGGGGTTACTGTATTTGGTTTTCGGCGGGTCCGTACCTGGTTGGGGCGGGTTTCTAGCATGTGGTCGCGTTTAGTATAATTTAGTAAAAACGCTTTCATTTATTCTACTGTATGTGTTACGTGGCAAATTAATTATGTCGCTATCCTTTCCTTTACAACAAACTGCGTTGTTTATCTCGGTGCTATGAATCAGATAGTGCTCACGGTTTTTAGATGTATCGTGATTCTATCCAATATAATTTGAATACATACACTTGTATTGCTACCATGTCTAATGTTTTCTGAAAGCATCTCCACTACATTTATTTAAACCATTTTATATGTCGTATAGTAAATTGAGACTACAAGCCACTGGCTTCTTTTTCTAAAACAGAATTGCATTGGACGTTCTGATAACCATGGTTGCCACGGAAATAGCAATTGCACTTACG
Source organism: Phyllostachys edulis (assembly GCA_036346405.1). Classification (NCBI taxonomy): domain Eukaryota; kingdom Viridiplantae; phylum Streptophyta; class Magnoliopsida; order Poales; family Poaceae; genus Phyllostachys; species Phyllostachys edulis. The sequence goes on from CM070545.1 coordinate 18,905,230, forward strand.
AATTATTTACTCTGCATCCCACAAAAATGGAACTTTGACAACATCAAAGCCCACAGAAAAAAAAACATATGTCTCGTGTTTTGCCAAACATTTGCTAAATGTTATGCTACTGAAGAATGCACAGGTTCAACTTTGTTGACAGTCTCTTGACACTGATAGAAAAAAAACAACTAAGATACTTATTCTGAATGACATACACCAATTGCATATATTTTTTTAGAACATCATTTGCATATAAATTGATCCATCGAAATAATCTTCCAAAGTGGTTATATCTTAAAATTTTTGCAGTAACCAATTAGCTGTTGCTGGCAATTTGTCCAATTAGTGAGAACATCATACCAAATACCATATACTCAATTATACTGACACATCATTAAAAAAATATACCAACACATATATACATCTCATAGTACTTACTATACACGGCCACAGACAAATGCAGAATAACAGATGGAATTTTCTACCCAGGGGTACCTACCCACCCGACATCCACCGTTTGATTTTGCATAAAGATTCGCGTTCGTTCTTCTCCCAATCAACTTCAAAGACTTTTAACTCAAAATTTGAAGACTTTCAATTAAAAAAATTCTCACTTCCACCTTAAAAAAATCTAGCTTTCAACACGAATTTTTTGAAATTGTCGATAGCGCAGCTGAAAACTAGCAACTTAAAATCGACGAGTTTCAACTCAAATTAGAATACTTCTAACTCAAAATTTCTCACTTTCATCTAAAAAATTAAACTTTCAACTCAACTTCCAACATAAAAATATCAATTTTCAATTTTAAAGATCCAAGTGGGTAGCTACCCCTGTGCATCCACATATTTCCCTAAAGGATAAATGTATCCTAAATTATTGGCACCGCCGGTCCACCGAGCTCACCCACCTAATAGATTCTAGAAGCCCCCAAGCAATAGCATCATGCCATCATCACCACCTCCAATCTTGCCAATGTGATTCCTTCAAGTCTTGGCTAAAATGCCACCGTTGTCAAGCTCAAAACTTACAGGAGTGACCTACCGTGTTCTGGGTGCACGGTAGGGCCACGTAATGAGCTCTCATTCGACGTCAGTCGGTCTACTTCCCGCGCATTCGCGGTTCATGGTGCTATTTTTACTATTTTATTTTTTTAGACTATTTTTGCTATCTAAATGAGAGAAAAAAACTATTCCATCCATCACCGCTCACCGTGTGCGAGGGGGGAGGCAACAGGGGATCCCATTCCCATCGGCAGTGAGGTGCCTCAGATCTCCCACTTGTCCACGCCATTATCTTATTCTGGTCCACTACCCGCCACACCTCCACCAGCCACATTTGATCCCCCCACCCCCTGCCCTATATGGCACCCCAGCTTCCTCTACCGACCCTCCTCTTCTCGTCTCGTCGCCTCTTCCGCCGCCGCCGCCGCCGCCGCAGCGCAGGCCTGGAGTGGAGTCAGGGGGATACGTGGGCATGGACCTTGACCCCCCTCCTCTTCTGCAGCCGCCGCAGGCAGGACGGCGGCGGCAGGGGCGACGTCTGGCCGTTCGACTCGTTCACCACGTCGCTGTTCTTCTCCTCCGTCTCCGCGTCGCCGCCGCTTCCCGCGGCCTCCTCGTCGTGGCTCACGCCGCCCTCCCGCTATGGCTCTTCGACGACCGCCAGCTGCTCCCGCTCGAGGTGGGGCCCGCCCCGCCGTTGCTGCGCCAGGGCTGTCGTCGCGGCCGTCGTCGCCGAGGAGGTCCACCGAACCCTCTCCGGTGAGCCTTCTTGGGCTTAGTTGGACTGTCTTCCTTCCTTCGTTTTCTCTTGTTGGATCGTACGATTTGGAACGATTAGAGGAGAAGCGATACGTTTAGGGAGGTTTGTGATTTTGTTCTTATCTTTGGTTTGGCTTAACGATTGGTTCCTTGGAATCTTTCTGTTCCAAAACTGGGACAGAGGGCAGTTGGCATCTTGCTGTTATTCTTGTCGTTAGGACGCTAACCTTATCTTTGCTCTACGATCCATTAAGTTTCCGAGGTTTGTGTTTGACTCTCTCGCCTTCTTTTGGCATGTTTCTTGGTTTGCATAAGATTTGTCTTGTCGATTTTGGGAGAAATAGAATCTTTGTACTTGCTACTGCAAGAGGATGGATAAAATGGTGTAAAGTTATCTTTTTGCAATGATATGCTTGCAGCTTGCCTTGTTTAATTAGTGTTCTTTCTGTCTGACTTGGTGGGGTAATGCGTGTTTTAAATGCAAATGATTGCTAAGATTGGTTGCTGGCTAATTGGATTCCACTAGGAGATAGGAGTACTTGCTAATGAACTGTGCATACAAAAAGAGGCCATTTTCTTGCGCTATTGTTGCCTGAGTCATTTACTCTATCCAATGCATGCTCTACTTTTGCGGTGTCCCTTATTAGTGGCGGTGTGATGCCTCCAAAGTAAGATTGGGTAATTTACTAGATTTGGTGGTGGGTTATGACGCCATGGATAGTACTAGATTGTATTCAAAGTTGAAGCAGTTGGATAACGCCTTGCTTTGTCTCATTATATTATAGTATTTAAAATCAGGACAATGAGATGAACTTTACTTATGTGCTGAATAAACTAGGACTTCTCCATTTCATTTGTTGGTGTTTCAAGAAATGGTCTTGAATTGATGATGGAATGTGTTGCACTGTTGATTTGCTTCACTTTATTGAAAGCATTGATCCATTGCAGTTCATAAACTCGATGGCTTTAAGAAACATAATTTGTCCTTCTTGAGATAGGGATTTGCTTGTCACATAAGCGCTTGGTTTTAGACTGAATGGTCAGGCATAACAAAACTTTTGTTCATTTAATTAGCAATGGTTTTCCTTTCTTATATATGTTCTTAGCCTTTTTTCCTTACGTTATTGAATTCTCTTCTGCTATCTAGGGAATTCGGACACAACAAGTAAGAGAGTCAAACAGATTAACAGCAAATGGCAGTTTCACCTATCTCTGGATGACGATAGCACGGACAGCGCTTGCTTGTTCAAGGAGAGGATTACACAAGCTCTCAGGTACTTCAAGGAGTCCACAGATCAACATCTGTTGGTCCAGGTTTGGGCACCGGTTAAGAATGGAGACCGCTTTGTGCTTACTACGTCAGGACAACCCTTTGTACTTGATCACCAGAGCATTGGGCTACTTCAGTACAGGGCTGTATCCATGATGTACATGTTCTCAGTAGATGGAGATAATGCCGGAGAGCTGGGGCTACCTGGGCGTGTCTACAAGCAAAAGGTGCCCGAGTGGACACCAAATGTGCAGTATTATAGCAGTACTGAGTACCCACGCCTTAACCATGCGATCAGTTACAATGTTCATGGTACTGTTGCCCTGCCTGTTTTTGATCCTTCTGTTCAATCATGTATTGCCGTTGTTGAACTTATAATGACATCGAAGAAGATAAACTATGCTTGTGAGGTCGATAAAGTCTGCAAAGCTCTTGAGGTAAGTCTTCTCTTTGCCTGCTGTATGCTTTTTTGATGTCACGTGAACATTCAGGTGATACTGCTTGGATATGTGGACGTTATATCCTTAACCACCATCTGTAGCTACCACATGTAGCATATATTTTGTTGAACCCTTACGTCTTTACATTTTAGTAATATTTTTTGTGCTATCTGCAGGCAGTAAATCTTAAAAGCACTGAGATATTGGACCATCCAAATGTCCAGGTGAGCATTCAATCAGTCTGGACAAATAACTTTTCCTGTTTCTTCTATGGGGATTATTTATGTTTTTGTCTATTTCTTGCGTACTCAGATATGTAATGAAGGCCGTCAATCTGCTCTGGTGGAGATACTGGAGATCCTGACAGTCGTATGTGAAGAGCACAAGCTTCCTTTAGCACAAACCTGGGTTCCTTGCAAGTATCGAAATGTATTGGCGCATGGTGGTGGTGTGAAGAGTTGCTTGAGCTTTGATGGAAGTTGCATGGGGGAGGTCTGCATGTCAACCAGTGATGTGGCATTTCATGTTATTGATGCTCATATGTGGGGATTTAGAGATGCCTGTGTAGAACATCACCTACAGAAGGGACAAGGAGTTTCTGGGAAGGCGTTTATCTATCGCAGGCCTTGCTTTTCAAAAGATATCAGTCAGTTCTGTAAATTTGAGTATCCCCTTGTACACTATGCTCGTATGTTTGGATTGGCTGGCTGCTTTGCAATATGTTTGCAAAGTTCTTATACTGGAAATGATGATTACATATTAGAGTTTTTCCTGCCACCCAGTTGTAGAGACGAATATGATCAAAACGCTTTGTTGGAGTCTATATTAGTTCTGATGAAGCAGTGTCTTCGTAGTCTAAAGGTAGTTGGCAATGGGGACTCGAATGAAGCTTCTCTTCAAATTAGTAATGTGCTAATAATTGAAAATGAAGATTTCGAGACAAATGTGCATTTTGAGAACTCTGAAGGTTGCCTTTGTGAATCACCTGAAGGCGATACACATGGAGGAGTTCACGAGTTCGATAAAGGGAATATCAAAGTTTCAGAGAGATGTTTGCTGGCTGATGATAACTCTCAAAACAATGGCACATCTGTCTCCAAACCAAATGGTAGCGGTGCTTCTGATTCTTCATTGCTTCACAAAAACAACAAACCCCCTGAAAGGAGACGAGGAAAAGCTGAAAAAACAATCAGTTTAGAAGTTCTTCAGCAATACTTTTCTGGAAGCCTAAAAAATGCAGCAAAAAGCCTTGGTGGTATGCTTCTAATATTTAAGTTTACGATTCCCCTGCTTTTGTGTTCCACTCTTTTTGATTGCTAACTACTCTAAGATGGCCACATTCAACTCGTGTAATTTGACAACCTAGTCCTGTCTAGTATACATGACAATGAAATCTCGAATTGGTAATCTGATGTGTGTTTATTTGGTTTAGGGCTAAAATGGCAGCAGAATGCAGATTTGAGCTTCGATGTTGCATGCATGTGCTGTGTCATTCTATTTATTCTGAAAATACCATTTCGGTGTAGTTGACATTTGGGATTTTAGTTTCAGTTTCAGTTTGTTGGTGTTATGAAACCGTGCCTACATTCTTCACAGATATAAGCAGCACATATTCTTGTTGAAATCTAGAGTTGCAGAAGGTAGGGTTGGGTCAATTAAGAGGTATTTGAATTTTGGAATTGGAAGGAATTGATTAGGAGAAATGGCAAATTTTCCCATTTAGAATTGAAACACATCGGGTAGGAAAAATTGTTTTTAACAACATATAAGCTTTTCATATGAAGCATGTTGTATGGTTATTGTCTTAAGATGCTGGTGCTCTTTGTAGTTCATATCTCATATCGGTTTGTGTTGAATAGAGTAACTTGGTGAGAGAAGGAATGAAGGATGATGACTTCTTGTAATATATTGTCTTTGAGATTGAAACTAGATCTACTGTTGCATATTCCTCATGTCTAGGTAAACTTGAACCACATGTGTTATATAGTTCAGGATGCATTCATACACATATATATGCAGTAGGATCGTTCAATGTTGTTGTCTTCTGCACAGACTAGTAAATGATATGCTATGGATTTGTACATGTGATTAGCAATACTGTGTTGTTCATCCAGGAAGGATATTTATGGAAAAGATGTGGAGTTCTCTAGGGAGGCAAGATTGATTATTTAATGTTTGACATGATTAAAGCACAGGCTCGTACTGTATGAAAAAGAATATTTCTGACATCAGACAGAACATTATGAAAAGGATTATTAGTCATATAGTCATATGTCATGCAATGGTTAGTTAAAGTGGAAACAATGAGGAATTTAGTTGACATATATGTAGAAAGAAGAACATAGCAAAAAAAGTTTCTGTTGATATGCCTGCCTTCATTGGATACCGCCAATGGTCTCAATCAGATTTGCTTGCTGTGATTAAAGGAAACAAAGTTGTATATAATTGCTCAATGACCACCATATTTCTTTTGCCTAGAGGCCTTCTTTGGGCCTGTGCATGGATCATGATGGTGTATTTTGTGAGATGGCTTCATTTATTTTGTAAACCTTTTTCTATTGACTTCGTTCACTCATTCTCTTCTGAATCTAAGAGGGAGTAGATGCATATAAGATTGAACCTTGCAATGATGATAGCAGTGTAGGGGGTCAACCATTGGATACTATTGGCATTAACTAAATTATATTTCTCTATTTGACACTTTCACAGTGTGCCCCACAACCATGAAGCGCATCTGCAGGCAACATGGGATTTCTCGTTAGCCATCTCGAAAAATCAACAAGGTCAACGGTCTCTCTCAAACTAAAGCTGGTAATTGAGTCTGTTCAAGGCTCAGGCGCGCATTTAATCTCACATCTATCACAGGTCCTCTTCCTATTCCTGTTGGCCCTTCATCAGATTCTCTCAATATAGAAAAGCAAGTCAAAGTAAAGTTGCAGAACTTTCAAATCCTGCTGTTGACGGTGACAGAGATTCATCTTTGCAGAAGTCACTAGAAAATGGCAGCCACTTTGGTATACTCATGTCCCAGCAAGGATTTATAGACAATAACAACCATGTCCAGCTTGAAGCAGACAAAGCTTCTCACTCGAGAAGCTCATCTGGAGAAGGCAGTATAAATTCACATACTTCAGAGGGCTCGTGCCAGGGAAGTCCTCGAACCAGACATTCATTTGCAACCCAATTGCTTCAACATTCTTGGAACCACAATCAAATCCAGAGGTATTCACAAAGAGCCTTTCCAAGAATCAGAGCTTCCACTTTCCAGGATGCTCATTGAGGATTCTGGTAGTTCCAAAGATTTGAAGAATCTCTTCACTTCAGCAGTTGACCGACCAATATTAGCCCCTCCCAGCAATTTGGTGCCGGTGCAAAATTCAGGGACGGTAACAATAAAGGCGAGCTTTAAGGAAGACATTGTAAGGTTCCGCTTCCCATGTTCTGGCAGTGTTAGTGTATTGAAAGATGAAGTGGCCAAAAGGCTGAGGATGGATGTTGGCATGTTCCATATCAAGTATCTTGATGATGATCATGAGTGGGTGAAGTTGGCGTGCAATGCAGACTTGGAAGAATGCATGGAGATCTCCCGGCATTCTGGTAGCCATGTCATCAGGCTATTGGTTAGTGATGTTGGGGCACACCTTGGTAGTTCTTGTGGAAGCTCTGGTTGATAGGCAGGTCAGCCTTTTTCCTTTTGTTCAATGGGTATGTACAAGTTCTTGTTCCATGAGGTCAGTTTCACCTGTTGTTAATCTAGTCCTGTTGCTAGATAGCATTAGCTGCTTCATTGTGTTTGATTACTGCACCATGTATTTTTTTGTACGAGTACGTGTAATTGTGCAAAACGCACTTGTAGTGAATGCTGTATATATTAAGCACTTGGTGCTGGAAATTCTGTTGGTAAAGTTACAAACCGAAATTGCTGTAATACGAATCTCTTCGTTGTCCAGAAGTAGAACAGTTTTGTAGGCACCTCGTACACACTTTCAGTTCTCCTTCGAGTTTGACCTTTTTAGGTTAGTTTGGTTGGGAAATATAGCTGATTTTTGTGGTTCATCGTTCCTGCTGTAGATACTTCTATTCATTGTATTTGCCCTGCCGCATAAACTTAAGCTATGTTGATTTTAACCAGGTGCACTGATAAAATTGTTGGTGTTTTAAATCCAATTGCTTCTAGGTGATTTCTTGTCCATCCAGCATTGCTCAGGAACTGTTCATATATTCCATTAGTCATTTTCAGGAGCATAGACAAGCCAGGTTGAAGACATAGTATAAACTAATTCTTTTTTCATGCCACCTGTAAGAGTTGTGCATGACTAGGGCCTACTACATGGATAGTGCAGCTAGCATTCAGAAAACAACACTTATGGCAGATCAAGACCACAATTTGTCTCATGTTGATGAGGTGGGCAGAACAGAAGTAAACTAGCAGCTCAGATGCTAGTGGCTCTTGCACTGTTGTTCCAGGTTCCAACAAAACAGAGGTCGTCTTATCATTTTTGGGCAGCAAGTACGCGTTGAAGGGATCTTGGGCGAGTGGGCGTGGACCGCCGGTGTGGTGTTCGCTGTGCTCAGCTCCGGCAGGCACGCACCGCATGCCGCCCAGTGCCCGGGGTGTTCCGATGTGGCCACCGGAGGTTCCTCACCCACGCGCGCGCTTAGATTGCACCACGCCAACAAGAGCTAGCGCCCGTTGGTTTACGTCGAAGTATAGGTGAATTCTCCGTGTTAGTCTCATAAGCTTAAGATTTTATGTGAACTGGTCGGTGGATGAAACTCAATATGATATCAGAGTCAAAAAGTCTTAGTTTAAAACCCGATTGACGCAATTAAATAAAAATAATTGTAAGCACACTTCTATTCCACGTGAAATTTGGCACGGTTGATAGCTTACATTGTGACAGTGTCATGTTTCCAAAATCATGTTAAGTAACACCGGCATGGAGTTTCTAGCTTAAATGACCTTGTTGGGCTGCTTTTGATGACGGTGGATGTCGCGCCGTATTGGCAAAAACGATACCATGGACGTGCCGATAGCCGACATGTGTGCAATTCCGTGCTTCCCACGTCCGACATTAATCTCCTCCGCTCGCCGTCGCCGGACTTGTCTTGTCTTGAAGGCGTGGCGACCTCCGCTTCGCTTTGTGGCGAACAAGCCGCTCCGCACGAGCCTGCCGGACAAGCCGCCCGCCCTGCGTGTCGCTTGGACATGGCTCTTTTTGGCCCCCCTCGCTCGGTTGCACCACTTGTTCGAACCTCCCTAGCCCAGACTGTCGCACACGTCAAGCACGAACAAGGCTCTGTCTGGCCCCCCTCGTCCAGCACCGCCACATGGCTCGCTCCCGCACGCCTCGCGACAAAGGCCGCCTCTGCACGCCCCCTACTCGGACAAGCCGCCTCTGCACACGTGTCGCCCCGGACATGGCTCTTTCTGGCCCCACTCGCTTAGCTGCACCACTTGTCCGAACCTCCCTAGCCCAGACTGTCACACACGTCACGCACGAACAAGGCTATGTCTGCCCCCCCTCATCCAGCACCGCCACATGGTCCGCTCCTGCACCTCGCGCCCGACAACGCCTCTGGATTTCCCGCCACCATCACGTTGCGTTGTCTGCGGGAATTGCCTTTGTGCGGCTATAAATACCGGAGTTGTTCTCGCTCTCAATCATTCTCAATTTCGTTCTCGTTCTCGCGCTCATCGATGAGAACACAGATAATAGATTTTTTTTAGATTAAAGAGTGTTTGGAGCAGTTCTTACTGACCGTATCAGTATAGAACAGTCCCCCTGAAGGGAAGGTGTTTTTTTCTTCACTACATTTGTCGTTATTACTGTAGTCATAGTTAATTAGTCTTAATCAACTAGTCCTAATTAATGTATTTTGTAGTCGTAATTAAATAGCCATAAATAACTTAGATGTCATTTATTACTACTTATTATTAAGAGGTAACGAATTAATCTTAACTAATGTATCGGTAATTAATTAGTGCTTAATAATTAGTGGTAATTAATTAGTCTTTATTTTTAATTATGAATTAGTTAGTGGTAAAAAAATAGTGGTAATTAATTAGTCATAATTAATTTAGTAGTAATTAGTTAGACATAATTAATTTATTGGAAATTAACTAGTCGTAATTAAGTAGTCATAATTAATTTAGTGGTAATGAACCGTTGGTAATTAATAAATCGTAATTGTTTGAGTCATAGTTTATTAGTGGTAATTACATTAGTTCAAATGAAGTGAATTAGAGTTTACGTGGCGATAATTAATTTGTTGGCAAGTAATTACGTAGTTAATTAGTGGTAACTAAATAAATGTAATTAATTATGATTAATTAGGTTTGTGCATAGTTAATCGGTCTTAATTGATTAATTAAATTAGGAATTACTTAGATGTATTGAATTACTCGTAGGTAACTTATTGACAAGTAATCAATTTGTTGATAATTAATTAATTTTTCGTATCTTATTACTCGTATTTAATTGCTGACTTGTATGTAATATGTCGTAATTATTTGTGTCATGGGTAATTACTAGCAAATAAATTACTCGTAATGAATTAGTATTAATTAGTTTAGTCCTATTTAATTAGTGTAATTGAAGAAATAATTCCATATAAATAGTCGTATACAATTAATTAATTAGTGCTAATTACATAGCATGTTTATTATATTGCGTACCGTAAATCGGGTTGTGGATTGAGGTAATTTCAAACATGCAAGACTTGGTAGTGTTTTATGATGACAATCTCGTACGGGCCGGACCCGATGGGTTGGACCTATCGAGATCTTTGGTACAAGGTAATGCGGGCGGAAGGGCTCGTCGATAAATATTCACGAGCTTAGGAGCCGCATCAGGAGGGTTCAACAGACCAGCAGCGAAGAAACTTGTCATCGAGGGGATCATTTGCACGAGTAGGGAAGGGCAGGGCATATGGGAGCTAGTCAAGGTGAATAAAAGTGTGGCATGGAACCAGTACATGCATATTGCTTCCCAACCTGAGGCAGCGATATATGGGAAGCCGATGGTGTACGTGAATTTCGTACGTAGGGCGCCGGGAAACCTTGATGACGCTGGTGCCTCAGGAAGCGGGCAACCTGTAGGATCAAGGATAACCGACTAGAGGGGGGTGAATAGGAGGTTTTTAAACTTTTTGACAATTTAACAAGTTTATCCAATTATTAACTTAGTCTAAACGAGATATGATTCTAGCTAAGCAATTTACCACAATAGACAAGCTAGAATTATAAATGCGGAAATGTAAAGACTAGAAATAACCACAATGACACAAGGAAGTTTTTCCGTGGTATCGAAGACTTGCCGGTCTTCACTAATCACGTTGAGAAACTTGATCAATTCAAGCGGCTCCACAATTAAGCCTTCCTCAATCACTAGAGGTAGCTCTTCTCCTCTCCGGATAAGCGAGCTCCAACCTTCACAAATGCAGGCCTTCTCACAATCTCCTTTGAGAAGATCACCGAACCAAACTCCAAACCGTCTAGGAGACGGCAATCTCCAAGAGTAATAGAGCAAGAATTCTTCACTTGAAAGCGCTCTAATGCCACAAATATCAAACTCAATGAATGCTCTTTAGAACAACCTCAACTACCTTTGCAAATGGAAATTAATGCTCTCAATAAGTAGGAAACAATGCAAAGGGCTCAAGAGATGTTAAATGAGGCTCAACCACATTTCTAGTTGCAGTGGGTGAGGTATTTATAGCCTCCACCCTGCACTAGCAGATGGACACGAAATTCCTAATTTTTGATGAGCGGTCGGTCCATGAGCATTGGTGCGGTCGGTCCGACCTCGGTTATAACGATCGTATGCGCATTTAATGCACGAAAAATAGCCGTTCTGAGGTCGGTCAGTCCATGAGCAAACATGCGGTTAGTCCGCCTTGAGCAGGAATTCGTTTGGAGACTCTCTGGAAAAAAGTGACCGCATCAAGACCGAGTGCGGTCGGTCACTTATATCTCTGTGATCGATCCGGCAGCAATTTTCAACGAAAACCTTCTCTGGAAAATGTTGACGCGTCCAAGACCGAAGTGCGGTCGGTCCGGACTAGAGAATTCACCAAAACCGAAAACAACACCTCATTGGAAAATCTTGACCGCCGTTTTGGTCAAACAATCCGGTCGGTCCGACCATGTAACGTCGGTCAGTCCGGACTCCAAAGAAATTCAGCAAATTTAAATTGAGGCAAAACCAAAAACAAATCCAAGATTAAACCAATTAAGATTTGAGCAGTTGTGGCATCGTTCACTTTCAAGGTACTCAATTCTTGCACCCTCTTTATAATGCAATTTGTCTAGCCTATAACCCGATCTTCAACCAATTCACCTAAGATGGTAAAATGAAAAGATCCTAGACTATTGTACCTTGCCTTTGAACCAACAGATCTTCATGTAAATCTTTCGCGTGCAATTCCCGGTCATCAAGAGCGCCAATGGGACTTAACCTTGTACATACTCAATAAATACGTTAATCCCATATTCACATATTGTCATTAATTACCAAAACAATTTTTAGGGGCCTAGATGCTTTCAATCTCCCCCTTTTTGGTAATTGATGACAACACACTTAATATGTGAAAGAATGATTGTTTTGAATATACTGTGAGTGTATATTCTATTGATGACTTAACAACGAGATAATTCTTGCAATAAGCTTTAAATGAGTCTGGAGAATTATTCCCTTGCTAAATCCTGTTTAAAGAAAGCTCCCCCTAAACATGTGCATAAAAGGTAGAGAATTTTTGCAAGCACAAGTAGAGATTTTTAGAGAATTTTGGCGGAGTTTCTTTTACATGATAGAACTTGAGGAAATGCAACATTATATAACATTACAAACAACATTTCAAGAGGGTAATATAAGCACAAGATTAACCAACAAGTTCATCAAGATAACATTGAACCGATTACAAGCATATAAGTGTATATCATTCAACCAAGCTCATAGATGGTAAAGCATTAAGCGTTCATATATATAAGAGGTTCAATAAGCTTACAATCATAGCAAAAGAAAGAGCAATAAGCTTATCCTCTAATTATTACACACAAAAGACCACAGAAGTCCAAGTCCAACAAGCATTCGACAACATTCGACAACCATAACTAATAGATATAGAGATATATAGGACCATATAAAGCACTTCTCCCCCTTTGGCATCAACTACCAAAAGCTACGAAGTAGGGGGAGGAGGAGGAGGAGCTGCGATCGATGTAGAAGGGTGCATAGGAGGACCAATCGTCGGCAGAGAATAAATGTGATCTGCTTTCGATCGACGAGGCGCGAGTGGTCATTTCACCATGTCGGATTGAATCCTGAAACCAAACCAACCATCGATCTAAGCTGAAGCACAAGAGAGTTGGATTGCTCCACAGTTTGCTGGCGAGAGTCCAAAGGCGAGTAGTGCTCTCAAGAGTATCCATGCGATGATCCAAAACCTCTAGGCGACGATCCACAGTATCAAAAGCGAGATACAATCGTGTTGATACCATATCTGAAACCTCCAACAATCTTGGATCAAGTCCACCTGTTCTTTGGGGGAAATTTGGTGAGGAGGGCGGGAGCATCAACAAGCTGGGTGAAGAGGCTGTTCCTCAAATCTCTCTGGTGGTCACCCTCGGCTTGTCTTGTTTGTGAGGAAAGGAGTGGTACCATCAAAGTCGATGGTCCTCAAAATGAGCATCATGATGTAAGGAGCATAATATATCCTCTTTCCCAAATCGATGTGGCGAGATTGCCTTTCGATCAAGATTAAGTGAATAATATCAAACTTCTTTCCTTGCATCAAATAATCTATGACATTCGGGCATGTCCTCTAATAGCATCATTGTTGCCACTCCTCGGCAAGATGGTGGCCACGATAATTCATTAATGACACTAGGGAGAGCCTCGGACCGGTAACCTTACCAGGACAACTCTAGCAACATTAGGCTCATAGAAGCATGTCTGCTCCGAGTCTGCGGCAGGGCTCAAGGTGAATCTTTACATACTCACGTCTTTGGCAGATTTAGGGCTTCCTCAAAGTGGCGCTTGGTGGCCGTGTGGCGCCTCGAGCTTCATCCAAGTCACAGATGGCCAAGGAGGATGGGATGTAAGCAGTAGCATAGAATGACGGATTACCTCCTCATTGAAGTTGCACTTGATGCTAACAAGCCCATCAAGCCGACATTACAACGAGTGTACAAAGTCGCATACGGGTTTGTTAAGCGAGATATGACCAATTTATGTATACGGATTGCAAAGCGCTTGTGAAGCACCACTTGATTGTAGCAATCTTCACGGAATTGAGTGTGAAATCTCTCATCTTGGTGACCTAAGTGCTCATAGGAGATTGCATTACGAGTTGCTTGAAATCATCATTAGGATTGCGTGAAGATTCACACGAGGCTCGAGCACAAACTCCATATCGACATCTTCTTCTTCGTCCAAATGTTCACTAGCGCTAGGTACGGAGGACAAGGACGGCGAGTCCGCTTCATCGCTATCGGAATGCTCAGCCGGAGGGCGATGAGTAACTTTGGCGGGGAGGGCGAGGCGAAGATGCCTCGGGATTGGCAGCGGTCTTGGTCCTTGCCATGGTCCTTTGGAGGGATGGACAAGACAATCAAGGAGTGAGTTGAATTGAAAGGAATATGGATTATCAAGATGATAAAAAGCGAAACTTTTACGTCGGTCGGATGACCATGAGCGGTTGGCGGTCGATCCATGAGTGGCGGATGACCGCCTTACTTCACGCCGGTTAGTCCGTAGAAAAAACTAGGTTTTTACCATAAGCACGGAAATTCCAAAATGCGGGATAATCAGGCAATCAAGGTCATGTAGAAGACAATGGGAGCATTCTCTAGGATCTATTTACAAACTAGGAGCCGATTAATAAGATAATATCACGAGATTGAGCGATTAATCGGAGGAAAAACCTTAGCGGAGGAGAGGTAGAGCGCGATGAGGAGAGGCGATCGGCGGTGATGAGGAGCCACGCAGGCGGGACGAGGAGGCGATCCTAGGAGGTGATGTGGTTTAGAGGAAGAAGAGAAGAACCGTCGGGAGGAAATGAGATGGAACAAGCGGGTTGGTGAAGATAAGGAAGAAAGCGCCGCATTAAGCGCCAGCGGGACCCGACTGCAGAGGCAAAGCCCGTCGATCGACCCTAAAGCTTCTTGGGTTGACCATGATTAAGCTTACTGGTTAGACCGCACTGGAGACTTTGAGGATTTTTGCGAGAAATTTGTGTTGTCTTTGCTCCATAGACTTAGCACACAACATAAAAATATCTTGGAGCAATTTCAACGAGATTAGATCAACAATTGAGTTTTGAACATATGTTTTTAAGAAAATAGAGCAATTTTTGAAGGAAAAGCGATTTAAGGAGATAAAACAAGCAAACAACGAGATTTGTCACTTGTGAGGATATGTATGAGTATGAAATACTATTTGAAGACAATATATGAAGGAAATCATTGCCTACATAGAAATACTCATTTTATGCTAGAATTGACTCAAGTGCATTTTTCGGGTTTTGAGCTATTTTTGAGTGAGATTCAAACTTTAAAAACTTTGATTTGGTTGAGAGTTTGAAAAACTTATGAATACGAAAAAGGTCACGAATAACCATCTTTACCTTTTTTCCTTTTGGGAGTAAGATCAAATTTCTTTTGGAAATACTTTTGGGTGAAAAGCCATTTTTGGTCAAAAACAAGATAAGTAAGAAATAGTTTTTGGCCAAAACTTGATTTTTCTTTTAAGATAGATAATTTTGAGATCATTTCAACCAAAAACCTTTGAAATATACTAGAGAATAGATATAGCTAGTTTTTCAAGAGGTTTGATTGATTAACACCAAATTTTGACTTTTGACCAAAAGGATTTGTTTTTCAAGAGACACATTCTAGCATGTTTGTTGATATGTACACAATTTGAGTTGTGGTATACATGGTGATTGTATAGCACTCCCCCTAACTGTGTTTCCCATCTTAGTTCTTGAAATAAGAGAATCACGAGAGAAAAGCGAATTCAATTAAGATTCAAGAACATAATGCAATCAAATGACATTAGAACAATGTATGACATTTAATTCATTCCTCAATTTGCAAAAGCGGCCTTCATCTAAAGGTTTGGTGAAAATATCCGCTAATTGATCTTCAGTTCTTATGTGGCTAATTTCAATATCTCCCTTGCTCACATGATCTCTCAAGAAGTGGTGGCGAATATCTATATGCTTGGTTCTTGAGTGTTGAACTGGGTTATTAGCAATTTTCACCGCACTATCATTGTCACACAAAAGAGGCATTTTATCAAATTTAATTCCATAATCCATCAATGTTTGCCTCATCCATAGCAATTGAGCACAACAACTTCCTTGAAACATATTAAACCGGCGGTAGATAAAGCTACGGAGTTTGTTTCTTGGATGACCACGATACTAACGATCTTCCTAAAAATTGACAACTACCTGAGGTGCTTTTTCTATCCACTTTGCAACCCGCATAATCAGAATCGGAATATCCAATTAAATCAAATTTAGCACCTTTTGGGAACCATAGGCCAATGCTAGAAGAATGCTTTAAATATCTAAGAATTCTTTTAACGGCCATAAGATGACATTCTTTTGGAGAAGCTTGAAAACGAGCACACATACAAACACTAAACATGATATCGGGCCTAGATGCGGTAAGATAAAGCAAGCTACCAATCATGGATCTGTAAAGCTTTAAATCTACAAGTTTACCTCCTCATTTAGATCAAGATGATCATTTGTGGCCATGGAGTCTTGATGGGCTTTGCATCCTCCATGCCAAATCTTTTAAGTAAATCCTTCACATACTTGGCTTGACTTATAAAAGTCCCATCCTTGAGTTGCTTGATTTGAAGTCCAAGGAAATAGCTCAATTCTCCAATCATGGACATTTCAAATTCCCTAGACATCATATCACCAAACTCTTTGAAAAAGTCTTAATTAGTAGACCCAAAAATGATATCATCAACATAAATTTGGCATACAAAGAATTCATCATCTAAAACTTTAGTAAATAGAGTTGAATCAATTTTCCCGATTTTGAATCCTTTTGAAACTAGAAAGTCTCTAAGTCGTTCATACCATGCTCTAGGAGCTTGTTTAAGAACCATAGGCGCCTTGGAAAGTTTATAGACATGATTTGGTTTTTAGGATCTTGAAACCGGAGGTTGTTCAACAAAGACAAGTTCGGATATTTCACCATTTAAGAAAGCACTTTTAACATCCATTTGAAATAATTTAATATCAAAGCATGATGCAAAAGCAAGTAATATCGAATTGATTCAAGTCTAGCTACGGAGCGAAAGTTTCACCAAAATCCAAACCTTCAACTTGTGAAAATCCTTGGCGACCAATCTTGCTTTGTTTGAATGACCAATCCATTCTCATCTTGCTTGTTCCTAAAGACCCATTTCGTACCAATAATATTGTGTTCTTTGGGTCGATCCACCAATGTCCAAACTTTATTCCGGGTAAAGTTATTGAGTTCTTCATGCATCGCATTCACCCAATCCGGATCGTCAAGTGTTTCTTCTACATGCTTTGGCTCAATAGACGAGACAAAAGAGTAATGTTCACAAAAAGAAGCAACACGAGAGCGAGTTTGGACACCCTTACTTACGTCACCCAATATTTGATCTATTGGATGATCCTTTGCAATTGCATTGTGGATTCTTGGTGGTAGGTTGGATGGTTGATCATCTTCCTTGTTATCCTCTTCAATGATTTGTACTTGACTTGTGGAAGATGTGGGTGGTTCAACTTGAGTGGAGGATGATGGACCATCTTGGGCTTGATATCGCCTATTTGCATATGTTCCATTGCTTTTCTTAAGACTTCATTACCTACATCATCCAAATTCTCATGCTCTTCTTGAGAGTCATTAGTCTCATCAAATTGCACATCGTGCCTTTCTTCAACTAAACCGGAGTTTTTGTTGAAGACACGATAAACCTTGCTATTTGAGGAATAACCAAGCAAGAAACCAACATCACAGCGACTATCAAATTTTGAAAGACGAACACCCTTCTTCAAAATGTAACACTTGCAACCAAAAACACGAAAGTAAGAGATGTTAGGTTTTCTTCCTACAATAAGCTCATAGGAAGTCTTTTTCAAGCGACGAGTGCAAATAAAGGCGATTTATGGCATGACAAGCGGTGTTAATAGCTTCCCCAAAAACTATCGAAGTATTATATTCATCAAGCATTGTCCTAGCCATTTCAATCAATGTTCGATTTTTCCTTTCTACTACTCCATTTTGCTCCGGAGTGTAGGTTGTGGAAAGTTCATGCTTTATTCCAAGTTCATCACAAAAGTCCTCAACTTTAGTATTTTTGAACTCGGAACCATTATCACTCTGGATTTTCTTTATTTTGAAATCAAATTCATTTTGAGCCCTTTTGCAAATCTTTTGAAAATTCGGAGGTTTCACCTTTATCATCTAGGAAGAATACCCATGTATACCTAGAGTAATCATCCACAATGACTAAACAATAGCTATTTCCCCCAATACTCTTATAGGTTGTTGGGCCAAACAAATCCATATGTAAGAGTTCCAATGGTCTAGAAGTTGACATGATACTTTTGGAAGGATGAGAATTAGCGACTTGTTTACCAGCTTGACAAGCACTACAAAGTCTATTTTTCTCAAATTTCACATCTTTCAAGCCAACAACTAAATCATATTTGAAAAGCTTTTTGAGTTGAATCATTCCAACATGAGCTAGCCTTCTATGCCAAAGTCAACCCAATGAGGTTTTTGCGATTAAACAAGTTTTTAAACAAGATTCACTTGAACTAAAATCAACTAAGTAAAGATTTTCAAATCTAAAGCCTTTGAAAGCTAAAGAGCCATCATTTGCGTTAGAAATGGTTACACCTTCACTAGAGAATGAGCAAATTAGTCCAAGATCACATATTTGTGCAACGGATAGCAAGTTAAAGTTTAATGATTCTACTAGAGAAACATTAGAAATGGAAAGGTCATTTGAGATAGCAATTTTACCCAATCCTAATACCTTTCCTTTGCTATTATCGCCAAAAGTGATCTTGTCTACTCCTTTTCCATTCTCGAATGTGGTGAACATTTTTCTATCACCGGTCATGTGTTGAGTGCATCCACTATCAAGCACCCAATGTTTTCCACGGTCTTATAGTTCACCTACAAAACAAGAGTCAAGTTCTTTTAGGTACCCAAATTTGTTTTGGTCCTTGGAGGTTAGTAACCAAGGATTTAGGCACCCAAATAGCATTCTTTTTAGCGCTCATAATTGAAGTGCCAACAAAATGAACAATTACTTTACCATCCTTAGATTTTCTAAGCATATAGCATGAATCATATATACCAAGAGATGGAATCTTACCCTTAGGACAATTTTGTTGCATATGTCCTATTTCTCGGCACTTATAGCAATACATACCATTTTGCCTCACAAAACTTGTGGGCTTATTTACCGCTTCTTGCCTTTCTTAGGCACATCATAAGACCTTTCTTGTTGAATGAACACATTTGCTCGCTCAAAAGCTTGTCAAGAATGGCCTTACCCTTGAAACATCTTTCTAAGCTCTTGCTTAGCTTGGTCACTTGCTCTTTTAGCTCATAGTTCTCATGAACAAGTTTTGCATCATTTTGCTTAACAATATCATGATTAGCATCAATATTAGAGCAACATGGCATAGCAAGTAGGTCATCACATGAAGTAGATGCACTAGTCTTAGCAATTTCTATACTAAGCATTTTATCAATAATATCACATGTAATTCCTACACTAGAACAAGACTTATGTGAATTCTCTTGGATAAGCAAGTTGTGAGCATCCTTAAGCTCCATATAAGAATCTTTTAGAGTAAAGTATTCTTTATTTAAGACCTTATATTTTGATTTTTCTTTTTCAAGATATTCATTTAAATCATCAAGCATATCTATTAATTCGTCATAAGTTGGTTCATCACCAATAATGGATTTTACCTTATCTCCTTTTGCCATGAGGCAAGTAGGAGTGGAGAATAGCGATGAAGCTTCCTTGATGGCTATCCGACTAGTCCCTTCTTCTTGGGGACTCTTCCTCAACGGAATCGGAGTCGGAGTCGCTTGACTCATCATTTGAATCCCACTCTCGATGTGAGCTTCATTTTGCCATCCTTGTAAAGCTTCTTGAATAGCTTCTTTTTACGTTGTATTCTTTCTTCTTGAATGACTTCCTTTGTCATCCTTCTTTTGGAGCACGCGAAGCAATGTGCCCTTTTCTTCACAATTATAGCATCGAATATTGTTATATCTCTTCTTATCATTTGAGGATTGCCCTTCTTGAACTTGTCAAAGTTATAGCTTCTATTGGGGCGCCTCTTCATGACCCTCTTCATTCTTCTCACAAGGAGTGCATACTCCTCGTCGGAGTCTTCTTCTCCATCCTCATCATCACTAGATTCCGCCTTGGCTTTGAAGGCGGTAATTTTCTTCTTTGAGGATGATGTCTCCAAAAGCTCTTCTTTGTCCTTTTTGAACGACTCATTTGTGATGAGGTTGCCCAAAAGCCCCGTTGGTGTCATCCTTGGCAACTCGGGCGAGTTGAGAAATAACATCACCAACGTCTCATATTTATCCGGAAGAGCCCTAAGTATCTTGCGAACAATATCAACATCAAGAAGGTTAGTCCCAAGGCCTTTGAGCTCATTCACAATGTTGTTGAGTCTTGAATACATCTCATTGATGTTTTCATGAGGCAACATTATGAATGTCTCATATTTAATCCGAAGCTTATGCAATTTGGCTTCTTTGACCGTGGATGTACCCTCATGGATTTCTGAGAGAGTTGTTCAAATAGCATGAGCATTTTCCAAGTTGCTCACTCTATTGAACTCATCCGCGTTCAAAGCGCTAAAGAGAGTATTCATAGCTTGGGCATCTAAATGAGAGTTACACGTATCTTGATCCGTGGGTTCTAGTGGATTAAGAGACATAGCATAACCATCATTTACCATTTTCCAAATGCTTGGACTCATGGCCTTTAAATAAATTGACATTCTAATTTTCCAATAAGCATAATTTGAGCCATCAAAGAGAGGAGCCTTTCCTATAGCAATTCCTCACTAGCCATCCTTTTCTCTCTTAGGCGGTTAAGTCTAAATCAATGAGAGACCAAGCTCTGATACCACTTGTAGGATCAAGGATAACCGACTAGAGGGGGGTGAATAGGAGGTTTTTAAACTTTTTGACAATTTAACAAGTTTATCCAATTATTAACTTAGTCTAAACGAGATATGATTCTAGCTAAGCAATTTACCACAATAGACAAGCTAGAATTATAAATGCGGAAATGTAAAGACTAGAAATAACCACAATGACACAAGGAAGTTTTTCCCGTGGTATCGAAGACTTGCCGGTCTTCACTAATCCACGTTGAGGAAACTTGATCAATTCAAGCCGGCTCCACGAATTAAGCCTTCCCTCAATCACTAGAGGTAGCTCTTCTCCTCTCCGGATAGGCGAGCTCCAACCTTCACAAATGCCCGACCTTCTCACAATCTCCTTTGAGAAGATCACCGAACCAAACTCCAAACCGTCTAGAGGCGGCAATCTCCAAGAGTAATAGAGCAAGAATTCTTCACTTGAAAGCGCTCTAATGCCACAAATATCAAACTCGATGAATGCTCTTTAGAACAACCTCAACTATCTTTGCAAATGGAAATTAATGCTCTCAATGAGTATGAAACAATGCAAAGGGCTCAAGAGATGTTAAATGAGGCTCAACCACATTTCTAGTTGCAGTGGGTGAGGTATTTATAGCCTCCACCCACTGCACTAGCCGTTGGACACGAAATTCCCAATTTTTCATGAGCGGTCGGTCACATGAGCATTGGTGCGGTCGGTCCGACCTCGGTTATAACGATCGTATACGCATTTAATGCACGAAAAATAGCCGTTCTGAGGTCCGGTCAGTCCATGAGCAAACATGCGGTTAGTCCGCCTCTGAAAAACGGAATTCGTTTTGGAGACTCTCTGAAAAAATGACGCATCAAGACCGAAGTGCGGTCGGCCACTATCTCTGGCGGTCGGTCCGGCCTAGCAATTTTCAATGAAAACCTTCTCTGAAAATGTTGACGCGTCCAAGACCCGAAGTGCGTCGGTCGGTCCAAAAGCGTCGGTCGATCCGGACGGAGAATTCACCAAAACCGAGCTGACACCTCATCGGAAAATCTTGACCGCCGTTTTGGTCGGCAATCCGGTCGATCCGGCCATGTAACGTCGGTCAGTCCGGACTCCAAAGAAATTCAGCAAATTTAAATTGTGGCAAAACCAAAAACAAATCCAAGATTAAACCAATTAAGATTTGAGCAGTTGTAGCATCGTTCACTTTCAAGGTACTCAATTCTTGCACCCTCTTTCTGATCGCAATTTGTCTAGCCTATAACCCGGTCTTCCAACCAATTCACCTAAGACCGGTAAAATGAAAAGATCCTAGATTATTGTACCTTGCCTTTGAACCAAAAGATCTTCATGTAAACCTTTCGCGTGCAATTCCCGGTCATCAAGAGTGCCAATAGGACTTAACCTTGTACATACTCAATAAATACGTTAATCCCATATTCACATATTGTCATTAATTACCAAAACAATTTTTAGGGGCCTAGATGCTTTCACAACTTGCAGTAGGAGCTTGAAGACGGTAGCCAGAATGTGTTGTTTTGGAGAAAGTCCACGAGAAGACTTGCGCATAATTTTATGCAAAATGAGGCGAGGCTGTGGTGGTCGACTCACATTGGCCCTCTGAGTATCTTCGGACCGGCCTCTCGGGTTGGAGTCCGGCGCGGCAGCCGACCTGAGCTCGGATGATAGCGAGGAGGACGCACCCAAGGGTAGTGGTCCGACTGGAGGAATTGTGTCATTGGAGGTGCCTTACGTGGCAACGAGACTTGATGATATCACAGTGTGGTCACTCGTACTGCCACAAGAATAAGGGTCACAGTGGGGGTTTGATGCTGATACCCTCTTAGTTGGGCAGCACCTCCCTAGCAAGACTACCGTGTAACAAGCTATAGCACGGTGCACTTTGTCCATCAACCGTGTACTGGGTGTATCGGTCTAACTCAGGATATTATGCAGTGAAGTGCGTAGTGGAAGGCTGCCTTGGCAAGGTCAGCGCTCATTGAGCAAAGTTCTTCTGCTTAGTTTTCACGGTCAAGGCGGTGTCTGAACATACTTGCGAGCTTAGCGAGCCGCTGTGGTAGCATCGGGATATGACTTTCACATATTTGGCAAGCCTCATCAGCCACCTAGTTACGGAAGACGTGTCCGTCTCCCCTAAGATGTTGCTGTCAGAAGTCGTCAATCTGGTTGGTTATCTAGTCAGCTATAGCAAGGTCTGACGAGCCAAGCAGAAGGTTGTTGAGTCCATGAACGGGATATATGAAGAGGTGTACAACCTTGTATCGAGAATGCTTGATTGCGAAGCAAACCACGCGCGATACATAAACAAGGTTGAAAGTGAAGATCTTGATAGAGGCCCCCAACTGCTTCATACTAGTCTGGGTGTTCTGGGCTTTCGCCTAGGCCATAGAGAGCTTCAAGTTTTGTCATTCTGTGCTCACGATGGAAGACACTTTCCTCACGGGGTCCAGTAACAAACAATACAAATATCATCAATGAAACGAAAAATATTATAAGTGTTTTATGGTGTAAATCACGCCATGAGGCCTTTGTGTCGATCGAGCAGTGTGGAGCCTCTCCTAGTATGTCACCTGCTCCGGACGCTCTAGTAGAGGATGGGTGAGTCTGGTGTATGACCGTGGTATGTACCACTCGATGTACTAACGGTATGTCTGTACATCGTACGGTCGCTGCTCCTGCAGGATCTTGATGTGCGACATCTCCGTCCAAGCCGTAAGACACTTATGCTGGACTACTTGCTAGTCCTTAGCATGTCGGCCCAACCTCTATTGCCTACATTCGATAAGGACTGATGTTATAACAACTGATGTAGATATGAAGTGTAAACATTACTCGGATTGAGTTGGACTCACAACTGGACGGCTCACACAGGATCCTGCTTTCGGGAGGGGGCACAAGCTGGTACAAATCGAACTGTCGCATTATGCGCTGCGACGCGTAAGGCTCCACCATATAGGTAAACATCAGGTGGCAGGTCGTCGACTAAACAATTAACTAACACTAACTAATTATGAATAATTAATTAGCTATGCCACGAAATAATAACGTAAGATTAATTTAACTACGACTAACTAATTATGACCTAATTAATTGCAACAAATTAACTCACACAAATTTTATTACAAAAAAAAGAAAATGACTAAATTCTTTAGTCCTAAATAAGTGCAACTAATTAACTACGACTAATTAACCAACTAACAGTTAATAAAGAAAATACATACGAGAAAATAATTACATGCTAATATGATGACTAATGACGACTCTAAACAATCCTTAATAAATCTGTGAAAACGAAATTGTGAGACGGCGAGAATGAAGAGTGGCGAGTGAGGATGAGAGTTTGCGAATGTGATAAAGAGGAGAGTTTGCGAACCATCTCGCCGTCGCCAATTTATAGCCGCCTAATGCAAATCGTAGCCAACCTCGAAGCGACGGGAGAATCGATTCCTCACCGCCCGGCTTGCATGTATCTGAGAGATGGATGGCGACGAGAGAATAAAGCGCGATAGTGATGGATGGGAGTCGATGTATGGCGATCGAGAATAAAGCGCGTGGGCCGAGGTGTGCAGGGCGGGGAGGCGGGCGTCGCCGGCGTGCGCGTCAAGCGAAATCTGGCGAGGGGCTGCAGAGCCGATCGGTCGAGCGACACGTGTGGCTTGTCCGATCAATGGGCAAGCGGGAGAGCCTTGTCCGGGCGGGGGCTCTGGTCGGCTTGTCCAGCAACAGCGCAGCAGCTCGACTTGTCCGTCTTGGTCGGCTTATCGCGGGCCGCGAGGCGTGAGGGCAACCTTGTCCAGGCCCCAGGCGAGCGGAGGTGGCCACACGTCGACACGAGACAAGTCCGGGCGACGGGCGAGCGGAGGAGATTAATACCGGGCGCGGAAAGCATGGAATTGCACAACTGTCGGCTACCGGCACATCTATGGTGTCTTTTTTGCCAATACGGCGCGACATCTACTACTTCTGTCAAAAGCGTCTTCAACAGTATCATTTAGCCCCAAAACTGCTGGGCATGTACCACTTGCTCAAGGGCATGGTGAATTGATGATCACCTAGCCAGAGAGCCCAAAGCTCACCAGAAATTAAAATCCTTGAAGATATCAACTGATTGTTCATTTGTTCGTTCCTTGGTCAGAACTTCGACAAACATGTAACTCTCCATTCTTACGGTAACTATGATGATAAAGAAACAAAACATTTTCCATTTTGGAGGAAGTAGAAAAATGTGATGCAAGTGGAGTCTAGCTGCAGAAGCGCTAATACCATTTTCTTCTTGTCTTGTTTGCTTAACTACTGCATGCTTAAAATGACCAATCCAGCTCAAGTACTGACTGATGATATAAGTGGATGATACCTGACCCGTGATGAACAATTGATTTGTGCGCAGTCCATAGCAACGACAGCACTTTTAGATGTAGTTCTTACTGGGGTAAAGGTGTGAACATACCTAGGCAAGTGCTAACATAAAAAAAATCATGTTGGGAAGAAAAAAAAAGTGCACCAATCAACTATTTCTACAACCATTCAGAAACACTAGCCCCGTGTGAGTTGCACAGGAACCCACTGTTCAAGATTGAAGTTTCATGGCAGCTATTGACTATCACATAGTCAAGATTTAAGATTTGGTCAGGGGCTAGCACAGGGAGGCAGGACCTTCGATCAAACCGCAATAGGCATGAGACTACCATAATCTCAAGTAAAAACCATTCCCACCGTCCGGACAACAGGAGAAGAAGAGCCATTCACTGAGCAAAAAAAATATATTTCAATTTTGTTGAATCATTTATAATTAAAATTACAGGTACACGTTTGACACCTTTCATGTATATGCACAAGCCCGGCTAACTACCCAAACAACTGACATTGAAGATAGGTATTGATGTCCTCTCCTGAAGTCTAGTCTAGCTAGAAAGGTTCTGGAATCTGACATCTGCCTAACAATTTTAGTAAATCGACTCCAATTGTGAAACTCAAATAAGCTTTTGTTCATCCTAACATAGTTGAAGGAGAAAGATGTTCCTGAAGTACCACCTGAGTAGAGTCTTGAGCTTCTTATGACTTGATTCATTGATGTATCATCCAGTCTTGTCACGGAATTTTCACCATTAAGAGGTAGATTGCACATTTTAGCAGCAACTATGAGTTGCCGGAGAGTACCCTCTGGACTGCTCTCATAATTACTTCTTTCTGCGTCCCTCAGGTCAAAACAACTGCAGCACAAGGCAACTTTGTATCTAGCAAACATTTGAGCAATAGGAAGATAACCATCTCTTAACAATGTATTATAGTAACCAGCTGTCAGCTCAGATGGGTGTGAACATGTATAGTAGTGCCAATGTATGCCAGAAACCTTTCCTGAGATGGTCACACCAGTACCAGAGAAGATAGCATCAGCAATCATGCATAACCTCTCTCCATGGAGAAGAAGCATTCCTGAATACCACTCAAGGAAAAATCGACCATAAGGTGTATTCCAGCATCCTCCATCGGCACGGAAAAAACTAGTTTCTTCAGGGTTCTGTCGTGAGCCATCTGTGCCAGCTGGACCACCGTTTCCCCACTCTTGCATCCCAAGAATCTGTGCACAAGCGCTCAATGATGCTTGCATGAACTGTCCAAGTACAACAGAACAAAGTGATCAAAAGCCCACCTTTTGATGTTAGATGTCAACCTGAAGAGCCCTTCAGAAGAGCTATACAATAACACAAAGAAGATTGCCATTTCACAGAGAAGTTTACTGAGGCTTAACCCAAAAAAGGTGCATGGACCTTTTGTTCTATGTAATTCAGTATTGCTTCCTCGAAAGGATACAAGGAAAGGGCAAAAAGCATGTTTTGACATTGCTTTAGCTTCAGCTCATGGGCTTAGAAACTGAAGCCAGGACCAAAAGGACAGCTTATTCTTGGGCTCTTGGCCCTGTTAAATAAACTAAAGCCATCCTTACACACAGAAGCCTGATATAAGCTGAAATGGGTGCTAGGTGGGTTTTAAGACTTCAAGTTGGAAGTCACATATAAGCTGACCCATACATAAATTTTAGTCTTGGGATCAATCATCATATATGCCCAAAAAAGAATACACGCTGAACATGCAAATCTTACCATATTGAAGTGATGATAATATTAAGAATCTTATTTGACCTGTGTACCTTGTCATAACATTGAAATTCCCCAAGTTCAGATGAGCTGCTTGGCTGATTTAGTTTCTCAGTTGGGCATGATGGATACCTAAGCTCACCTCCTGGGCCCATTCCAACTTGAACTTCCTGAAAGGCAATAATTATAAGAGGCTTACAACCTTGGTGGTGTAAAATTAACATGACATGCTTAAATACCAAAGGGAGAGCACAGACTGTCACTATGGCCCCAAGGTACTCTTTGAAAGTGTCGCGAAAGCTCCTCATGAAGTCAGAATAAGCTTGCATAGGTGTTCTTCCCTTCAGAAGAGGAAGAATATCGCATCCCAGTGAGATGTATTCTTTGTTTCTCCGTTGGTATTTATCAGTATATGACAAGTCTGGCATCTTATCCATCTCCTTAAGCACCCACTGTGGAAGAGGGACCCTGAAGCAGGTGAAATTTCAACAATTAGCAGAAATAAGAAATCTTGTGCATAAATGCAAATAGCCAGATTCTCACTTGTCTATATGGCAATAAAAAGAATGATGAAGTAGCCTGGCTGTATTTTCCAATAATAAAATACTAACTTTTTGAGATGAAGAAAAAATACTAACTTGACAAATCAAGACAGGAAAACAATTACAAAGTGGAAAAATCATTAATGAATTTTTTTAGTGAAATTCTGGCACGGTTGCCTGTGGCTCCGCAGTCCATATAGAATCATTTTTTTCAGTAGATTATGTAGAATACATCCTTTAAGTTCAATATCACCACCATATGGGTAAATCATTTGGGAGAGTGCAATTACTGGAAAATTTGGCATGCGGAAAAATAATTTTTGGGGCCACTTTTCACAGATTAAAACGCTTGCAAAAGTCACCACTAAAATTTCAGCTAGCTTTCGTTTTGACAGTTACATCAACCAGCTACAATTTATGTATCGTGGTCATATACCAAGTAACTTCCATTTTTACCATATTCGTAGGTTCTTAGCAATCTGGGATGGACCCACACTGGCCTGTGACGACTTGGGCCAAAAAGTTAAAATACATAGTCTTGTCCAAGGATCCCAAACCGGTTTCCTGTGAAAATCCGGTCACCGGCGAAAAAAAGGGATGGTTACGGATTTCCGGAAAAATCGAACGAAGTTAAGCTGAATTCTTAAAACCAGCCAAAATTTGAAAATTGGAATTTGAGTTTGAATTCACTAAACCGGGAAAAACGACCGGTTTTTCCGTTCCGATCCCCACGGTAAGACCGGTTACGGCGATAACCGGCGGTTTTTTCCTGGTCTTGTCTATGAAAAATCAAAGATATTAATAGAATGGCGCCAATGGCCAAACACGAGTGTCATGTGTAGATGTGTAGCCCGATATAAGCTGATGTGTAGATGTGTAGCCCAATCTGAGCTGATGTGTCTGGACCCAGGCACCAATACCAATCTCTACTGTGCTGATGGATTTTTAACCTTTGACCATACGGAAAATACTACAATTTTCAAACCAACTTCTTCCTGCTTATTTGATTGGTAAGTAGATTTTAATAACATCAGCAACTCGGTCCAACTGTTTGTTTATCAAGCCAATTTATTAAACCCACAGACATTGTTTAAGAGGCTCTTTTCTCATCAATCTTTTATATCTTTCAATCAAGTTATATACATATATGGCATCCTAAACAAATATTGAAAACAAAATCCACTGTTATTCACATACATGCACATTTAACGGCTCCAGTAGGGCCAAACAACACAAACAGCAGGTTCCACGACGGCTCTGTGGTTCTACAGTCTACATGAGCATGCTCGATGGCTCCTTAAGAATCGCTCAGACACTCACGTGAGGGACAGAGCAAGAAAATGTTGATGCAGGTGGCCATATAGTGAGAGCTGAACAACGAGTGGCGCCAAAATATAATTCTTTGCACAACTTGAGGTGTTTTTCCTTTAACTACATTTACCATTGTCTTATTCAGTGTTCCCCTAGGCGTCCACTAGCCCGCCTAGGCGGCACCTAGGCGCTAAACACAGCCTCACCGCCGATTTGGGGCTAATCGGCGAGCTAGGCGCTCCACCTGCCTAGGCGGTCAATGGCGGACCTGGGCGGTCCAAGGCGGTGCCAGGCGGAGCTAGGTGGATCCAAGGCGCTGCCGCCTCCTCCAACCCCTCCCTGCCGCGCCACCTCCTCCCTCCCTCCTCGTCGCGCCTCCTCCTGTCATCGTCGCCACCTCCCTGTCACGCCGCCTTGTCCCCTACCCTCCGCTTTTGTTCTTGTTGCTCTGCCCTGATCCTCCCCTCCCATGTGCTGCTGCTCCGGTGCTTCCGCCCACGTGCCCCGCTTTGTGCCGATCGGCCGCCTAGGCGGTCTAGGCGCTAGGTGGCAAGTGCCTGCCCGCCTTCCGTCTAGTGCCTAGGTGAACACTGGTCTTATTCAAAAGAGATGAGACACTAGAGCTAGGATGGGTTCCAGTAAATATGTGTCTCCCACTCTCCCATCATAATCATTGTCTTCATTGCCATCATTATCATCATCACCATTGACTGTTGGGCAGAAAGATGAACTCATTTAGTTTTAGACTTGGTCACCTTGACAGTACGGAAAATCTATTGGCTTGATAGTTCCATTGCTCCTTATTATCTTATTGAGCACTTGATAGTTCCATTACTCCTTCATCACCTTATTCAGCACATTTACAGAATTTTATGTATGTTCCATTACAGCGTTATGCATTCTTAGTATAGCGACAAGTCATACTTGACTTGATACCATGCTATATGTAAAAACTTCAGAGTACCTTTTGTTATCTATAAATAGGCAATCTGCATATGGTGCCATATAAGCGTTCGTACCACTTAGTGTTCTTTGGAATAGGTGCTACAAGCTAAGCAAGCTCATAGGGTCAAGTAAAATATTACATCCGCAGTGAATAACAAAACAACGAAACATCTAACACACACACACACACACACACACACACACACAAATAAAGCTTCCTAGCTCTAGCGTCAATGCTAGGATCTAGGATCACATCCTCCACGCTTCTTCATGTACCACCTCGATGACTCCGCTGTCATGACACAACTCTTGCTCCTGTGAGATGACTCGTATGTAATTTGCTTCCATTCCCCTAGGGTCAATATGCTACAGCTCCATCTGGAAAGATCTACTCCTACATCTACCAAATAAACACTTGCACAAACCACAAAAAGAGTTTCTGATCTGGTGACTATATTCAAATTTGTAGATACAGCCATTCTTGTGATCGTGCATTGCGCTGATCTCCATAAATTCTGTAGCGCTTGCTCAATCACACTTGTATAACCAATCTAAATTCATCGCTTCTCACAAAAGCTCACAACTAGTTTTTAAAATGCAGCCTTCTCACTACACGTGTACCAAGAGAGCTTCAACATGCAGCCTCTCAACGCACTCAAATATCTATTCTTTTTCGAGTGGATATGACATTCTGTAGTTTTACATTTTGGCACCATAATTGTTCAGCTGACAAGGATAGATTACAACAAGAACTATTCTCAAACGCGTAAAACCTAACAACAGAACAACAAATCAAATGCGCATGCTTGGAGCAGAGGGCAAAAGCGAGACGCACCAGAGCGGGTCATCCGGCCCGGCGCCGCACTGGTGGAAGGCGAGGATGGCGCGCAGGCGGAGCCCGTATCGCCGCGCCATGGAGGCAAGCTCGAGGTACCCGGCCCAGTCGTACTCCCCTGGCCCCTCGCGCTCCACGACGCCCCACCACAGCTCCACCGCCACCCCCGCCACCCCGGCCCCCGCCAGCGCGGCCAGCGACGCCGCCATGGCGCGTCGCCGCGCCACGCCCCCGGGCCCACG
Source organism: Phyllostachys edulis (assembly GCA_036346405.1). Lineage (NCBI taxonomy): Eukaryota > Viridiplantae > Streptophyta > Magnoliopsida > Poales > Poaceae > Phyllostachys > Phyllostachys edulis. Next base: position 18,935,844 of record CM070545.1, read on the forward strand.
GCGTCGGCGGGGAGCGTGACGTAGACCGGCGCCCCCGGGGGAGCCGCGGGCGGGGGAGGCGGCGACACGTAGTGGATCTCGCCCCCGCCGCCGCCTCCTCCATAAGAGGAGGACGAGGGGGAGGAGTAGGGGCAGCGCGGGGAGGAGGGGCGGAAGCGGGAGGCGGCGGCGACGCGGATGAGAGGCGCGCGGCGGAGGCGGGCGACGCGGTAGGAGGTGGAGGCGGGCGCCACGGTAGGAGGGGGCGGCGGCGCGGTGATCGCCACCATTGGGGGCTGTGCGTGTGTGTGTGCGCGAGTGCGGTGATGGGAACTGCAGTGGCTTCTAGCGTTCGAGTGGTCCGAGAGCTTGGAGCTTCTGTGCTGGGCTTTTTTCTCACCGTCTTTTTGTTCCTTTTGGAAGTCTGGTCATCCGGTGTTAGCCGACCTGACTCTAAACAACGGACGGCTTCGGTTAACCGGTGCGAGCGAGATCTTTATCAGATGGAGGCAAAACCTATCGCAAAAGAGAAACTCGCAGCACCCCCCAAAAAAAAGCTGGAAAACGACTGTTGTACTCGTGAATCAGATGGTACCGCCGTTGTCTCGTCTTGCAAAAATCTTTTCATTTGTGTTAAGCCCTTGGTGATACCGTCATATTCATGTCCCCTGCCAATATCTATCCTCCAAGCTTGCTTGGTTAATGCGTGCCGCTAATCAAAACATCGACCAGAGCAGAAAACATGCAACAAATGTTCCCCGTGGAGGCATGGATGGAACGACTTGCAGGAGCTAGCGCGTTTGCCGCAAAAAAAAAAAGTACAACTGTACGAGGCCTGCTTATGAGGAGAGGGAAGAAAAACAGGTGAGACCGTGAATGCACAACCGCACAAGGCAGCAAGAAAGAAGTGCTAAACGCCGATGCCGTTTAGGTTGCAAGCTGCAGCTGCGCGAAGCGCGGTCGATCGAGGATTCACCGCGACGCGGCCAACGCCTATGCTAACGCTACGCGTCTCTCTCTAGTACGACGGCTCTCGAGAGAGCGACTCTGATGATTGGCTGCGTCGTTCTCGTTCCAAGTCGAAGGCGCGCGTGAAGCTGCAAAAAATAACGAGAGACACGACGACGAGTCGAAGCCACGGCGGCTTATGGTGCAGCATCCGGCACCTGTCATCAACGACACCACCAGATCTGAATCGCCCACGAACGTACATCGCGTCACGTCGCTCTCACTCTAAAAAATACGGGTCGACTCAACTGCTCAAAGCTTCAAATAATGAAATTAATTTGTAACAAATATAGTTTTGTATTTTTGTGCAATTAAATTTATAGTTTCATACATGAATAAAAGTAAAAGAAAAAAAAGAGAAAATACAATGAATGTAGCTTGCTAATGGAAAGTGCATCTTTCAAAACATGTAAATATAGTTCAGTAGGTAACAATTACACAGAGTTGGAGGAGTACTATTGAAAGCATCTAGACTCACAAAAATTGTTTTGGTAATTAATGATAATATGTGAATATGGGATTAACATGTTTATTGAGTATTTACAAGGTTAAGTTCTAATTGTAGGACCGAAATGACGACAGAGGGGGTGAATGTCGACTCTTAAATAAAAATGACCCCTCAAAAAGACTGAAACCAAAAACACAACTGCAAAGGCTAATATCAAAACTCCCGTCACACAGCACTTAAACCAGAGCCTTAGTCATGTCATTGAGTAGTCACAGCAATCAAGCAAACCAAAACAGCAAACTACTAGATCTTGGAATAACTTACAGGAACAACAAGGATCCGACAAGCACGTACTAGCAATAAACATATGTGATCACAGAGGCTATCAAGATCAAACCAACAATCGACATCATTGATGACATAGTAATCAAAACTACAAAAGACATCATAGCAGTTTTCTTTTCTGAGCGCTTTCGCCGCACACCGCAGAATGTCGCGCACCAAACCATCTGAGCCGAAAGCAATTACTAAGAGAAACTGCAAAGAGCACTAGCTAATAAAACCAAGACCTTAATCCATCAATGAACAGTCAAAGCCATAAAAAAGCAGCTCCCTACGATATTTTCTTGCTTCTTTTCGAGCTTCGGCCGCAAGACACGATAACAATGAAAACACCAAAGATTCTAGCCGACAAGGATCGGAGAACAATGACCAGGGGCAAAGAACCAAAACACAATAGCGGTCAAAACCGAGCCGACGGGGACAATTAGAAGTCTGCATCAACAAGCAATCAATACACCCATTTCTTAGATCGGTTCAACGAAATGAAACCAACGGTATGACAAAATTTGTTTCTTGTTGAGTCTGCGAAAGCACTTCAGCTGCCTCGAGGACTCTGGTTCTTGTGGTAGAACAAGCCATTGCCCGAGCTCTGAATTCTGCGGAAAGCTCTTCTGACCGACAGTCTCACGCTTTGCCTTTGTGACAAGCCCGAGCAGGCCAGAAGCGCGGCGGCTTCCTTGAAATCAAACCGAAAGGACAAACAAATCTGATGGTTGCATCGATGAGCAATCAAATCACATGAAGCCAAGCACGGCGAGCAAGACAAGCCCAAAGAAGCAGAAACCTATGCAACCACTAAAGAAGGTGCATAAGCCATTTCTCTTGTTATGCGGGCGGCGACTCTGAGGACTCCTCCGGACCACGGGACATGTAGCGACCAAGAGAATGATCAAAAGCAATCGAAGGATATCAAATATGGAGACTCGGTGCAACAAAGATCGATCAAAGCAATAAAAAGCAAAACTTAATCCACTTAACTGGTTTCTGGCCCGATGGGACAAGAAAAAGCAATGGCTAGCACCCATATCAAATCGCACAAGAGATTGCTCACAGCATATGAGTCAAATACAGCTGCCACAAGCTCTTGTTTTCCAGAAAGAAATCGGCTAGTAACTTGTTTTCCAGAGGAATGATTACACTGAGGAATTTACTCCACACACTACATGCTCGAGAGTGAGAAACACACGCACTAGCTCAACTCATAGCCTCACTATTCAACTACCAACCAGGGAACACACGGGAGCTCTACACTTGCTCATACCATCCCATTTTCAGCTACTCTCAACACACAGAGGAGCTCATGCTCAGCTAGAACACCAGTAGGAGCACTACTCTACACCCGTGGAACTCACTGCCTTTTTCAATACACACAGGGGAGCTCATCATCTCAATACAGCAAATCAAGAATTGCAGTCCAAGCCTCACATGTTTGCTCCACACCCAAATGAGGCAAAGGTCATGGTCAACATGACCAGATTTGGAGGAAAAACCAGCCCTCCTCTCATTGCTTGAGTAAAAACTCCAATTTGCCCTCAAGCACCTTCCGGAAGTTTCTGTCGACACTGCGACCCTTTTGACATCTGACCGTCTGGACCTCGACACCTCCTGTGTCTAGTCCCGTCCGCTGTCATCGCCGTCGTATCCGTCACGGACGATTCGGTCGCTCGTCTCGGCTCATAACCACCTCGTGAGACTCGATCATCTTGGCATCTTTGGACCGTCTGGACCTCGACACCTCCCATGCCTAGTCCGGTCCTCCTCGCCTCACCATGACCTAGCTCAAGTCCTGCGATCACACGAGACAAGCAAACCATCACATAGCACCGCATGCAAGCAGTGTAATCCATATTAGCACAAATAAAGGTACTCAACCTCGAATACAAAACAAACTCAAACTCACTAAACCGACCAGTCAATTACTCATCACAAACATGGGGACACCTCCACATGGTCTCTCAATCTCCCCTTGATGAGTATATTGACAAACCCCAAAAAGCACAAGTTGAGTTTGTTTGAAAGTCAATACATGGTCCAAGAGAAGAAATTGATGCTAATGACCATGTAGACACAAGGAGTAAAAAGAAAGAGCAAGTTTTCCTCAAACGCTCCCAAAACTCCCAAGAGTGACTTTTTCTCCAATATTCTCCCCTTTTGGCAATAGAGTCATCAAGATGCAAAAGAGAATATAGCATGGTGTGGTTGAATGTTATGCAATGCTAAGCAATTAGAGCCATGAAGATTATCCAAAATGACTATTCGAGAATTACACCAAGCCATAACATATATGAAAACTATCAATATCATTACAAGATATGCAGAATCAAGCCAAGCCACGTAAGTAACAATATGAAGATTAGATGAATTTCTTAGCATGTCAAGCCACTCAAGAGTATAGTCTAGCTAGAGGTATCCAAGGATGATGCAAACCATGTCAATAACCTAAGTGGAACCAAGAAGCTAGAATTGAGTCAATTTAGAGTGCTATAAGTTCAAGAATGAATCATTTGCACAAATACTTAGTTATTTCGGTAATTAAGCAAATTTAGCACGAATCACATGCTTTCATTTGAAACTCATAATTTTGGTGATGTGCTAGATCTCAAGCCTTATGCGACCATTCCAAGCGAGAAGCTTAAGGAGATGATCTAGGTCATCCAAAACTCCCCCTGAGTTCATGCCTAGTGCAATGGCAAGCAGTCTCATGAGAAAGAATTGGTGAGATCAGTTCTTTCGCACATAAAAGAGATCTTTTTGCTTTCTTAAAATAATTGAGCACTCATGTTTCATCATGACACTAGCATAGCTCAAACTAAAAGCTTCAATTAAAGATTCAAGACTCAACTTAGCCTATTTGACATGGCATGAATCATAAGAGGATAACTAAAGATAGACTAGTCTCAAGAGCTAACATGACATATCTTAGTTCAAGTTGTGCAATTTTAATTAACTTAACAATGGCAAAGGCTTGACGACACATATGAAGCAATGATAAATCTAGCGATTAAGCATAATCATGGCAAGATGTAATGCAGTGTAATCATGTCAACTATGGATAATAGTCAAGGCTCCATGTAGTTATATTACAATGCACAAAGCTAAAATGCAAGAAAATCCAGCTCCCCCTCAACATGTGAAGCACCTTTTAGTTCAAGTTGAGTTATATCAATATTAAACTCCAGAAGCTCTCAAATGAACTCTCCCTGAACCAAAGCTAATAAATCAGGAACAGGCAGTCCTCAAAGCATAGACAAGATATAGAGAAAACCAAGGCTCGGTGACTCTCATCTACCCCATATGACACTAGGACTATCAAGCGTCAAGCTAACACACTAAGGAGCAAACACGTTCCTGTCTACCCAAGGGTGGCCCAACCCTTGCTAGAACCTATAAGAAGTGAGTAAGCTCAACCTAGTGAGAAGAGGCGGCTAATAAGCAACATCCTAGAGCATAAGATGAGAGGAAGAAGTCTAAGCAACTAGGCGAGAGAAACACTCTAATCTATGCTAGGAGGACTAATCCCAAATGCACCCAAAATGCAATGCAACGATGAAGAACAACGACATAATATACAAGATAAAGCGATAAAGCACAAAGCTCCCTCACTCACAGGTCCATAAGGACAAACCACCCCAAGCTCTCCCATGAAATTTGAAAACCTAGAGCTATCCAAAGGCTTGGTAAAGATATCGGCCAATGGCGGTCACTCTCCTGGCGGAGCACTATATCACCCTTCTCCACATGGTCTCTAAGGAAGTGATATCGGATATCAATATGCTTGGTCCGAGAGTCTTTGCCTTTGGGTTCTTAGCAATGTTAATAGCGAAGTGTTATCACATAAGAGTGGAACACTTTCTATAACTAACCCAAAGTCCCGCAGGTCGAAGCCATCAAAGTATCTGGCTGCGACAATGGCGGCGACAACATACTCGACCTCTGCGGTGGTATGCAACACCGATTTGCTTCCTAGAAGACCAAGAAGCGAGAGAAGTGCCAATGAATTGGCGGTGCGGAAGTGCTCTTCCTATCTATCCTCTGACCCGACAAAGTCTGCGTCAGAGTAGGCTCTAAGGAAAAGACAGGATGAGGAAGAGTACGGATACCATAGTCAATGGTAGCTCGAAGGTACCGAAGAATCGCTTCACCGCTGGCGGTGAGATCTGTGAGGAGAAGCTGAAATCGAGCACACAAACACACGGAGAAGTGTATGTCGGTCTCGAGGCGTTGAGGTACAAGAGGAGCCAATCATCTTTGCGATACTCCTTCGATCAACGGCTCGCCATCCTCATCAGGTCAAGATAAATTTGTAGAAGCCATCGGTGTGGACAAACTTACCATCACTCATATCAAATCGTCTCGGGAGGTCACGAGTGTACTTGCCTGATGCAAGAAAGTACCCTCCGAGTGCGCTTGATTTGGAAGCCAAGGAAGAAACTCAACTCGCCCATCATGCTCATCTCAAACTCGAGCTCATAACATCGGAGAACGAGAAACAAGAGTATGAGAAGAGCCACCAAAGATGATATCATCCACATAAATGCGGGCCGAGTAGAAAGTCATTACCATGCTGCGAATGAACAAGGTCTTGTCTACCTTACCCATCTCAAAACCATGACTCAGCAGATAGGACTTAAGCCTTTCATACCAAGCTCTAGGGGCTTGCTTAAGTCCATACAAGGCTTTAGAAAGCTTGTAGACATGGTTTGGGTATTTGGGGTTCTCGAAACACGGAGGTCATCTAACATAGACCTCTTCCTCAATAAACCCATTGAGGAAGGCACTCTTGACATCCATTTGGTAAAGCTTGAAACCCTTAGAAGGCTGCGAAGGCAAGCGAATTCTAATGGCCTCAAGTCTAGCAACAGGGCAAAGGTCTCCTCAAAATCCGGACCCTCAACACAGGAGAACCCCGAGCTACCAGTCTAGCCTTGTTTGAATGACTACCCCTTCCTCGCTCTGCTTGTTTTTGAACACCCACTTAGTCCCAATAACATTGTGACCTCGAGGGGCTCGACAAGCGACAGACCTTGTTTCTCTCAAAGTTTTCCAACTCCTCATGCATGGCATTGACCCAAGACTCATCGGAAGAGCATGATCAACATCCTTGGGCTCGAAGGAGGCAATGAAAGCGAGAATGGAGACAGAAAGAAAGTGCAGTTTTGAGCGTGTGACACGCTCAAAAAGATCTCAATGATCTGCTCTGAAGGATGCCTTCTCTGGATATGTCGGGAGGTCTGGATGAGAAGAAGAAGTGGCCTCTACCTCGTGTGCAGGCGAGGCGGGGCGAGCCACTAGCTCGGAGAAGCGGAAGGCAGGGGTGATCACCTTGAGGTGCCGTGGAAGAAGGCATCTCAAGGGAGGAAGAGGAAGCGAGATCGGAGTAAACAACCATCGTCTCCCTCGTCCTCATCATCCACAAAGATGGTCTCGGACCGCTCTAAAGAACACGAGATATCTGGCCTAGTCCCCTGTGGCCTCGTCAAAGGTCACCTCCACGAGTTTCTACCATTTTGCTAGACTCGCGATTCAGACCCTATAAGCCCGCCAAGAAGTCGAGTAGCCTAGAAAGATACCATCACAGAGGCGTGACTCGAACTTGTCTAGGTTCCCGGACTTGAGAATAAAGCACTTGCAACCAAACACACGAAAATGAGAGACATTGGGCTTTACCAGTATCTCGACTCATAAGTCTTGGTGCAAGTGTGCCCTAGAAATACTCGATTTGAGACATGGCCTTGCGTAGCTATAGCCTCGACCCAAAACTTCCGCGGTGTAGAGTACTCATCAAGCATCGCACAGCCATCTCGACCAAGTGCGGTTCTTCCTCTCCACAGCGCCATTTTGTTGAGGGGCGTATGGAGAAGAGAACGGTGCTCTACACTGTCTCACCACGAAAACTCTCAAAGTAGGAATTCTTGAACTCCGTGCTATTGTCCTTTGCGGATCGCTCGTAAGGCACCGGGAGCTCAACAGAAGCCTCTGAAAGAGACCTCGAAAATGTGTAAATGTCTCATCCTTGAGGCTAAGAAAAACACCCAAGAATACCTCGAGAAGTCATCGACCACAACAAGAACATACCACTTCCCTCTGCTTGTTGCCTTTTCATTTGGTCCAAGCTGTGTCCATGTGGAGCAAATTGTCCGGTCTGCATCGGTCATAATGCTTGTGTGGGAGGATGAGAAGCGGCAACCATCTTGCCGTCTTAGGCATGGAGTGCAAACAAGATCTTTGACCATCTTGAGTTTGGCGGACCACGAATGAGATCATGGCTGCTAACTTTCGGGTCAAATGGTCAAATCAATATGACCAAGTCTCCTATGCGAGAAAGAGAGATCGCGGGACTCGAAGCAACCAAACACCGGAGAGGATCACGGAAGAATCGGAAAAATCAGCACGAAAGATCCTCCCATAACGAGAAATCCATAAACCAAACTCCCAGAAGAATCAAGAATTTTGCAATTGTTTTTCTTGAAACTCACCTCGAAACCGTCATCGGTAAGGTGAAAGCGGAAAGCAAATTGTCTTTGCAGCTTACTCACTAAGGCAACATCTTTTAAAATAAATGAATCATTAACATGCACGGTACCTTTAGCGATGGCGCCCTGGGCGAAGCATCTCCGAAGGTGATCGTCTCATCACCGGAGCGCTGGCTAGGGAGGAGAACCAACGGAGTCTCCGGTCATATGGCGAGAACAACAGAGTCTACAAGCCAAACCTTCTCCTTCCCTACCGTGAACTGAGTCAAGCAGAGTAAAGTCTCGATCTTTGGGATAAATCAACAATGATTTTGGCACCCAATCTTGAATAACACGTCGGCGAGATGAAGTAGTCAAGCACGGTGACCTCTATCTACCCTCGCTCTCTGTAACTCAAAGCAGAAGGTCTAAGAGTAGACAGAAAGGTTTCTTTGGTCCGATCGCTCTGAAGGAGCGAGTCGAACACACAACATCTTGAACACACCATGAGTAGCTATCTTGATGGGGAAAATGAGATCTACCCTCGGGGCCGCGGAAGTCACGATCGAAAGCGACATGAGGCGAAAACCGTAAAACTCGGAAAAACCAAGTCCTCGATCTTTGCACAAACCCATCGGAAGAAACAAGCCTAGACCTCGTGTTGGTCTTAGGTGCACTCAAGGTCTGGGGCCGACCCTGAATGCGCCTAAGAGACTCAACATGGTCTCTGTACGATCTTGGCGCTGAAAGCATCGATCGATTGTGTGTCCATCCTTCGACGAAGGTGCGGTGATACTTCACCTTCGAGAGGTAGAAGCGACATGTGAAATTACCTTCTTGTCGAAATCCCGGACATAGCCCGCCGACTCGAAATGGACTTTCTCGGTCTGGGCTCGGTCTCGATCACACAGTGCTATGGAGTGCGAGCACGGCGGTGGATGCTTCCTCATGTCCTCAAAAAGTCATATCCTAGACCTTGATTAAATCTGCAGATCTTAGATTGGTCTAGAATAAGATTGAGCTTCTTCTTGCCTCCTACAAATCTCTCGAGAGTGTTCATAAAGTCTTGACACTCCCGAAAGAGAGAGTCAAGAAGAAGCGGGGGAAGAAGAGGCAAACAGAAGGTAAGGGAGCAAAAGAAGAACCCGGCGAGAAAGAATGAAGAATGGCTTGCACGCACAGGCTACTGAAAGGACGATCCCTCTGCTAGCCGGGTTGGTTCACGTCGCTAAGCGTCTCAACCTTACCACAGGGCTTCTCCCTTCTCCACAATCATATTACAAGCACAATGTGGCTTCTCTAGAAGGTCCTTAGTTAGCTTCACATTTCTCATCCAAAGCAATCAAGTCGATTTTAGTTTGTTACACTTAATGCATGGTGAGCTAACGAGGTCCTTAGAAGCAAACTTAGCCAACTTCCTTTCATGATCAATCATATCTTGAAGCTGTTTGGAGACGACTTCAAGTTAATGATTAACTTAGGGCAGTTCAAGCATGAAACAATCGGCTCAAGTAAAGAAGCTTGTAGTTCACAATTTTATGATCTGCCTGTTTAAGTTCATCTTCAAGTTATTACAATTTTCACAAGACTCGGGCAGATCAAGAAGCATGGCATAAGATCCTCTAGCGATAATGTCCTTACCCTCACATGAGGTGGGAGAAGTAGTCTCATCGATAATAAGTAGGGTATGACCATCCTACTCAACTCTAACTCGACAAGCGGACTAACATTCTCCACCTTAACACTATCAAGTTTGGAGGACATACTATCATGTGAGGTCCTTAACTTCTCCATATCAACCGACAAAGCGAGCATGTATCACAATCATCACTAGAAGGGCGGATGTAAGAGCAATAATCTCTAGTAGACGGTCTATCTATTTCCTTCTCTAACTCAGCACACCTAGCCTTAGCTTTAGCATGAAAACCTCCTAGCTTAAGAAAAGCATGATTGAAATGTTCAGTAGGTGGGACATACCTCGTCCAGTCGGTCTGTTTCATTTCATCGGAGTTCGCCCTCGAGACCATGAAGCACATCTTGGGAGAAGTCGTCCGCCATCCTTGGGCTCTTGATCACCCGTCCCGTCATCGTCGCTCCATCCCTCCACCTCGTTGAGGTCGAGGTCGTCGAAAGCGGTGAGGGCCAGTGGAAGAGCTTCTTGGCTTTGCGAAGTTGCGGAACTTCTTCTTCTTTGGCGTCTGGTGGAGGCTTCTTGTTGCAGTTCTTGTCGGTGTAGTCGTTCTTGCGAACCGCCGTAGTCGTTCTTGCCCTTCTCAAGCTTGGGGCGGTTGCCGAATGTGGTTAGGGCCACCACACTCGAAGCAAATCACGAGTCCTCCTCTTTTCTGTCCCTCCTCCTCTTGTAAGCATGGGAAAACTTCCGAGCTAGGAGGGCATTTGCTCATCCTCGAGTTGCTCTAGCGATCATCGATTCGTCACGAGAGGCGACAAGGAGAAACCACAAGAAGAATCGGAAGAAAGCACGGAAGAAGAAGCGGGATCGGTGACCAAGGCCATCGGCGTGACTTCGACCGAGCGAGACAACATCAATCTCGTGAGTCTTGAGGCAGAGTCTGGCGCATCAAGAGTCAAGGTCGAGAGGTCCGTGGTGTCCTTGATGGTAGTCACTTTCATTTCCCAAACACGAAGATCAAGTCTTAGTGAGCATCGTGGCGTTGTCCAAGTCGGGGTATGTGAGACCGGCCGCTCGGAGGTTGCTCAAGATTTTGTGAAATCGCGAAAAGCACTCGTCGAGGACTCACCGCAAGCATCTCAAATTTGTTGTATTCGGCTTGAGGCGATCTGTCGAACCGTCTTGATCTGGGTGGTGCCCTCATGGTATGCATCGAGGTCACCCGGATGTAAATAAGCGGACGGCGGTGAGATATCTTGATCAAACTTCGCTCTGACTCAAACCACGGATGATGATGTTCCTTGCCTTTGCATTCGCCTCAACATCGGCCATGTTCCGGCATTGATGTTCTCATCGGCGAAGCGGCGAATCGTACCTTGACCTTCCGCTAGATGGCATACCCTGGGCACGGATGTATGTCTCCATTCGGCTCTTCGGAAGGGTGTCGATGCCATCAGCAGGCGGCAGTGAGTACTTGTCCATCGCCATGGCTCTTGAGACGGTTAAGATCTATTGAAAAGAGCTAACAAGCTCGATACCAATTGTAGGACGAAATGGCGACGGAGGGGGTGAATGTCGACTCTTAAATAAAAGCGACCCTCAAAAGATTTGAAACCAAAAACACAACTGCAAAGGCTAATATCAAAACTCCGTCACCAGCACTTAAACGAGCCTTAGTCATGTCATTGAGTAGTCCGCGACAATCAAGCAAACCAAAAGCGACAAACTACTAGATCTTGGAATAACTTACAGGAACAACAAGGATCCGACAAGCCGCGTACTAGCAATAAACATATGTGATCACAGAGGCTATCAAGATCAAACCAACAATCGACATCATTGATGACATAGTAATCAAAACTACAAAGACATCATAACCGTTTTCTTTTACGAGAACCTCGCTGCATACGCATGAGATGTGCCGCACCAAACCATCTGAGCAAGCAATTACTAAGAAAGCGCAAAGAGCACTAGCTAATAAAACCAAGACCTTAATCCATCAATGAGCAGTCAAAGCCATAAAAAGCGGCTCCCCTACGACTGGCGGCTTCTTTTCGAGGCCACCGGCCGCAGAGACCGATAGCAATGAAAACACCAAAGATTCTAGCCGACAAGGATCGGAGGAACAATGACCGGGGCAAAGAACCAAAACACAATAGCGGTCAAAACCGAGCCGACGGGGACAATTAGAAGTTGCATCAACAAGCAATCAATACACCCATTTCTTAGATCGGTTCAACGAAATGAAACCAACGACCATGACAAATTTGTTTCTTGTTGAGTCTGCAAAGCACTTCAGCTGCCTGAGGACTCTGGTTCTTGTGGTAGAACAAGCCGTTGCCCGACTCACGAATTAACGAAGCTCTTCTGACCTGATTACTTTGCCTTTGTGACAAGCCCGAGCAGGCCAGAAGCGCGGCCGCTTCCTTGAAATCAAGCCGAAAAGGACAGGCAAATCTGATGGTTGCATCGATGAGCAATCAAATCACATGAAGCCAAGCCTGGCCCGAGCAAGACAAGCCCAAAAAGCAGAAACCTATGCAACCACTAAAGAAGGTGCACTAAGCCATTTCTCTTGTGTGCAGGCCGGCGACTCTGAGGACTCCTCCGGACCACGGGACATGTAGCGACCAAGAGAGCAGATCAAAAGCAATCGAAGGATATCAAATATGGAGACTTCGTGCAACAAAGATCGATCAAAGCAATAAAAAGCAAAACTTAATCCACGAACTGGTTTCACAACCGATGGGACAAGAAAAAGCAATGGCTAGCACCCATATCAAATCGCACAAGAGATTGCTCACTGACATATGAGTCAAATCTGTTGCCACAAGCTCTTGTTTTCGAAAAGAAATCGGCTAGTAACTTGTTTTCCAGAGGAATGATTACACCGAGAATTTACTCCACACACTACATGCTCGAGAGTGAGAAACACACGCACTAGCTCAACTCATAGCCTCACTATTCAACTACCAACGAGGGAACACAGGGAGCTCTACACTTGCTCATACCATCCCATTTTCAGCTACTCTCAACACAGAGAGGAGCTCATGCTCAACTAGAACACCCGGTAGGAGCACTACTCTACACGTGGAACTCACGCCTTTTTCAATACCTGCAGGGAGCTCATCATCTCAATACAGACAAATCAAGAATTGCGGTCCAAGCCTCACATGTTTGCTCCACACCCAAATGAGGCAAAGGTCATGGTCAACATGACCAGGATTTGGAGGAAAAACCAGCCCTCTCTCATTGCTTGAGTCAAAACTCCAATTTGCCCTCAAGCACCTTCAGGAAGTTTCACAGCCGACACGACCGCTTTAGGCATCTGACCGTCTGGACCTCGACACCTCCTGTGTCTAGTCCGATCCATTCAGTCATCGCCCGTCGTGTCCGTCCGCAGACGATTCGGTCGCTTATCTCCGGCTACATAACCACCTCAATGAGACTCGATCATCTTGGCATCTTTGACCGTCTGGACCTCGACACCTCCTGTGCCTAGTCCGGTCCTCCTCGCCTCACCATGACCTAGCTCAAAGTCCTGCAGTCACAGACAAGCAAACCATCACATAACACCGCATGCAAAGCAGTGTAATCCATATTAGCACAAATAAAGGTACTCAACCCTCGAATACACGAAACAAACTCAAACTCACTAAACCGACCGTCAATTACTCATCACAAACATGGGGACACCTCCACATGGTCTCTCACTAATGGTGAGTTTGATAACTTAAAGATGCATGCTAAAGGACAACATGAAAATTAACATGGTTCAAAAATAAGGTACAAGTAGTCTAGAATCTTTTTTATATTTTACGGTTTTAGGAGAAATAGATGAAGACCAGATTTTAGATTAAATGCCGTACTATTAAGAGGAATCACGACTAGTAGCTTGATAGCATGTTCTTGTGCTATTTGGATCAATTTAGGATCATGCATGCATTTGAAATTTCTTTTGGAAAGCCAACTACGCTTTGTTAGGACAATCGGTAGTACCGATGTTAAGTCGGTGGTACTACCGCTCAACGGTATGACCGGGCTCGTGGTGCGGTACTACCGCAACCCGGTTGTTCCGAAAATAAGTTGGCGGTACGTTATTTCCAGAGAGACACCTTTTTCGGCTGGGTTGCAAACCCTGATAGCGGTAGTACCACAGTTGTTCAAGCGGAACTACCGCACCCCGGTATTTTCGAAAGTTGAACAGTACGTTTTTTCCAGTAGGTACCCTTTTGGGTCCTTTGAGAAACGGTAGTACCGCTCTTGTTGAGCGGTATGACCGGCGATGGTAATCCGCATGATGGTTGGTGTGGCGTTCGAGCCTCGGGAGGTCGATGTCTATCCTAGGAGCACCGAAGGAGGTCTGTGTGATCCGGACCTCGGGGAGGTCGAAAGTCGACCCGGAGCACTCGAAGGAGGTCTGCAATGCAGCCAGGACCTCGGGGAGGTCGTGGCGATCCCAAAGCACCCAAAGGGAGGCCGAAGTCCACATGCTGTGAGAGCTAGTCCCAAGGACCAACGGCTAGCTCACATAGTGAACAAAAATGGTAACATCCATTAGCGCAACTTTATTAAAATAACAACAGAGTTGATTACAAGGGTGGCTTAACAGCCGACAAACAAAACACAGCGGAACAAGAGCGGAGTAGTCCACACGATTCGCCACAGGCAATCGTATGGAGGTCGTAGCCTAGGCGTCTTAGAGGTCTCGGCTCGCCGAAGGCGTCCTCTCCTACTCAAGCGTGTCAAGCAAAAGTGAGCACAACAACCGTGCTGCAAGTCACACCGTCAAGTAACAAATTGAATGCGTCGGCAGCGAGGATGTCCCAAAGGAGGTCTTATAGGGTTGTCTTTGCATAAAACCAAGTTTCTTTCCAAATACATGTACTAAGTTCCAGCGGTTATACAATAACTAAAATTCATTTTCTAAATCAGTTTTATAGTTGGATAACGTTCATCAACAAGTGGTGAAGGATACCCTCCTATCACAAGGCACCTTGCCCAAACCCATTTGGATAGACATCCAAAACCATTTCAAAGAGGTCTTTTGAAAACAAAACCAACATCTAACTTGGGCGGCTTTGCGGCATGTCCTTGACCGCGGACATGGCTATTCGAATAGTTTACACTCTGCGAGAGGTGTGCAGTTTACCCACAAGAGATAATCAACTTATCTTGTCGCTCCACACTTGGTAGGTATGCGACTAAGTGATTATCACAAGGCCTTTACAATGCGCCATTCCATGATCCCCTCGCTAAGGTTTACGCTTCCTTTGTACTAACCATCCGCAAGATTTAAGCCCCCACTTGCGCGGTGGGAATGAATGAAAGTAGATCATCAAGACACCCACACAACCGGATGGACCAACCACGGTGAAACATTGCAAATTAGTTGGCTAAGTCCACCCCATCCACGGACATGTGGTTGCCGCGGTGAGGCATGGCAAAATACACGGTGAACATTTGGAAACTACCATGACAACCCAATGTCATGGATTAAAACATTTAGACAACATTGGTCTTTTGGCAGTAAAACTCCCAAATCAAGATTTTGGTCTAAGCTTGACTAAGCAAAGAGTTTTGAAACATGCTAGTTCATACTAATGTACCAACTAGCTCTTACTACGGTGACAAGGGGTGATCGAATCAATAGTTAAGTTCGGGTGTACAAAGGAACTAGGAATAACTATCACATTAAAAGCAGGATTTAAATTACTTGATTTGAAATAAGCATGCAATAATAATTTGAAACAAAACTTAAATAATTTGAAATCTGAGTCCAATATGATCAAGGGTGTAACTTACCTTGCTCAAAGCTTGAGGTCTTTTTCATAAGCTCGGGCTCCCGAGTCGTCGAAATCTACGTGAAAGCGAAGCAAATCAAATAAAGACCAAATAAAAATCGAGAAACTAAAAAGCTCAAAGGACGAGGTTCAACGAGGAGGTCCTCTGAGGAGGAAGGCTGAGCGAGCAAGAAAGTTGGTGAAGACTAAAGGAGATATAAGAGGGTCAGCTCGAGGCTTTTATAGCCGGGAGGACAGAAGAAGCGATTGAGAAACTTTGAAGCATACAAGATCAAAAGTAGGTGGCGACATGATGAGCCACGGTACATACATGCGCAAAGTTGCATGGGGATAAGGCGGGCATGCTCATGCGGAGGCGGCATTTAATGCTATACTACGACATTTAATGCAGGGAATTGGGTGAGTCAAAGACCACGATGAGCGGGAGAAAAAAGTGAGCAAGACCCATGTAGGGCTAGTCAAAAGGAGGTCACGACCAAAGAGGAGGTCACGCGGTCAAAGGGAAGGTCGCGATTAACGGGAGGTCACGGCCTAAGGGATGTCACGTGACCAAGGAGATGTCGTGACCCAAAGGAGGTCGTGACCCATGGGATGTCACGCGACTAAGGGAGGTTGCGGCGAACCGACAAAAGGGATGTCGCGGCAAACGACAAAATAGGAGGTCACGACAAAACAACAAAAGGGGAGGTCACGGCGAAACGACAAAAGGGGAGGTCGTGGCCCAAGGGGAGGTTCCGGCGAAACGACAAAAGGGGAGGTCACCCAAGGGGAGTCTTTGCAAAAGACCAAGATGGTGGTCTTTGCAAAAGACCAAGACCACCGAAGGTCTCCACCGAGAAGGAGGTCGAGGCGAGAGGAGGTCCAAGCGCAAGGAGGTGCTGGTGAGGGAAGGTCCAAACACAAGGGGTGGTCGGGTGAAGGGAGGTCCACACACAAGGAGGTCTGGACCCTCGGATCCAAATGAAAGGAGGTCTGGACCCTCGGATCCAAGCGAAGGAAGGTCTGGACCCTTAGATCCAAGCGAAGGAGGTCTAAAGAAGAAAGAAGCGGTAGGGAACACGGAGCTAACAGAGAAAGAGAGAACTACAACAAACTCGAAAAAACCGAATCGATTTAGTTGAAGTTTGATTTAGTCATTTAAAGCTCTTTTAAAATCTCAAATTAAGCTTTGAACTCTTATCAAAACCAAATGGTTCTTTTTATTTTGAAAATTCAAAAGACTCGAAAAAACCGAGGATATTACAGTTGGCGATAATCTGCACGAAGCGTTTCAACGGCTATATCTCAAAGCGATTAATGCCATTGTTGTAGCCAATTCTGAGCGGTAGGTGAGATGCGGTAGTACCACATGTTACTTGGCGGTAGTACCGTATTTTCTTGAAAGTTGGAAATTCCCCTCACGGTGCGTATTTGTTGGTGGGGTATAAATACCCTCCATCTCGCTCAAGAACGACAAGCTAGACCACATTTAACGGATCACACACTTAACCGGTTGGAACAAACCCGAGACGGATCACGATTTGTCAATCATGTTCGGATAGAATCCGTCACGAGTATTATATAAGGAGATGTTTGAGGCTATCGGGAGGAAGATAGACACGTGAGTTATTCCACCGAAACCCTAACCGTCATTTTCTTGAGAGAGGCTTCTCGTGCGACTTGGTGCTAGCACACCAGCGTACGGTGTTCCTTCTCTAGACGTGTGGATACCGTAGAGCCACTCTCGCGGTTCTTTGTTGCGCTTTGAGGGCGGTTCACGACCTTAGCGAGGAACTCGATTGGTTTTACAGGCAAGGACGATCGACTCGCTAGACGATCGACTACGGTGGGAGATCGACTCGACCACTACCTCGACCAGGCTGTTCCAACTCTTCTTCCGTTGCACTGCACGTCTAGTGGTAACGATCTATGATCTCTTGCTTGTATGATGTCCTGGTTTACGTGGTAGATTTTTTAATTACCAGCTAGCGTAGCCTACCCGTATCCCTTCACATCTTCCACATAGCTATAAACCACTCAAGACACTGTTGAAGCTCATACCTACCCAATGCACAGTAACTTCAAATAGATCCACAAAAAAAAATCGCACTTCAACTCTCTATTTTTTTCAACCCTTATACAAGTTCAATTATCACTTTTGTTGAATCTTTTACGATATCAACCTTAGAAACCAAAAATTAAATCACAGACATACTCCAAGCCCACTTGTCAGCCTAATACTAAAACCCACACACATTTACCAATTGGATCCACTCACGGTGTCTAGATCTAGTTGTCGTCAATCATCTTACTGTTGTTGATGGCGTCTTCTCGGTTGCCCTTACCGTCGTCGTCTTCTCGATTGCGCTCATCGACCACCACGCACGATTTGGGTAAAGCTACAGGCACGATGCCTTCTTCTCTCCTCTCTCTCCATGACCACATTTTCTCTCCTCCAAACCACCACATCTTCTCCAGGCCTCTCTGACACACTACAAGCCATCGCCTTTCCGCCTTCTCCCCTCCACCGTGGCTCGGCTCCGATGTGGATATATGAGGCCACCGTCCATGATGGGCCTTGATGGTAGAGCCAGATTCACTAAGCCTCGGCCAAAAACTAACACATGATACACATCAAAGATTTAAGATTTCAACTCATCACCTCACCTCACCTTCCTAGCTTCCTTGCCACTAGAACCCGACCACCCGGGCCAAAGCCAACAACACGGTTGAGGGGGCGTGAGGACTGAGGAGGAGGCCGAGCCGGGCGATAACCGTAGGCGGCGTGAGGAGGCACGGGGACCAAGGTGAGCTAGCGTGCAGCAAGGCTAGAGCGGGCGAGGTGTGGCGGAGAGGAGGTGATGTGGGGCGGCGTCATGGCGGCGGAGGACCGGCTGAGCGGTCGGGCGGGCCAAGCCGCTAAGGGGCCGAGGAGCGGAGGAGGCAATGGGGTCGTGGGCTCATGGCGGAGAGGAGGTGGGGGGTGGCGTCATGGGGCTAAGAGGACCGGCGGCAAGTGGGGAGGAAGATATTTATTGACCAAGGCAAGGCGGAGTATCTAGAGCGGTGAAATTTGGGCGCCGCTGGCCAGGCCTCTCCGTTAGGCTGCTAGGCCTCGGCCCAACCAGACAAGGTGTTTTTTTCATACCTACTAAAACTTTGCACTACTATTTTTTCTGGGCCTCGGGCCGTTGCCCAACCGCCCGAGGCCCATTTTGCCTCGATGGAGCGTTGTACATGCCCTTAGATAGCCCTTGACTAAAGACAACCGAGCTTGCCTTTTCTTTTTTGGAACAAGTCCATTTTACCACGGGAACTTTGTAAAGTTCCATGTAACACCTAAACTACAAAGTCGGGTTATTTGACCATCGAACTTGGACAATTTACACCCGATGTGTTTTGCTAACTAGCAGGTGGCTTTGCCAGACAATAGCTTACGTCGCCAAATTTTGCTACGGTGACATCCTAATCGAAAAATATGAATAAAAGCGGCCATCTACAACATAATGAATTGATGGGCCAAATTTGTTTGAAAAAAATAAGGGACTGTCAATTCATAAGGTGACTGAAATTTTCTTAAGTATAAGTCATATTTTTTATCCATTGGATCAATATCCAATCATATAACACACCAATCTCTACGCAAATTCAATGGTCACAACAAATGACTTAAACTTAAGAAAATTTTAGTCGACTTAAAAATAGCAAGACTGAAAAAATAAACCATCAATGAAAATGTCCCGCAACGGATCATCAACCGACGAGACATGCATGTGCTGTCGCACTCCACCAAAGCACCACAGGCATGGCAGTGCGGTGGCATGGGACTTTTTTTTCTTAATTTGATGATTCCTTTTTAATGGAATTTGACCCATTAATTCATTATGTTGAAGAGGGGATTTCTTTATTTGCTACTGATGCCATCGTAGCAAATTTGCGCGACCTAAGTTTCTAACGTGGCAAAACCACATCAATGTTAGCAAAACCACACTCCTAAATCATCGGGGCATAAGTTTACCGCTTATAAGTACTAGAAGACCATCTGCGCCGCAGGCACGCCATTGGTCGCGAAGGCGGGGGCCCACATCTGCGTGGAGGCGAAGGAGAGCGGCGCGCCAGAGAGGAAGAAGCGACGCGGGCTGTGGGTCCCACCGCCACGCTGTCAGCTTGCAAAGACGTGGAACGCACAAAGCGCGGGCAGCGGGATCGTCTGAGCGCGTGAGGCGGAGGCGTCGAGTGGCCGCGTTTTTAGGGCGGCGTGGTAGCGGGAGGCGCGAAATCCTCGGCTATTAAATTAGAGAATGAGTTAAATCTCGAGTTTTGTAGTTCATGTATTTTAACTTTTTCTTAAGTTTAGAGAATAAAATAGACTTATTCCTTTCTTTTTTATACGATTATGTTTGGCTGCAAACTAGAGATGAACCAACCAATCAAGAAGGGCGACAAGCTGTTTTATTTCCAAACATCAATCAATGAACTCCCTCCATTGGAATATATAACAACATCCTCAATGTTACATTTTAGCCAGTTCATAGCCGGTTCAAAGAGGTTAAGCATCGATTCAATACGTTGAAGCTATCGATTCCAACCAAAATATTTCTGAAACCGAACCCAAATCAAGCATCGATTCTTAGCATTAAACAAATCGCATGTGCACCAGGGGTCATCACTACCGTCGTCGGAATCATTTGTAAGAAGCGGAGGGTCACCGCCGGTGCTCATCGTCGCCTCGATCCCCACCCGATGAAGTCGCTATGCGTCGCTACTAGCCACAAGACGTCGGCTCCAAAGCTTCCTCCTGAGTCCACCGCCACGGATTCTTTGGCCATCCCTCTACCTTCGACCGCCTGAAGCTGCCACCTCCACCGATGTCTACCTCGATGCATTAGTAGTCGGGTCTTTGGGTGGAGCGGCGGCAGCGCAGCGGTGTCAAGTGAGGCGAGGCGGCAGCAAGTGGAGACGCTGTGGGAGGCAGGGGCTAGCGGAGGATTCAAGGGGAGAGAGAGCGGTGAATGACGGGGGGAGTTAAAAGAAATAGGTTTTATTTCTTTTCTTTTTAGTACCACATGGGTCCCGCTATATTAGGAACTGGCTCAGTACATTGGGGAAAAAAGTGCTTGGTTCCTAAAATACTTATGTGGCATATCTTTGAATCGACGTTGATTCGATACATTGCGAATGCTCTAAGGCGCCCTTTTCTTTGCTCCTTGTTGATAAATATTAATTAGGCGCGCACACCATCCTTGTTTCCTATATTACCCTTGGTTGCAGCTAGACCTGCTAATGCGCCAAGGCCCAGTCCTAACCTCACCCAACCCAAAAGTACTACCACAAAGGGCCCAATCCTGGCCTTAAACACGTACGGTACCCAATTCTCCCCTGGGCTGAAACAGAAAAACAGCCCACCTATCCACAGCCCTTTTCATCCCCTAGGGCTAGGCCAGTACGATATAATAAGACCCTTTGGGCTGAGAACCATAAAGCTTCGAAATCTCTTTAGAGGCTTGTTTGGTTTTGTCCAAATATCTACTCATTCGTGTGGATCCCAATTACATAGTCCACCTGTATCTTTTACTGAGAGTTACCCCAATGGTCCGGCTACTGACTTAGCCCAGTCACGTGAACTATTTGGCCTTTGCTTTCATGTTTATCTTTACCTTTGCCTTCTTTTACACCCAGTTACGGAGGAGTTGCAAAGTCGTCATATAGAAACAGTTCATGGTTCATTCGTCTTTGTAGAAAGGAGCTGCCGTCCGAGATGCCGCCACCGCCACCTCCTCCCTCGGTGGAGACCAGATCCACCTTGACCTCCTCCTCTCTTATTCTCCATCGTCAGTTCCGGTGACCTTGCCATCGTTGATCGAACTCCCGTCGTCGCTTGGATTCGATGCCCTTCGATGAGCTCTGCATGCTCTTGTGGGCTTGGCTTGTTGCCTCTCCTTTCTCTATTGTGCAAAACTTTCTTTGAGAGAGCAAATTGAGCAGAGCCCTTGTTCTTCTTTGGTGGGCGATCCGCGTGTTGAGCCCTTTTCAACCCATTTATCAACCCAAATCTTACCTTGACCCCACTCATTTCTGATTAAAGCCCAGCCCGACCCTACCCTTTTTAACCATGACCCATTTTAAGCACCTTGATACCAGCCCGTCAAACATCTCAGCCCTTTAAGCCTCGACAAGATCACCCACTACCAGACCTAGTTGCAGCTAGAGTAATAAACAATTAGGAACTAGGATCCTTTGCATTGAGGTATTTAATACAGAGGATCTACGATTCATGATATTAAGAGCAATCTCATCCGTTTGATAAAAAACTGAAGGTCCAAATCAATTGCTACAGCACGTGCTACAGTGATTTTCGACATAGTGAGATCGCCACGGTACATATTCCACCGTCGCTACAGTTTTTGTTGCGATACGCTACAGAGCACTATTCATCACCTCACAAGCAGTCTGTATCGTTGACATCTACAATATGCATAGGATCCGGATCCTACAAGCTAGTTGCAACTAGCGCATGCAGGAGCGCCAGATGAGCTGAACAGGCGCCCTTTAAGAGTATCTTTAGTGTATTAAACCGATGTCAATTCAAAATTATGCCACATAAGCAATCTAAGAACTGAGCTTGTTTTTCTTCAATGTATTGAACCGATTCCTACTAATAACTTGGATCCACGTTACATTAAAAAACCATAAAATAATAATATCCTTTCTCAACCGCACTCTTTCATATGTAGTTGTTTAATACTCGTATGAGTTGTTTAATGCTTTGAATCGACTTCTAAATAGAGTCTGGTTTCATGCTTTTTTTTTGTTGGAATCGATCCCTCTAATATATTGAATCGATTCAATGCCTTATCTGTGACACCCTGATTTTCAGAGCCTTTTTGAAAAAATTTCAAAATAAAAAGAATCATTTTGTTTTGATGAGAATTCAAAGCTTAACTTGAGATTTTCAGAATTTGGGTGTTTAAAATGATTAAACCGAACTTCAACCAACCCTTTAGTTTGGTTCTTTTGGTGTTCCTTGAGCTCTCTGGAGCTATCCCTTCCTTTCTCTGTTAGTTCTACCTTTCTCTTAAGCTCAAATTTCATTTCTTTCCCGACCTCCTCTTGTTTGACCTTGTCGATCTCCCCTCGCATTGTGTTCGGATTCCTTTATTTGAGACCACATCTTTGTTGGCTCGAATCTCCTTGGTTTAGACCCCCTTAGGTCTAGACCTCCTCTCTAGTTTCCCTTCGGTTTTGACCTCTCCTTCGGGTCACAACTACCCCGAGATGCCCTAAGCTCGGTTTGTGTTTCAAATATCTTTGACCTCTGAAATCTAAATTTTGGATTGAGCTCCCTTCGGACCTCTCTTTGGATTGGGCATGCCATTATGCCCAGATCCTCTTGTGCTCGAACCCTCTTGCGAGTCCGCACCTCTTGTGTGTCTAGACTAACCGTATCCGGACCACCTTTTTGTTGGTTTGAATCTTTTCAAGGTTTAGACCTTCTTCTTTGCTCGGCATTTCTTTTATGTCAGACTCTCTCCTTGCCGAAGCTCCTTTAGGATTTGGACCTCCTGTGTCCACCTAAACTTTTCGTGTGTTCCTAAGGACCTCCTTGGTCCTTCACCCTGGTAGTCAGGACCTCCCCGGGTTCATCTTGACCGCCCAGTCCTCCTTTGGACCTCTTTCCATGGATCTCCTCCGTTGGATCCTCTCCCTTAGAAACCTCTCCGTCCCGCACCTCCTTTAAATGCGGATCTAATGGCCCAACCTCTCCTTCGTTTGGATCCAAAGGTCCGGACCTCCTTTGTGTTGTCCTCCTCTAATCCGCACCTCCTTAGGTCTAGACCTCCCAAATGCTTGGACCTTCCTGGGTCCAATTCTCCCTCTCGGGTCTTCTCTGGCTTACAAGCTCCCCAAGCCTTCGCATCTGAGTTCCTTTGGAACCCTGTTGAAGCTTTTCGTGTTCACTTGGACTTTCCTTCGTTGCTTGTAGTCTTGAAACCTTCTCTAGAGGTTCCCTTCGGCACCAACCCGGTAGCACCGCTCGCACCATGCGGTACTACCGCTTCTTCGGACCTCTCCTTACCTTTATTGGACCTCTCCGCGTCCTTCAGACCTCTATGTCCTCTAGGACCTCCCCTTACCAGATTGGACCTCTCCGCGTCCTCTCGGACCTCCCAGTCCTCCAGGACCTCCTCCTTGTCTATTTGCATCTCTATTGATCGTGAGTCGTCCGATTTGCATTGGACGGTTTGATCCTGGTGAGACGTTTGGATGGTCCGAATGTCCCACCCTCCCTGAGTCTTAGATCATTCTCAGGCGGTCCAATCGAAATCCAATGTCCCAACCCCCTCCTTGTAAATCGACCGTTAAGACCTCCCTTGAGATCTTAACCGTCCGCACCTCCTTGAAGATCTCGCCGTCAAGACCTCCCCTCTGGAGATCTTGGCCGTCTGCACCTCCCTTTGGCAGATCCGGTCGTTAGGACCTCCCATTGGAAATCCTAACCGTTCAGACCTCCCCTGGATTTGATCCTGCGGCTCTCGACCTCCCTTGCGGGTGAGGATCTCCTCTTACCTTTGCAGACATCCCCGTTTGCAATTGATCTTGACCGTTGGACCTCCCCTTCCGGAGATCCAACTGTCTAGACCTCCCACATGGTGAGGATCTCCTTGTTCACCGCTGACCTCCTCCTGTCTTCGCAGACCTCCTCTCAGGTCTTGGCTGCCCCCATCAAGCGCCACACACCAGTTTTCTTTACCTTTGACTATGTCCTGGTGCAAGAAAGTCTTCACTGCATTTAATGCATGTTGTATCACATTAAGTGCTCTCACTTTTTCAGTACTCATGTCATACCATTGTCACATTCTTTGCCTACTCCCGTTGTCCTCCATACCAACTCCTGAGGACCCCTATTCTGGGTCATATGCATTGGCTCCAGCTATATATAGTTTGGGCAACCCTTCCTTTCTCATTCTTCCCCATTTCTCCTCTCTGTCTCAACCGAGTACTCATTGGACCTCCTCTCTTGACTCTCTGGACCTCCTCTAACAAGCTCATTGGACCTCCTCCCGTCCCCTCAATCTCTCTGTTGGTTTACCTTGGAGTTTTATTTAGTTTTCTTTTGGATTTTGTTGGAGCTTTATTTGAGTCATTTGGTTTTCACGTGTAGATTGTCAAGACCGTGTGGAACCGGAGTTCTGTGAAGGAGAGGAAGAAGCTCAAGACTTTGAGCAAGGCAAGTTACACTCTTGATCATGTTGCACCCAATACTTCAAATTACTTATGTCGTTTTCAAAGATGTATGCATGCTTAATTCACTAAGGTATTTCAATGCCAACCTTTAAATTCGTAGTTATGCCTACTGCTTGGTATGACCACTATCCATGTTGAAACAACCTCATTGTCACCCTAGATAAAAATCTGGTTCTTGCAATAGTGAGGACCCGAAGCTTTTTGAAAAATGGAATGCTTAGTATTGCTTAGACCAAAATCTTGATTTGGGAATTTTGACCAAAAATATCTCTTGATCAAATAATTTGGGCCGTGCATTGGTGTGCCATGGAGATTTCAGCTATGACATTGGTGTGTCATGGAGGTTTTACAAATGGCCATGGCATTAGTGTGCCATGGAGGTTTGAAAAGCAAAGTAAATGAAAAATGGATTTGACTTGGGCGAAGCTGGTTGTTTGATTGGTGCATGTCTATGCACGGGGGTCGTGTGATCCAATACCCTAGGGTTGAGGTTTGTCGCCCAAGTCGGTTAAGGACCGGTCTTTGAGACACCACTTGCTAAGCCTATAATGGGCTATGCCAAAATTGTGCAACCACATATCTCCAGTGTGGGGCGTGGGATCTGGCTAATTAATTTGCAAAGCTCTATCGTGGTTCATCCTGTTGATGCGGTGGGTAGTCATGTTATGACCGTTGTAGTCCCACCTGGCATAAGAGGGGGCACCCCATTAACCCGGCGAGTTTCTATCCAAAGAGGAGGATCTACGAAACCTTAATATGGGTGGACTGCGGTGGAGCGATGCATTATAAAGGCCTTGTCATGTGCTCTAGACCTCTCACCAAAGGAAGTGTGAGGTGGTATCGACGAATGCCAAGCAAACTAGAGAATTTATGTCATGTGGGTAAAGTGTACAATCTCTGCAGAGTGTAAATCTATTCGAATAGCCGTGTCCACGGTCATGGACATGCTGGCAATGTCACTCAAAGTTAGCTCTTGGTTTTGGTTTTCAAAAGAATTGTGAGATTGGTTTTGGTGGTTTAACCAAATTGGGTTTGGGCGGGAAGCCATGTGACAGGAGGGTATCCTTCATCATCTTGATGATGAATGCTATCCAACTGAAAATGGATTTCACAAAAATAAATGTTAACTATTGTAACCTGCCTTGAAACTTAATACTTGTATTTGAAATAAAATTGGCTTTGTGCAAATCAACCATAATATGCTTTCCCTTGATATATCCCTATGCATGTCATTCTGTTAATTGACGGGTGTAACTTGCGAGCACGGTTGTTGTGCTCACTCTTGCTTGATTCATGAATCGAGCAGATGAAGATTCCTATGATGATGAAGACGATCAACTCAATTAGGCCGCGCCCTCCAGCCAGTCACCTGTGGTGTAATGGGTGGACAATGTCTTTTGTTTTCTGTTGTGTTTGTGTGCTCTCGGTTGCTAGAGCTTGTAAGCAACCCTTGTAAACAAACCTCCTTTTGCGGTTAATAAAGTGGTTTGGATGTTTTGCTGTCACTTGCTTGCTGTGAGAACTAGTCGATGATCCTTGGGGACCAGTTTGGATCGCAGTGGATTTTAGGCTCGTCCTCAAGCCCCATGACCTCCTCGGGTTGGCTCCTCTCGGACCTCCCTCGAGTAGCGCGTGGAGCTTGGGGAGGTCTGAGGTCCAACGACCTCCTCGGGTCGGGACCCCTGACCTCCGGGTGGTCTATCGGACCTCTCGGGAGGTCTGGAGGTCCTATCGGGATGTCCTCTCGACGCCCCGGAAGTCCTTCGGACCTCCCAGAGGTCCCGAGGACCTCTCGACGCGTCTGGGGTTCCTTTTCGACCTCTCAGAGGTCCTGGGTCCCGAGGGCCTCCGAGTGTGCCTGTCTTGCGGGTCGTGACATTCTCTCTCCTCCAGCTAAAGCATCTGCATGCATGCATGCATGATCATTGACTAATGGGCTGCATGTATGAACGCATTAACTAAGAGACATCCTGTTCACGTTTCTTCACTACATTAGCCATGGGCATTCTTGTAAAAGTACTTTGCCCCTTGGTTTGAGCTTAAACTAAGCACGCCTTAGGTCATATATAATATGCTTACATCAGTTGTCTATAGTCTCTTCTATATAGGATTTAAGTCTGTTGTAGATGAAAGAGAATAAAGAGAGAAATATGTTGTCTACAATTCAGAGTTAATCAGATCACCGTAACCAAGGAGAAAATGTTTTAGGTCCATGAAAGCATTAAAAGATTATGTTATCTATAAAAACAAGTGAAAAGACAACTCATTATATGAGCTATCTATATTGTTTGTCTCACAGTGACATAGAGAGTTGCTATAGACAAGAATTTATGCTGCACCATTGTACATGCCCTAAGGGCATCTTCAATAGTGGCTACCTCGGTCATCTCTTAGTTGTCATGTCAATCAAAAGTATAGTTGGAGGGGAGAGAATATAAAGAGAAAATGTGTCATCTCTTATATAAGAGACAAGCTGGGCACGTAAACCATCGTAAATTGTGAGTGTGTAAGGAGAGAAGTTGTGTTGAAAATAAATGA
This sequence comes from Phyllostachys edulis, assembly GCA_036346405.1. Lineage (NCBI taxonomy): Eukaryota > Viridiplantae > Streptophyta > Magnoliopsida > Poales > Poaceae > Phyllostachys > Phyllostachys edulis. The sequence continues at coordinate 18,963,273 of CM070545.1, forward strand.
TTTTATATATAACTTGTTGGAGATGTTGTCTCTAAGGTTGTCTCTAAATGAGTTAAGGGCTTTATGATGCTCCCAATGCTCTACCTTGGCTAGTATCTTAAGCATGCCATGTAGACAAATTGATGATGTGGCACTATGGTTAATGAGGAGAGATAGTACTCTAGTATCTAATTTAGATACCGCTTTGGGCTCGAAATCCAATACGTAAAATTTATTGTATACTCATGCATGTAATTAAATGAAACAGCCTAAGATACTACACCATAAGAAACCATGCATTGGAAAGATAGTATCATAACACTCCTCATGCACTAAGAAACTACACTAAGATACTGCCTATTGGAAGTAGCCTTAGGGACATCCTAAGAGATAAACTGTGTACATACCCTAATCTTGGTACTCCTCCCGCTTCACACAAAAATCATTTGTATAAAAATTATGTGTGTGGATTTGTCTCAAATAGTACTATCATAATATTATAATTTTGTTGGATTTTAAAAATAATTACAATATTAATTAGCAGTCAAAGTTATATTTTAGAACCGGTCCGATGTCCAAAACTAAAACCGAGGAGCCGCTTCCATCGGGTGCAATGCCCTGAAATTTTCGGGAGCTGTGTTGTCTCGAGTAGTTAAGAAAACATACCGGTGTGCTTGATCGATACGTCATATGGCTCCTATAAAATGCCTGAGAGTTGTTAAGGCATCATCTCAAATGTACTCATCTCTACGTCAATGGAACTTTGACAAAGGCTGTTTTTAATTGAGTTTTTGGCTAATATAGCATTGATGTCGTGCTCAATAGTAATTCTAGTCCTCTCGCTCAATCGAAACCAAAAATAGCATCATAAAGTGCATAGACGTGCCACATATCCTAATCAGTGCCCTAAAGGTCAAGAACCCATCGATCGTGCCTCGGGGCACGGATCAGTAAGTCCGCCCCGGCACGGTACTCCTTCGACAATTTTGATTTGCCCAAATAGTATTTTATACTATTTAAACACTATTTAATTACTATTTAACACTATTTATCACTATTTAACACTTTAAAAACGTATTGTCTTTGAATTTTTCTTGTTTTTTACCTCGCAACTTCAAAAGTATCATCACATGTACGACAAAAAATTTCATAATTTTTTCACATGAAAATCACGCAAGAAAGACAAAGACATGCAACTTCAAACTTGGTGTCACCGTCGCCATCACCACTCTTCACCGCCTCGGTGAATCGACTAATCTGCATGTGAAACACTATTTGACGAGATGGCAGATAGTAGTATACCGTCACCGCAAACATTAAATAGTGTTTCAAACAGTGTTTCAAATTTTGATTGAATAGTGTGTCAAATATTGTTTGAATAGTGTCAAATAGTAATTAAATATTGTTTAAATAGTGTCAAAACACTATTTGGGCAAATCAAAATTTCGTCCGAGGAGTACTGTGTGCTGTATGACTTGTCTTTGTCGTGCCCTAGGGGTGGACTTGTCTAGTCCGACGGGTTCTAGGCCCTGGGCGCGGACTAGGACACGTGGCGCCCACACTGTTCCTTGATGCCATTTTCACTTTTGATTGAGCGAGGGCTAGAATTGCTATTGAGTGTGGCAACAATGCTATATTAGCCAAAAAATCTTTTTAATTTTGTGATGTCTAATACTCCATCCAGTTCACAAAAACATGTTGTTTTGGACATCGACACGGTCCAAAAAATACAGCTTTGACCACTAATTAATATCGTAATATATTTGTAAAACCCAATAAAAATTGTAATATTTTGAAAGTACTTTTCGAGACAAATATACACATGATTACCATATATATAATCTAAACATTTAAAAATATATCCATGGCCAAAGTTTCTAAAGTTTAACTGCACACATTCTAAAACAACTTATTTTTGTGAACTAGAGGGGGTACCTAATAAAGATTTAGGGAACAAGTTTAAGGAGGCGATTGTAGCACAGTCGATTGATTTTTTAATCACAGTCACTTTTCAACCACCTCGATCATTCCAAAATTCGTGCAAACTACCCTAACCTTCACCCCTCATCTCCCTCACTCCCCGCCACTTTTTTCCTCCTCGTCCGTGTCCGGCAGCGCCCACCGCCGGTCTACCGCCACCCCGGTCTCCCTCTAAGCCCTGGGGACACTGGTGAACCCTAACTCGGCGCCGGCCGAAAAAGAAGAAGAGGACCTCAAGCACGAATCTTCACGTGTGATCCAAAGGTAAGTAAATCAACTAAAACTTCTTTGGTTTTCAGGTGACCGTGGACTAGCAAAACCGAGTTTAAATGGTAGTACTAGTACCAGTACTTCAGTACAGGCCTACCGCACCCTTTCTTCGGATCGACGCAAGTACAATTAAATGCATGATTGCTTCTGTCTGCAAAAATTCAACCCTGAGTCCCTTTCTAAGCGTCCTCCAGATTTGTTGAATTCAAATGGCAAGAAACGAGTTAGTGCTAGTGCTACCAACTATGTAAGATAACAACTATATCAACATACTACTATAATTTATCAGAAGTCACTCACACCTAGCCGTGTATAATCGCGTCCAAGTTCCTAGCCCTTCACCTACTTCCGCCTTCACATGAAGCCGCGGCCTATCGAACATCAGCTTCAGCGCTTCATACTGCCTACCTCTTTGACAACTAAACACAACTCCGCAGTACACCACCATGGCGAAGGCACCGAGGTTCGTCGCCGTCGTGCTCAGGGTGGCGGCTGCGGCGGCGGCCGGTGTCGCGACGATAGTCATGGCCACGAGCCACGAGACGATCAGCATCTTCGGGATAGAGTTGCGAGCCAAGTTCCAGTACACGCCATCCTTGGTGTAAGTAGTAGCACCCAGACATTAGCAGCTGTTCCTAGTACCGTCATGCCGTGCCGTGCCGTGCCATCAAGATGCAAGAACGCTACATTTTGCAGGTTCTTCGTGGTCGCCAACGCCGTCGCTTGCGCCTACAGCCTGCTCGTCCTCCTCGTGCCGCCGGCGAGCCCCGCCTCGAGACTGGTGCTCATGGCCGACGTGGTGAGTAACACTACAGTACTATCTCAGAAACAAACGCACCTGCAAGGCTGAAACGTACTAGCAATATCGTGATGCCTTGGTCTGATTATTGTGATTTATGAGCTGCAGATGCTGGGCATGGTGCTCACCGGCGCCATCGCGGCGGCGGGTGCCATGTCGGACGTGGGGAAGAACGGGAACAGCCACGCCGGCTGGCTGCCGATCTGCGGACAGATAAAGACTTTCTGCGACCATGTCATGGGGGCTCTCATCTCTGGCTTTGTTGCAGTCGTCATCTACTTCCTCGTCCTTATGTATTCCATCTTCACAGTAACTATGCCATGAACAGTTAGGCGACATAGCTCCTCAGTTTGCAGTGACCTCTACATCTTAAGATTCACAGTTGTTTTGTGCCATATGTTGCTGTTTTTTTTTTCTTTTCGCATGAACAGTCTGAAACTGCCGAACATCAATAGCCTAGTTTTGATCCTGATATAAATCTGAAAAGTGAAAACTACAAGTATGCAAATTTAATTTTCTTGCATTTTTGTGACTTTATTTTATGCCATCACTTCAGTCAAATTAATAAAGCTATAGCGATATGACATGTAAATTTGAAAATGATTACAAAAGTCAACTAAATGTTCCATGATGTTTGTGACAACCATTGTTTTTGTTATGGTGAGTTGGTCAAGGTGCAGCCAGGGAAACTATTTCATTTTGGAAAGAAAAAAAAGTTGGGTGGCGAAGGACCGAAATCACCAAAATTCGGTAATCTAAATCGGGGGAATTCATTATTTGCCCTCCCGTTAGATCCAGATTCAGAATCTACCCTTATTCTGATGTAATACATTTTTGCTCTTACGTTAGTCTGCTTTTTTCGGTTTTGCCATCTTTGCATTATTTTAATCATTTCTACCCGCTTTCTTTTTACAAGGTGCGCGGAAGACATTTTTACCCTTCTCTCCCCTTCATCCACTGGCGTCATGCCTTGCCTCATCTGTTCTTCCTCCACCTTCCTCCTCCACTATCACGAGTCCCCCTCCTCATCGCCGGCTCCCCTTCCAGGCCTCATCCACCGCAAGTTGCTAGAGAAATAGCTCCTCGACCGCTGTCGTCGTGTTGCTTCTGAGTCTGCAGCTTTCTAATCGAGCCGCTTGAGTTCGAGGCCAGCGACGCTGGCGCTATGCGTGCAAGAAGGTGGACATCCAGAAGCGCCAAGACGCCGACGCGTCGGTCCAGCACGCCCGCGATCTACGTCTTCAACACCTTCGCCAACCATGCGCCGCACCATCCCGCCGCCCAAGAACGCGGAGTCGCCCACGTGGTCCCTCAAGATCATCGACCGCCATCCAAGGAAGAAAATGGGAAGAACAAAATCCAGGCACAGGGACACGGGCGCGAGCACAAGCGAGGGAGCGACCGGAGGCTGAGCCGCAGCTGGGCCGACGCACAGACGCACGAGAGAGCAGCGCAAGGGAGATGCAGCTGGGAGCAGGCATGGGCCAATGCCGCGTGGGCCAGGCATAGGCTAAACCAGGGAGGCGTATGGGAGAGCCGGGGAGGCAGAGGCGGGCGGGCGACGACGGCACGCGGCCGGAGGAGCAGGCCTGGGCGGCGGGCGCCATGGAGGGCCTGGGAGGCGCGCAGGGGGAGTAGCCGGTCTGCATCGCGAGGGAGGCGGCACCGGCCGAGCCAAGGGTAGGCCGGCAACAAGGTGGCGCCATGAGCATTCGCCAGAGCAATTCCACTGGAGAGAAGAAAAATGGGGAGAGGGGAAGAACCAGGAAGAGAATGGGGGAAAAGAATGAGCCAGAGAATGGAAGAAATCACAGGGAGGAAGAAGCTTGGTTCGCGCTGGGTGTGTGCGGTGGGCTGGGGAATGGAACGGGGAGGCGAAAGGGAAGGACAAGGGCAAAGTTGTATTTTCGTATGGTCAAAACGGGGAAAACGACTGAATATTAATAAAATTACGCGAAGAGGGTATTTAATGAAGGAACACAGTAAGTGAGGGGCAAAAAATGTATTACGTCGAGAATGAGGGTAGATTCTGAATACGGATCTAACGAGAGGGCAAATAATGAATTCCCCCATTTGAATTTGAATTTTGCTGAAAGTTTAGAATTTTGAGAAAAGGTTGTAAAAAATGGTAGAGATGAACTAGATATTGAATAGAGATGAAAATTTAGATGAAGCATGCACTAAAATTTGAAGTTGAACTCAAATTTCAGCCTTACAAAAAGTTATGGAGGGGATCGGAATTTTGCCGAAATTGTTAACCTTGGGTGCAACTTCCCTTTGATTAGATATGAGAGATTAAGGTGTGAGGTCCTAATCCCCTTCTGATTTTCTTTCAAAATCACATCATGCTGTGATTAGAAATTTTGCATTGAATCAAGGCATCAAGGGGGACAGATATAGGCGAATCTCTTCCAAGATTAACTAATCATAAGGTCCACTGTGTTCAAGTCATGACCGCTAACAGCCATTTAGCAGTTGGTTAGACTAACATCATCTCAATTGCATCAAATCAGCTCTTCAGGGAATAAAATAGTTTTAGCGTAACTAGGCAAGGTTTCTGTTTATGCTCTAGAGGAATATTTGAGCAAGCACAATATCTGGAAGACTGGAAGTCACACAGAAAATCATCATTACACAAAGCTTGGATTGATTAAAATAATTTTTTTTGTTGCATTGGCTCTGTTATACAACTCAGTTTACATTCGCATCCAATGAAGGACAATTTGTGCAACCTATTCATGTTATACACGCTAAAATTGAGTGGAGCAAGTCATTTCAAGAATGATTCTTGTCTATTCAAAGGGGTGTGTTACAGTAATATGCAGGACAGGAATGCAGGTGCCAAAACAGAGGGATAACTAATACTGATAGATATTATCACTATACATGTCTGCAGTCATGTTAAGGGCTTGAAGCATAGCTTCACCTCGCTTGTTGACCGTGAAGACACACATGCCGCCGTTGTTTACATCAATGGCACGAAACCTACATTACCCAACTAGCTATTTCAGAAAAGAAAAGAAAATAAAAGGAGAACGTTTGCAATTAGGTAAGTTTCACTGAGATAACATTGCAAAGCATTTGTAATGTTTTCACCATATTTTACAATCGAGAACGTGTGCATAAAACCCAAAATTGTAGCCAGGCAAAACTTGCCTCTCAGGAGGAAGACCTAGTGCTGTGTAGACGAGCGCCCGCAAAATAGATTTGTGTGTAACTACCAAGAAGTTTTCTCCTGTCACAATAAAAAAGAGTGGAAAGCAGAATAAACATTCAAGACACACCATATATAAAAGAACTTGGAAGACAGAAAAATTCATACCGGAGTAAGCAAAATTTCTTTCCAAGCTTCTCTTGTTGTTCCCCATAACTTCCGAATTGGGTATACGCCATTAACATGAAAATTTGCAGGGTCCTCCTCCATTTGGTGTACAACTCTGGATATTCCTTCTTAGCATCCGTTGCCTCCAAGTAGTAGTATGGTCATTTTGCAGAAATGGACAATAAGAGTAAGATCTTGAAGGTTTATACAAGCCTTGACATACCATTGATCATGCCCTCTAAAAAGAACAGGTGAGCCTCTTTCAATGAATCAAGAAACACAAGGGGCTGCTCCTTTCCTTGCCATATAATTTCCGCAGTTGACTGCATAGAAATGACATTAAAGGTAAGCATTTAAACGTTACTAAGTTAGGCAACATATTGTTCCAAACCACATTCAGGTAGAAGACTTCAAGATTAGTACCTTTGCTCGTGAGATAGGGCTAGAGAAACAAACACCAGACTTCATATTTGCAAGAGCATCACGACATTTCGCTGCTTGCTTGGCTCCAGTCTCTGTTAACACCGATAGATTTGAGCTTCCCTAGACAAAAGCAACTATTTCATTAATGAATTCAAAAGGTATGTCTTGATTATCCAAGAAAACGACAAGCTTTTTTATTGTCATGAATTGAACAAGATATTACAAATCTTAGTTCACTCTTGTTGCTGCAACGGTTGATACTAGGTAACCGGATTTCCCGGTGGAACCGGGTGAACAGTAATCGCCCAGAAAATTTGAATTTTTGAATGCATAATTCACTTCCTAGATTGGTTTAGACCTATTTTGTGCTATATTACATGTTGTATGAGCTAAATATGCTAGATTATGTATTGTATGAGCTAAATATGTGGGCGCGGGGGCACGACGCAGAGCAAGGAGGCGATGAAAGCGACACGAGGCGAAGGAGTCCAATCGAGGCAGGGCATGAGGCACTGTAGCTGTGTGGCGCCTCACTAAGAGTAGGAGTCCAATTGAGACAGGGCATGGGCAATGCGGCTGTGGCGCCTCGTGAAAAAGCACTGGAGAGAGGGTGAAACGCGAACAGAGTAACATGTGGCTGCGAAAATGCAACGGATGCGAAGCAAAATGGCACGATGCAGATGGCACAAGCGCAATGACAAGCGGGACCACGAAGGAGAACACAAGAAGTCTCTCGCGTACAGATAAAGAGAGATTCCCCCGATAAATGGAATTAGCTTCAAAAAAATGCCAAAAATATGGTATTGAGCCAACCCATGTGGTATAGGACAGACGTTTGCTATGTAAGAATTTCGCACGAAATCTATTGTAATTTTGCGACAACCAGTTCAGTTCCTTCGAAATTCCTTTAGAAATATTATGTTTAGCGTTCTAAACAGAGCCTTAAACTGATGTCACTCTTAACAGGTGAGGTCAACATTGTCCTCCGTGATGGATGGGACTTTTTCGCGTACATGTCTTGCTCGAAACTTGAGCATCCATGCGAAGTTACACGCTTGACACACATCCGAATCCCATATTTATCCGACGTATTTTTGTGAAGGAGGGAACGCCTCACTTGGTCCCTTGACAAGAACTTCCGCAGGTTGCTGTACTCTCCCACCACCGCCACACATCAACCAAGATGCTTGTCGTAGCAAGTAGCATATTCTACCAGAAACAAAAGTTCTTCAGAATGTCGAATAGAGATATCTCACAAATTCACCCGAATCATCTTCTGATCTTCCTCCCCAAAATAATACAGTTCATCATCTCACAACAATGCGACACAAGTCCCAGCCAATTATTATCACCTACCCCACAGAAGCAGTGGCATCAATTTCAAACATCTGTCGCGTTCATCATTCATCACCTACGTGCATGAACATATGCAACAGCCAATGTAACAATTTGCGTAATCTTGCAAACGATAAACAACCGGTCAAAAGTGTCGCAAACAAGAACAGAAACATAGCCCAAATAGTGACAGAACTAACAATGTGTGTTCAACCAAGCCAAGATCTAGAAAAGCATACACGACAAGGTTCGAGCTGTGCTTCTCAGCAACACCATAGATGCTCCAACTAGAGCATTACTCAAGTAGTCATGTAGTGCAGAGTGCCAGAACATCAAATTAAACCTACAAAAATATCAGTCCCAAACGATTACACTTTGTGTTTAACAATTGGCATTTCCTAGTGTTGTGAGACATACTTTTGACATGTTATTGCATTCCTGTTGGCCATGAACAAAAGCAACAGCTCTCAAAGCCAAAACAAAATGACTTCAGTTACAGTAGCAGGATAACAGCCAGTCAGGCACAGCCTGTTGGCTGATTCAGGATGAGAAAACGGTGTGTCATTCTCAATGGAAATAACCAAGGACCTGGCCACCCACGTTCTGCCTAATTGCCTCCTCATGATCTAAAACACCATTTGGAGTTGTGATCACAACATAGCCCCACTGCATAGCAAATAAGACCACGGACAGGAAAGGTGTTAGCAATACCAGACTAACTCTGTAAAATGAAGAAAGTAATGTTTCCCGAGTTATACTCTATACATGTAAACTGCATACTGAGAATTGTCTATAAGATAAACAAATAACACATAATTTAACAGGACAAATAAGATTTAGGAAGTCAGTTTAGTTAGAAATGCTTAGATTGACATCCACACTTAACCTACAAGTAGCACACTGCACAGATGTCACTGAAGGATCTCAATGAAGGAGTATCAACAAGAACGCATACACACTAGGTAACACTATCAATTAGTTGTTTAATAATATAAATCTCCCTGAGAATGTGTGCTTTTGCTCACTTGCCAAGCCATCTCAAAAATAAAAGAGTGGGGAATCATACTTCTGTGACGAGGTTAATCCAACAAAGTTAGGAAACGTTCTACAGGATGTCACCTCAAAGAGATAACCTGTGGAGTTTTTCATTTGATTTTCACTTCAAAAGGGCCATTTGCATCAGGGACACCTCAACTATAATGCTAATTTTCATTCCTCTATCACCTATAACTTATTGATTCAACTCCTCGAAAATCTTTCACAATGGCAGGTTGAAAGAGTCTGTTGCCTCGGTAACGCAGTTGCCAGTAAAAAGATACAATATGATTATGTTAACCTCAGATATCGATAGCAAGTTTTCAATAAGTTTTCGTACTACTACAACATTGTAAGCTAATCTCTGATCCAGTCAATGTGTAGTTGCCACTAACCATAATTTACATTGCATGATGGATATTGTATATTGTGTCACTGTTAACAAGAGAATACATTAAGTAGTAAGCATTTAAATCAACAAACTTACACATCATATCTTCACCTTCCTGGATTTCTAACTATCAATCACAGTATCAAAATAGAACATGCAAAATAGCTTTATCCAACAACTAATAGAACATGTAATTGTTCACAAATATATGAACAGATAGAATACCTGCCGTGTTGGAAGCATTCGAATTCTGTATTGTTCTATTTCCTTAGAACGGAGGTCCTGCCTATAAGTAAGAGCTTTACAATCTTTAATCCTTCCCTGAAGCTCCACAGTAATTTTTCCAACTCTATGTGGATCAACGACCTCAAAATTTTTATGTACCCTGAAAAGTATTGATAAAATCCGAAAGAATAAATTTCAGAAAAACAAGAGTACAGTAAAAGAACTGTTTGCATATCCTCTCAAGATGCTTAAGTTTCAGAAAAGAACCGCATGGATGACAGATGTTAGCTGAGCAAACAAAGGAGACTAAACAATATCATAAGTTCGTAACATTTTCTTTTCCTTCCTTTTTCGCATGCCGAAGCCAAAATAAAAAGGAAAAGGCAAGCCACTACTACAAATATCACTTTGTTTTTCCTGGTGCTTGTCCTCCATGAATGAAGGTGCATAATGCCTGGTGTTTCAAATTCAAGACTACAGTACTAGGTCACCAACCTTATCGGGCTGTCAGACGAAACGAGTATATAACTAGCACAAGCACACAGTGGTTTAAGTCTTTAAGAGCGGAATACATGCCCGACTCATTGAATAGTTAAAAAAGGATAACAGAATCTCTTCAAAAGTAAAAGCAGCTTGGCAAAGCTACCAATAACATGCTAACATCTGATGAATGTGTGTGATTGCCTTCATCTTTCCAATACCAATTCACAGTTTGAGACATTTCACATGAATTAGATGCAAAGAAATGATGTTGCCTCGTTCGTCCAGGATCCACACGAGGTACAGCAAATTGACAATCAAGCACATGGTACTGAACAAGCACACATACTCTGAAATGTTTGCATCGAGGGGCTCTAATCCAAGTTTGACCTTAACATGAGGAGACAGTTCATCTTTATTGTTTTCTCGGTTAAACCCAAAACTGTAGAACCCCACCCCTCTAGTAGTGCATCCCTCACAAATTCCCCAATATATATGTTTACTTTGCAATTAACACCAACAGGCTCCTTTCCCACCATGGATGGAGCCCTCGCTTTTGTCCACAATACATATCCACTAGACTTTTTTTTGGCGTAACAGAAGGAGGGATTGGAGATGGGGAATGGTGAGATGAGAGTGGTGCAGGAGCGACAGTGGTACAGCACAGCGGTAGCAGGCTACCAAGAACAAGAGAGAAGAGGCTAGAACAGTGCTACCTCGGTGCTTCATGATGTTGAGGAAGGAGACCATGACCCCGGAGATGGGCCGCAGGAGCGCCGTCGCCTTCCCCCGCCGCTCCGCGTTCACCATCGTGCGCAGCGCGTCGTTCAGGATCCGCCGCCCCATCGCTCGCTCGCTCTCCTCGCCTCTCCTCCGCCGCCGCTGTTCTTCTTGGCTCAACTTCTTCTCCCTAGCTACCAGCCGCCGCCGGCGCTCGCGATAGACTAGCAAGGAAGGAGTCAGGGAGAGAGGCCACAGCGCCGCGAGGGCACGCGCTCTCACAACTCGGGACTCGGGAGCGTTCGAGGTGGGCCTGGCGTTAGGGAGCAGGGCCAGCGCGCGAGCAAACGTGGGTTGCCTCTACGGGCCGAGCAGCTGCCTGGTCTCCACTCGCTCTGCAATGTGCTGTTCTTTGGGTGGGCCGGAGCGGCCATGTTAGAGATTAGTGGTTGATAAGATGGGCTGATGGGCCTCCGAGATGGAGTTTTAAATAGCTGCGTATGCCTCATTGGCAATGCGCCCTAACGATCTCCGGCCTTGTACAACGTACTAGTTGTTAATTTTGAACGTACTTGCTCTTATTGCGAGGATAACAAGATTAAAATAAAAGAAATATCTGAAATAATTCTTTATTCTAAGACTGCTTCATATGAAAACTGTCTTAAACTCACAATTGAGAATGGTGCTCTAAACAAGACTCTAGAGGAGAAATCTAAAATTGAATAATTCATGTCCATGACTGCTTCCAAGAAAGTTATTGATTCTGCTTCTTGTGCTTTTTGTACTGAAATTGGAACAAATTTAGATGAGATACAAGAGGCATTTAGAGTCAAGTTCAAAGAGCAAGTGAGTAGGATTAAGAATACTTCTTGTGTGTCTTGTGAGGCTTTAAAGGTTAAGGTAGCTCTTGTTAAAGAAAAACTTGCTATGATAATCAAGTCGAATAAGTGTGTCACTTGTAAGGACCTAGCCAAAGAAAATGATTACCTCAAAAAGACACTTGAGAGATTTTTTAGTGGGAAGAAGAGCCTTAACATGATCCTTGATCAATCTAAGGTGAGTATGAAGAATAGTGGCCTATGATTTAATTTTTAGAGAACTCTAAGAAACACCCACCTAAGGTTGTGAGAGTCATTAAGAGTTGCTTGTTTGAGGTAGAACCCCCGAGCCATCTAAGATAGTCTTTAGATCTGCAGGTTTTGCCCAAACCCCTTCTAGCAAGACAGATGCTTCTAAGTCAGCAGATCAGACCTCTCAAAAGGTCAAGTATCATTGCATCTTCTGCAAGAAGGATGGCCACATAGTTGAGTTCTGCTTCTGTAGAGCTAAGAGTGAGAGGAAGGAGAGAGTACGTGCTTTGAGGTCCATTAGAGGAGTTCCTTCACCTTCTACTGTCTCTAGAGCCAAACAGCCTGTCTTTCCTGCTAGACATAGACCTAGGTACGTAGATGACTTCTTCGACTCTTTTGGTGGCTCTAGGCAACATTTTGGGTTAGGATATCGTGAGGAGAGACCACGGGTAGCATATAGATAGCGGGAGTACCGATCTTTTGGTAGGTCGATTCGGAAAGGTTTAGGTGTTGCTCATGTACATTCTTATGATTATCCCACTAACCATTTTATTGCTGCTTCTTCTGTTGTTCCTAAGCATCGTGTGGCTCAATACTAGATTCCTAAGTCCTTTATCACTAACTCCAGTACTGAGGCACAGATGTTCTCTGCTTATGCCTTGTAGGTTCATCGTGCGAGGAAGGAGGACATATGGCTTGTTGACTCTGGGTGTTCTCGACACATGACTGGAGATTCTAGATGGTTCTACTCCCTCACACTTGTTCCCGGAAACGAATTCTTGGTCTATTGTTGTGCAGGTTGCTTGAAGGTCAACGACGGTCAACGGCGAGGATGATCGGGACTAAGCTTGGAGAGCTGAGGTTCAGAACGATCAAGGATGTCAGGTGAGGTCAATGGACTCAAACATGGCGCAGATTGGACAAGGATGACCGAATGGGTAGTTCGGTGCGACGGGTTGGATCAAGTGGCGCGGGGGTCGGTGCAAGTGCCTTGGTGGTTTCGGCGGAACCTTGTCGTGTTTGCTTTTCTAGATCTTGGCTTGCCGACATGATGAGAGCCGTTGATCAACCTACACGTGGCGAAGCAGGCGATTGCTTCACCAAGATTGGACTTAGTTTTCGGAGAAAGATCAAGAAGGGGTATTTTGGTAATTTAACCAAATACCGCCTTGGTGACCTTGGGCTAAACCGCCGTGCAAGACGACGCAAGGAGAAACGGTTTAGGTCAAGTGAAGATGAAGACGATGCTTTAAAATGCGTGCGTGAGTTAAACCCGTTTGTTGGTGGGCTTAACGGGTGCCCAATGAGTATAGTCTTCTAGAAGCTAGACTCCACTATAAATAGGAGAGGGTGCTGTCCAGCAGCTCTCAAGCACTTCATTGAGAAAAACCCTAGTTTGTTTTAGGGTTTTGGAGATAAGGAAAGAGAGGTTAGGGTTCTAGGGATTGATTGATCGAGTGCTCATGTATTGAGTTTTGTCTTTCAGGATGAAGTGGCTGTAAACATCAATCCTCAACCAGAAATCAATCCAAGCATGTTCTCAAAGATGTGTCTTTTTTGTTCTTGCCTTCTATTTTTGATGATCCATTGCTTTTCTCTTGAATCTTTGTGGTGTTCTAGCTTGTCGTGATGTGTAGAAACCCTTCTAGGATCATCTTGAACATCCTTTACTCACGAGCAAGGTTTAGATCGCATTTTTCGTTTTGACTCGGTCTTTGAACGCCCTTCACTCAAATGGAAAAAGGTAAGAACTTTGGCAAAGATCTTGACGATCGTTGCTTGGAATAGGTTTCTGATATTCTTTGGAAGGTGTGTTTCAAGTTTGGTCAAGTTTGGGATCGTAGATCAAAAGTTAGATCATTTTGTGCTTTGGGTGTCGGGCTGTTTTCTCTGTTCATCGTCAGGTGCGATCAGACCACTCGGTGCACGCCAGTCAGACCGCTGGTCGCTCAGACCGCTCGGTGCACGCGTCTAAGCACGGGATCAATGGGGATTATACAATATTTTCTTTGAGATTGTTCAATGACACTTGTCGCGTGGGGGACGAGGTCCTTGGGATGAGAAAAGGGCCGAGGCCATGTATAATTTTGTTCCTGTGTTGTGCCGTACCAGTGTTGGACTAGCCATCGGTTGACGACTATACTATACCTCCTGATTTACTTGAACTAAGGACATCAAGGAGCCATGGTATTACTAAAACGACATTAGAGGGACATAAACAAAACAATTTAGGCATACTGGCGAAGCACTTAAGGTAGATGGAAAACATATTACAACGATGATACAAGGAGGCACATAATCTGCGTCCACCCGCCCAACATTATTAGATCAGAATAAACCGCGCGCAACACAATATAAGGACTTCAATTTGCAGAGTGGGCATGCATGGCATATATGTATGTATCTCGATCTGCTCGATCTATCTCGCCCATCACAGGAGACCATCCAGGTACTCTTCGACCGAGACGAACTTCATGTCCGGATACAGCTGCGTCGCCTCCACCCCGACCGACGCGTTGATGGTTTGCTCGCACGCTCCGGCTACCAACGTCGAGTGCACCATCGCCAGCTGAAAGTTGAGTGGGAACGGAGACTCTGCGCCGGCCGCCGCGCGGGGGACACGCACATGCATAGACGATGGCTTCGTTAACATTTACACATGACTCGAGCTAAAATGCTAAATATAAATACTTGATGTTTTTAGAGAGAGAGAGAGAGACGTAGGAATGTAAAGATGTGTCCATATACCTTCGATTTTCTTCACAAGCTCTTGTTCAGATATGTAGTGCTTCTCAAGGGTCTTGCCAATTTTCTTCTCCCAAAGACAGACGAGCTGACCGAAAGAGCATATATTTGCAGGAGGCCGTACGTAGAGGATCTTATCAAGTGTTCGTGGGTCCTCCACGGCCTGTATAGCCAACGTGCTCATATCCTTCTCGTCCACAAAGATTGCTACAAAGTAACACAGCATACATACCATTAGATCAATATTAACACATCATGTCACGAGTGATTGTTAGTTACCTTGTGGTTTCTCGTCGCCAAAGATGGTCGCCCTGGTGGTCGGAGGGCCATTTTCTTCAGGGTTGCCAAGTCTAGGCAGCAAGAAGCCATGAGCCCAGTAGCTGCAGATGAAGGTGTGAGGAATCCCCGCGGCTCTCACGGCCTGCCGGACTCGAATTTTGGCTGTTAGGATGCTTCTTGCTGGCTCCAAAGCTTGCTCGGCTTGCTCCACGTCGCAGCCGTATTCAGACGGCACAAAGCGCTGCGGTATTTTACAAATTCAGACTTCCATTGTTTGATAAGAAATGCGTATATACGGATTAGATATGAAGCCGTGGATCATCGACTGAAAGACAATTAATTTCCCTCTTTTATTTATGCAATAAAGAGGGCATTTCACTCTCTTTTTTCAGCATGACACCCTTGTCTTGTACATCAATGTCACCTTCGTTCTTCAGAACTAAGGGGGAAATTAAAAAGCCATGGCACCCAGGCAGCCAAAAGAGAGAGAGAGAGAGAGAGAGAGGAAGTTCTGCCATGCATGCCAACTAGGAAAAAGGCGTGATAAGTCGCGAAAAAAGGAGGAAAACAGCGTGAGGCTTTGAGAATAATGAGAAGCATGACGCTGTCAGTGATGTCCCGTGCTACGTACGCATGCATCCTTTGCTGGGTGGAACGGTGAAAAATAGTCAAACTTTTGGAATTGACCTTATCGAGTCTTAATCGGGTTAGCTGACTTCGACTATCAGCACCAACGCAAGAAGCTTCTTCTGTCAGATAGAGTCCAAACGTAGCATGTGAAAACACAAGTTGAGCTTGGACAATTCTCAACGGCCTGGTTCGGAGACAGTAGTATCCATTGCAGAATTCAACCGAATGAACGGACATCAGATCAAGTAAGCCATAGGAAAATCTTTTGAAAGTTCTGCCAGTTTCAGTACTGCAATATTAATTACTTTTCTGCTTGATCGAGGCCAGTGCCCGACAAGTAGTAATCTTAATGTCAGGAAAAGCTTATTCGTACCTTAACATTCCTAGCTTCCTCTATTGCTGCGACGATTTTGAGCTGGCCGCCTAGCTCCTCCGGTCCGTGTCCGACGGCGGAAATCACCACGTCCGCCTGCTTGATCGCCGCCACCAAGCACTCGTGGTCGTTCATGTCCCCCTGCATGCTTGCAGTCGTTAAACACTGGTGATTCAAATCGTGTGCGCTGTAGCGGTTTTCGCCTCTAGAACGCTAAGCTATAGCACAAATCAGCACTATTACAGCTACGACCGCTACAGCGGTAATGGTGGCAGATATGCCTCATTTTGTACTTCGTTAGTCTTGTGAGCAATTGTTTTGTATGTGAGTTGTATATTTGGGTTCTTACATAACTAAAATTAGTTCTCAACGTAAAAGAATTGCAACAAATGGTGTGTGATATTTTCATTTTTCAAATTTGGATTGGAAAATATTAAATTCTACTATCTAATCAAAGGCTTTTCTATAGAAATTTGTAAAATTAAAATATGATATTTAGAACATTTGGATTTAAAATATAGATATATTTGAATTCAATTTTAACATCTCAGACTTTTACATTTATTACATTTCAAGAAATTCATTTTTTTTTTGTGTTTTTTTATTGTTCGGGATTAACCGCATCCGGCACACATTAAAGAAGAAGAAACACCTATCTTTGAAGGCGCCCACGGGAGCAACGCACGAACTGTGGTGGGCTGAGAGCCTAAAGCTCCCCTGTACCACTGTGCCCCTCCACAGCCCTCCACTTTGAGCCCCAGCTCAAACCACACAAATAACCCAGGTGAGATACCATACCGAGCCCCCAAGCTTCGATTCATGGTCGGCTAGGTGGACCACGCCTCCCTAGCCAACGAGCCCCAGCTCGTTCCACTTTTTTTGTGTTTTAGAAACAATAATTTTTACATTGAGTTCAACTTTGAAATATTCAAATTTTCAGTTTTATTTTTTACTTTTCTAGTAATTCAAAAAATAGTAAAGTTTTTATCTATTTTTATTTTAGATTTTAAATTGAGCATCACAAAAAATATTGCCCCTACGTACATATTTGAATGAACAGAAATTGTGATGTACGTACGTAGACAACGTTGACTCCGCTGGCCTTGAGAGACTCCAAGAGCTTCGCCTTGCCGGAGTTGGCGGCAGCGGTGGCCGGGCGGACGAGCACGGCAGTCGGGTGGCCGGCGTTGAGGCTCGCCGTGACGAGGTGCTGCCCGAGCGTCCCCGTCCCACCGATCACCAGTATCCTACTCGACATCTTCGACCGATCGTTAGCTAGCTGTGTATGTATTTGTTGTGTCGAACGTTTGGTGGTTGTTTAGGCTGAATCGTAGGACGTGTACATGTGCGACACTGCGAGTAGACATGCGCCTTATTGTGGCCTATATATACAGACTAGTCAGCTATTTAGTTCATGCCAGTCATTTATTCTTAGTAACTATATCCTACCGGTTAAATAGAGAGCAGTTCGGGACGTTCTCACCCAGGCCACGTTACCCCGATTGTCACACCGGCGAAGTCCCGAGGATTCTCACTTCGCACCATTCATAGGATACCACTTGTTACACAAGCCAAGGAAAATTCGTTTCGTAGCTTCGTCATGGCCCGTGTGCACAATCGTTTTTTTTTGTTTTTTTTGAAAAATTAGTAAAAAACGATTTCGACCCGAAATCAGCTGAGACGGCCCGAGGCGTGACCCGTGGTCAGCTACGCCACTGCCAACCAGCAAATATATACCAATATAATCTATTAAGTTTCATTCTCTAAACAGTTCATCTAAAAGATTAAGCATATAGGGAACAGTGGGTAATATAATCGTATAAATTTCGTCCACCCAAATTAGTAAAGTTCTTTTTAGCAACACATGCTGACATGTATTGAGTTTCATACACCAATCAATTCATCAAAAAGCTTAGGTTGTGAAGGAAAGGTGGGCAGTGCACTCATGCTTAAACTTTACATGTAGTCTCCTCAAGACCTATGATGTGGGCTTAAAGTTAGCTGCAATTATTATTTTTTGACTTTGATACCATATTAAGCTTCATGCACCAACTATTTCCCTCAAAAGTTTAAGTTTTTAGGGAAAAGAGAGCAATATATTCTTACTTCAACAACAACATGCAATTTTAACATAAGATGAGGGCTCATTTGGAACGTGAAACATTTTTAGCTTCCTACGGGGATTGAACCATTCCTGTGAAATTCCCATGTTCCAAACATAACGTAGAATTGCAATGCCAAGATAGCACCGTCAGAGGATACCACTTGTTACACAGGCCAAGGAAAATTCGTTTCAGAGCTTCACACGTGTGTGCACAATCGTTTTTTTTTCTGATTTTTTTTTTGAAAAATCAGCAAAATACAATTTCGACCCGAAATCAGTGGGGCCGGCCCGAGGCGTGACTTGTAGTCAGCTATGCCACTGCCAACCAACAAATATATACCAATATAATCTATTAAGTTTCATTTTCTAAATAGTTAACCTAAAAGATTAAGCATGTAGGGCGGTGGGTAATATAATCGTATAAATTTCGCCCACTCAAATTAGTAAAATTCTTTTTACCAACACATGCTGACATGTATTGAGTTTCATATACCAACCAGTTCATTCAAAAGCTTAGATTGTGAAGGAAAGGTGGACAGTACACTCATGCTTAAACACTCCACCTTACGTATAGTGATGCGGCACAAATAAGAGAAGCCCTAATTTATACGCAAGTTGGCCCGATCTTTCACGATACTTAACCCAGCAGCAAGTACTACCTCTTTGAGGAAATTTTGGCCAATACGGTCAGTTTGCGAGCCGTATTTGCAGGTTTGACAAGATGTCATGGGTATTTGCGAGAATGGCCACTGGCACGCAAGATGGTCACCGTCTTGCCAATACGCAAGGCTTCGACATTGGCCAAGGCGGGCATGGCCAATGAAGGCTTGCAAGTAGTAGCGGCCATACCATGAGGTTTGCGCAGTAGCAGGCAGCACACCAGCCAAATGAGTTTGGTTTAGGCATTTGGGCTTAGGAAAACTCTTAGGAAGTTGTGTGGCTAATGATCTGTTTTACTGATGTCTGTAGCTTTAGCATTTAGCATCAAATTAATTGAGTTTTAACTGCTTAGTTTTGCTAATAAATGTTTTAACTTGGGTCTTTTCGGATTAGCTAACTTAAACTCAATCTGTTAATTTATTTCTAAAGTAATTTGAGTTGTCGTTAGTTCTGTCATTAGTTAGTTAATTTTCTTGAGTAGCGACTTGTGCATCACGGCATTTAGCTCCGCATATTGGGTGTTTTAGCTTTGTTGGTTTATTTAATCATGAACTTGAGTTTTTCAACCATAGCGTGATTAGATAGTAGAACGGCTATATTGGGGAGTGCTAACTTAGCATAGGGCTCAAAAGTTTTATTTAAATTAAATTGTGCTAACACTTAGAAGCCACTAACTTATGTATCCATGATATCACTCAAAATCAACTATGTATTTACTTATATTATTGTTCGTGCCGTCAGATTACTCTGAAGATAAACCAAAGAACGACAACAAAGAAATGACGTAGTTTCACAAGACCAGACCATTTCTACTACTACGAAGGCAAGTGATTCTCTTGAACATAAACATAGTTATCTTAGATGTAAACCGTATTTTGCTGTATTATATGTTTATTGCATCAAAACTGTTTTCTCAAAATCAAATCAAATAAATGAAGATAGGAAGATAAGGAAATGAGAATGAGTAGAGGAAAGAAATGAAAATTACTAGGTTGGTAAAAGGGGGCCCGGGCAGGGGAACGCGATGACGATGATAAAGATGAGGTAAAAGGGGATTGAAGGATCTAGACCTACCATTATATGTTAATGGAGTTTTGGTGATTAATGACAAATCTAATTGTGAGACTAACACTTTTATTGATATACATATTGTGTAGTCTTATTTGGATATAAAAGCGATAATCATGAAGGCATGCAAGAAATTAATGACAAATCTAATTCATTGGATAAACAAAAGGAAAAATCCAAACAGATATGCATTCATAATGACAAATCTATTTGTGAGACTAACACTCTTATTGTTATATCATACTTAGTCTCGGTTTGGATATAAAGAACAAAAGAGGTATGCATTCTACTTTGTTTTCTTATATATTGTTGCATTCCTCGGATCCAAAATATAGGTTGAACTTCACCAAAAGGTTAACTTGAATATGTGCATATGTTTCCATTACACATTCGTGTATGCACACATTTAGGGGGAGTTCACTCTATATTTTGAGGTTTCATTAGTATTGATCCATATTCCCTTGTCCACATATATTTGGGATCTTTACTTTGAAACGTATCCTTTGAATATATTTAACTTGCGTAGTTAACATATTCATGTGAGTATATAAGACTTGTGTAGTCTATATACTTATATGTGAGTATAACATAACTTGTGTAGTTTATGTGTACTCACATATCCTTGAATATATATAACTTGTGTAGTTAATATATTCATGTGTGTATATGAGACATGTGTACTCATATATCCTTGAGTATATACGACTTGTGTAGTTCGTATACACTCATGTTGAGTATGTAAAACTTGTGCAGTGCTTATATACTCATATCGTTCTACATTCATTTATTTGATATTGAAGTGGTTATCATCAATTACCAAAGAGGGAAAGATTGTGGTATCTTGTCCCACCATTATGAGTTAATGGTATGGTGTGGTAATTAATGATAATCATATTGTGGAACTAACATTTTCCATGAGTTGGATGAATAGGTTAGGTTACATGATAATGAAGACTTGGGATGACATCATGTGTTGATGGTCATCAAGTCAAGAGGAGTTCTATCATGTGTTGATGGAAGTCAAGTGAAGGAAATCATCGTGTGTCAATGATGTTCAAGAAGAAGGGAAGATCATGAGTTGATCATCAAGCCAAGAGAAGATCATCATGTGTTGATGATATTGAAGATGAAGATCTTGAAGTAAAAGATGCATCATGTGTTGATGTATGTCAAGTTCAAGGAGAAGAAATGATCATGTGTTAATCATCAAGTGAAGCTTCATCATGTGTTGATGAATATCAAGTGAAGAGTGCATCATGTGTTGATGCATATTCAAGTCAAGAACCCGGACTTGAAGTGACGATGTGCGTCATCAAGCTTCAAGTATTTGCACAAGGCAAATGTATGACTAGCTAGGGCTAAGGATGTGTTCCTAGTCTTTTACCGGTCTTGGTGTTTGGTTGGGAGACCAGATTGCTAGTATAGGTTACCGTACTATTAAGAGGGGTCTTGACTAGTAGCTTGAGTTTGTCATGTGTTGATAGCTCATTGTGTTTGCTCTAGCTCACCTTACCATGTTACCAATATTTGCGAATGTGTTTTGCAAATAGTTGTGGCTCGTGGATAATCCTTGTAGCATGTGACTTAAGTTTACAAATGGTGTAAGTCCATGTACCTTATTCCTTGTAGTGTGATTCTATAAGTTTGCAAATAGTAGGTTCAAGGCCAAATTTGTAACAAAGCAGCCTTTTTGCATTATGTACGTGCATTGCGGTACCATATATATATAATGCGATACACACGTAGGGTCGCACCTACAAGATAAGCGAAATTTTGGCCGACACTTGGCCACCATTTGAGCCATATTTGCGTGTTTGACAAGATGTCATGCGGTATTTGCAGAATGGCCACGCTAAGCGACGGTCATCGTGGCACCAACAGGGTGTCCGACAATTCGATTGGCTGGCGCGAAGTGCTATGCGCCTGGCTTGGCGCAGGCAACCATACCACGCCAAATCGCACCACGCCATCGCCACGCCTCGCCACCTCAACGCTGTCGCCGCCACGCCATCGCCACTGCCCGCCAATTCAACGCAAAGCGCATGCATGCGGTTATGCGCCAACATTGGCGGGCGATGGTTATCCCGCCAAACCATCGTGGCACTATGGCGATTAGATTAGGTTTATGATTAGGTTAGTTGATTAGGTTAGTTAATTAGATAAATAGGTTACAAATTAGAAAAATAGTTATTGTATGAAGTTTGAATTTGAAGGAAATTTATAATATAGCAAATGAGTTCAAAAATATATTAAATTTTTTGTGGAGCCTCTCAACACTGTGATACTTGCTCGTGTAAATTTTTCATAATTTTATTCGCTCGTAATTGTTATCGTTATTTCGTATAAGTGTCATGTTCGTATGAATCAATAAATATAGAAAACGAGCTCAAAAATTATGAATTTTATTTTGTTCAACTCCTCACGCAAAGGGACTTAATTGTGTAATGTTTCGTAATTTTATATGAGTTCTAGTATTGTCTCAAAATTTAGGATTTAGGTCATGAAAATTTCGATTTTAGGTTTCATGATTTCATGTGAAGAATGTATAAAAGAACTACATTTATTTTAGTGTCTCACGACACATGGCCACCATGCGCCAGCCAAAACAGTGGGGTTAATTCATGCTGACCATCTTTCCCACCGCCCTCCTTCCTCCTCCGCACATTCTGTCGCCTCGCCCGTAAATTCGGCGCCAATACTTACGGAATTCGGCGCCAACGCCATGATTCTCCTCCGCCTATAAATACCGAACTCGCATCGCTCTTTGCTCATCTCAATTGCGTTGATTCTCGTTCTTGCGCTGCTCGCTGAGAACCCAGAGAATGTAACATAACTAATTTTATTGGGAGGTTAACTATTTTGTTGCTTCTCGTCGCTCGTCGCTCGGCCTTCCCCGAAGGGCTTATTGATTACTTCCTCCGACGGGCAGGTAATTTATGTTATGCTTTTGCCTATTTACCGTAGTCGTAATTAGTCAGTCTTAGTCAGCTAGTCATAATTAGATAGTTTAGGGGTAATTAGTTAGTTCACTAGTAATGAATTAGTTTAGTGGTAATTAATTAGTTGTAATTAGTAATGTAATGTTTTTTTCGCTTTGTTTGTTATGTACACAAATTCTACGATACCCACTATGAACTCTTCGCAAACTTCTACATGAGGATGTTGCGGCGCCCAACTTCTACACTCACCGCCATCGTGGGCAGCCCGAGACAAGGGCACTCGCTATGGCACATGAGACTACTAGCACACATCGTTAAATAGGACACTCTTTGTCGTGGATGATCAGATATATCGACATGTTAGATAAGGTTGTGCATGACCAACCGAGGGAAATGCATGGCATGCTGATCATATAATGATGTATCGTAGCCTTCGAAACACACACGAGTCGGAGGTTACTAGACATCGTTATATGATCAAGATGCTACGATTTCCTCTCGGTTGGTTCATGCACAACCTTATCTAGCCTCGTCAGACAATACAATATAAAAGAACATCATCCACACTAAACCGATAAATAAACCTAGTGCACACTTATCTAGCCTGTGATTGATCAGTGTTACATTCTCTCTGTGTTGGAAAAGAGAAATACTTGTATGCCCTCAAAGGACTATGTCATACAAGAGCTAAACTTGAAATGTAGTTCACTGTTGGGACATGGGAAGTCCTAAACTTGAAATGAATGTGTGCCTGTGAGCATTTGTTTTCGTACGCATTATTTTGAGTTCTATATTTATTTTTGGTTGCACTAGTGGTTGATTTGGAAATTCGCTTTTAATCATCTATGAAGTACACTTCTATATGACCTGTGTATGCGATGCGGGAGCTTTGTTGATTTTATCCACTGGACAATCCAATAAATTGTGTTGATAAGACAAGCAATGAAGTTCACAGGCATTTCCTAAAACAATGAAACTTTCGATAAGACAAGCAAAGAATGATGTTATTGTCCATATGTTCCTAGAAGGATGGAAAATGCTGATATGACAACGTGCCTTATGCCATTTCCTTTCTACAGAGGGTGCATGGTTCACCAACAATTAGAAAAGCAACACAGTAAGAAGCGTGACAAGGTGAAACCACACAACCAAGCATCGTAAAAGCAAAGAATATATATCTCTACACACACACGGTCTATTTTATTTTGAAGGCTCTCTCACGCAGCTTGACTTAATTGTGTAATGTTGTGGCAATTTTATATGTGTTCGTATTATCTCTAAAATTTAGGATTTACGTTATTTAAAATTTCGATTTTAGGTATCAAAATTAGGGTTTCATGATTTCGTGTGACTTGGAATGTATAAAAAACAGCAATACAACTCTATTGGAGATGTCGATATATAATAGTAATGCGTATAAATATAGTAAAACAAAATCACACAACACACGATACTATATGGCTCATCGCTCGAAGTCACTACTCTCTGCAAGGACGGCCGGGCACGTCGCGCGCTGCCTTGTTTTGCTGAGCATGACCTGTGGAGTACGCCCACCGGCCGGAGGACGGTGTCGGTTCGGAGGGGGTATGGAGACCGTTGAGGCGGAGGTGGACCAAGAGATCGACTCGAGCATAGTCCGGTAGGCGAACATGTCGTCTTCGAGCCATGCCGACCTCGGGGACAACCCGAGGAATTCATCCACGACGGAGGCAAGAAAACCACTGGGGTACGATTCCCGCAACTCCAGCCAGCGGATGAGCTCGGGCCTTGCACGACGGGATTCCCGCGCACTCGAGGAGCTCGCCCGAATGAACTCGGGGTACCGAACCCGAGAAGTTTCTACCGTGACACGCTAGAAACCCCGCTACCATTGTCCGTGTTCTAGCGCCGTAATCTTGCTTCCTCGGTAAGAGCCGGAGGCCCGTATCGTCGCTATCACCAACATGAATCGCCATCACCCCACGGCCGCTACCTCGCGGACGCCACCTCGCGGCCGCCAACCCCACTGCAATCAAGATCGCAAGACGGAACGATGTTAGTACAAATAAACACTCGGAACGTAAACTAAGAACCTCGTACCTCCCGGATGTGCAGTGTAGATAACCAAGGGGGAGCGCCAGTCTGTGTACTAGGTCCGGACGACATAAGTGATTGATCCCGACGGACCTACAGCGAGAGAACGACATGATGTTAGCGAAACGTAAAGCATAACTAAAAAAGCTGAATGAAAATTTGTACATAGCAACTTACTGTTGGGTCACGGGGTAGGCTACGATAGTTACAAACAAAAATTTCTACCACGCGAACCAGGATGCCAAGCAAGTAGATTGACGAGGATTAAAACCTCTATGTATTACTTTAAATGCATAATAAAAGACCATACGTTTTCATGGTCAGAATTCCTAAGACTAACGACCTCCCGGTCGTTAGTATTCAGAGGTTACTTATCGGGTACTCGGCCTGATGAGGCTTTGTGCCTAATCCCCACCGATAACCGCCATAAAATTATCGAATCGGTATTTCTTATCGATGATGAATGGAACACGTGTTATAATGCTCCAAACCATGCGATGGTACAACCTCGAGACATTGACTATTAACCACCCTACGGTTAAGCTTTTCACAAGCAACCGCAAGGAAGTTAGCACATTGCTAATCGCTTCACTGCTCCAACCAAATAACGCTTCACTGTGGACGCCTTCTCCAGAGTAATCGCCACCTCTTCTGGTTATTTAAAGGTGAAGCATGAAGACCTAAAAAGGACAGAGACAAGAAGAGAGACGATAGGCTACACACAAAACAAGGCCAAGGCAAAGATATGCACGTAAGCCTTGCGTGGAATTAGAAGTTAGATAATCACCTTAGACTCATATTCTAAGTCCGATTGTCTTGCTACATTCCTCCATTCAAGTAATTCAGTAGTACTTAGCCACATCTTGTAAATCCAGCTCATATAAATAAAGAGCGACCCCATTCCATTCCGTGATATTCCACGCCATTTTCCTCGCTTATTTTCAGAAGATCGGCGATTCGATCGTCGACAACCGGGCGCCGTCCGTGGGGAAGAAGGCGAAGTTTCAAGAAATTTTTTTCGCCAAGAAAATCTCGCCAAAAACTTTGCAATCGCCATGCGACTATGCCCGAGTTTGGGATGAGGAAAATCGGTTCGACGGCGACTACGCCAACCTCGACATGGAAGGATGTATCCGCCCATGGAAGAAAATGGCAGTCATCCTCTCATCCTCCTCCGCCGGCCGACGTCGCCGACGCTAGCGAGGTCGACGGATGGATGAAGATGCACCGCCACTACCGGTGGCGCAACCAGAGAACCGCCGTCCCACCAATTCGAATGCCGAGGATCTTCCAAGCCCTACTTTTCGACCGGCAAAACAGAAGAAGTTTCACCTCATCACCCGAAAACTATATACCATTGATGAAATCATGGTCGAAAGATACTCTCCTTCGCTTCGCAATTCCAGAGTCAACCGTCACCGTAATCTGTCGATAAAACCTCCATCGGTCGAGGCCATGCGGGGATGATCACACTCAAGATACGATCGGCAGCTCATCGGATCAGCCGAGAAGACCTCGTGAAGTGCTCATCTCCGACCGATCTCCATCGTGGAAAATTCGCGTATAATCGACAAGCTTCCATTAGTTACGATGGAAGCTCATCGGAAGATCAATGCCGAAGCACGAGGTCAACGCGACGGAGATGAAGATCAAGATGCCTCGCGACGGTCCTACACTCTACCACGCCATCACGTGTTGTTAGAGATGATCCGCCATCAAGCACCAACTTCCGGAGGCAACGGAACTAATCGACGCCAATCGCTTAACTCCGCCGCATCGCCCCACCCAGTGGTGACCGACAGATCAACAAACCAAAGGTCGTCGGGAAGGTTCGACAGCGACACCCACGCACCAAGATGAACCATTCGAGACCTTCAGAATCGTGACAAAACTTGCGACGATTCAAAACATGTTAATAATTCCGATCTCGCTCTAGCAGAACGCCTTAGTTTTGTACAACTCGTAGGTCGTATCCAAATTCTCCAATGCACTATGCAAATAATGGAAGCGACGAGAATGAGAGGGTTCAGAAGTCGACTAGGACTTCGGCCCCAACGCCTCCCTCAAGAGGGGACAAAGATGGTCATACCAGAGAGCAATCGATACCAAGACCTCTCGACGATTCCGACGAGTCACGAGGAGAAGGCTATTTCAAGAGTATACTCCCCATCAAGGCCGAGAAGAACCACCACTAGGACCTAACGATCTCGACATCGCTTGAATTGGTGGGCGGTCGTGGACATCATATCAATGTCCACGACCGGATCGCAGACATCGGAGTTCCTGCCCATCTTAGGGATCGGTCTCCGATCGACATAATCCGCACCTTCCCTGAAAACGCCATGAATCAATCACGTGTTGTCGAGCCTTCTGCTCTCCAAGTCGCGCGCTGGCTCAGCTTGCCCGATCGCTAACTTGGACAAATTCAATGGAACTCAAAACCCATTGAATTTCTCCAAATATATACCACCGCTATCGTGGCTCAGCCGGCGGCGAGAATGTAATGGCCAACTATTTACCCACCGTGTTCGAAGGGTCCGCCTTGGCCGTGGTTGTTAAACTTACCGGCCGGATCCATATATACTTGGGAACAACTCAGGATCTTCTCGATTGCCAACTTCTGTGGCACGTACACGATCGCCGCGGGAAGGAGGACGATCTCCACGTAATCCCGCAGGATCCGATGAGACTTTACGCCAATATATCAAGAGGTTCACCAGTTCAGAACTCTATACCAAGTCGCAGAGTCCTCTCGTTATTCAGCTTTAAAACAGTTCTATGAATCGGCGGTTTACGGAGGACATAGCAATGAACCCTCCAAGAACAACCGCTGAGCTTTTTGATATGGCGACAAATATGCCATCGCTAGTGAAGCAATCGAGTGGTGTGAAGCCATCGATCGGAAAGACAAGATTCCCCATCCTGGCCTCGACAAACAGGAGAAAAGAACAAGAAGTCTCTCAAGAAGAAAAAGAACCGCAGACCGACGACAAAGAAGTCTCGCTGCCTGCATAAGATCAGAAGGGCAAGAAGGACTATGCCTGGCCGAAAAGCAAAAGTTCCGACCAAGGATTCTGCATTTAATAAAAGTGGTGTCCACTTCACCAAAGTAGTGGCATGATCTCGCGACCGTGCCGTGGTTCGCGTAAGAAACCGGAGGATTATTATGCAGTAAAGGACCATTTCCAGAATACAGAACATGGAGAAACGAGCTCCAAAAAGGACAAGGATGGCGACGAGGAGATGGAGTACCGTGATCCCCAACACACACCAACATGATTTTTGAGGATCTTCTTCATACGAAGTCCAGACGCCATCTCAAGGCCATGGAGCGGAGGTCAACCTCGTCGAATCTCCAACTGTAATCAAGCACTCGGTGGCCTGACACCGCATTTCTTCAAAGAAAGACGATCGCACCATCCCATCGACTCGACCGGTAGGTTCCCCATCGCCGCTGAACCAACTATTAATAATTGCTCGTTAATCGGGTCTTAGTGGATGGGGTAGTTCCTTGAATATATTATTTGTAGGAGCTTTAGAAGAAATGCAGTCCCCATGTCAAAGGTGAAACCCGTGAAATATGCTTTTCATGGCATAGTTCCGGTTCTACCGCTAAACCGATAGACAAGTTTCTTACGGTGACGCTTTGGAAAACCCGACAATTCCGAACAGAGAAGATCCCGCTTTGATGTAGTAAACTTTAATCAAGATACAACGGAATCCTCTACGACCAAAGATTAGCAAAATTTTGATAGCCACGCATTAAGTTATCAAAGTTTGAAAATGGCCGGGCAAGGAGTCATCACACCGAGGAGATCGTAAAATGGCTTACGATGCGATCGAAATCCTTTGCATCGGTTGATGAACTTCCCACCGAGAGGTTAATCCGCTCTCCCATGCAAAGTCAAGCACTGGCCAAAGATGACGCCAAAACCATCCGACTGCACTAAGGAGGTACTACTCGACAAAAGCGCTTCTCCGACAAATAAAGTCGTCACATGGGTCAGACAACCAGATCCAACCGCCAAGATTCTGGCTCGGGCAAGACTCGACCCTAAATAGGAAGAGTCGCTGCGCTCTTCCTCCGAGCAAATCAAGACGGTTTGCTTGGCAAGCGTCCGATATGCCCGAGTCCCCGGGAGGTGATCGAGCATGTGCTTGTTCTCCACCGATAAAAACCGATCAAGGTAAACTACGACGCTTTTGCACCCGATCGGAAGGAAGCAATCCAATGGAGATTGACAAGCTTCTAGGCAGATTTATTCGTGAAGTCAACCACCCACAAAGGGCTTGCTAATCCTGTAATGGTTAGGAAAAATAATGGAAATGGCGAATGTGTATCGACTTTACGATCTTAATAAAGCTTGTCCGAAGGATGACTTTCCCTTCCCTCGCATTGATCAACTAGTAGACTCTACTGCGCGAAGTTACTAAGTTTTTAGATGCGTATTCGTGGTACCACCAGATTAGTATGTGTAAAGAAGATGAGGAGAAAACTTCCTTCATCACCCCATATGGTACTTATCATGTTATATTAAGATGCCATTTGGTCTCAAAAATGCCGGTGCAACTTTTCAAAGGTTGATGCAAAAACTTTTAGTCCACAAATCGGCCTCGAATCTAGAAGCTTATGTTGACGATCCGTCGAAGACCACCAACGCCATGCACTACATTCCCGACTTACAAGAAACCTTTAACAACTTGAGAAGACATAACCTCAAGTTAAATCCGAAAAGTGTGTGTTCGAGTTTCACTGAAAACCGCTGGTTTCTAGTTTTGCTAGAGGTATTGAAGCTAATCCAAAGAAAAATTGTGGCCATCGACCGATGCGCCCCACCACTAAGAAGGAAGTCCAAAACTAATCGGTCAGATGGCGTCATAAGTCGCTTTCATAGCAAGATTAGGGAAAAAGGATTACCTTTCTTTAAACTTCTTCTAAACATGGGAGTTTCGAGAGGACTAAAGAGGCAAACGATGCCTTTGAGGAACTCAAAAGTACCTTACGAGTACCTCGGCCTTAGTTTCTCCGAGATCGGAGAAACATTGCTAATTTACGTGGCAAAGAACACCACGCATGCTTAGCGGTGTATCGTTGTAGAAAGGAATAATATCCAACGACACTACCTATTACGTAGTTTAAGTCTTACATGGACCAAAGGAAAGATACCCACAGTACAAAAGTTGCTCTATGGCCTCCTTATGTCTTCAAGGAAGCTAAGGCACTACTTTCAGCCCACAAAGTGGTCGTATTTCACCGGATATCCCTTGGTCAAGTCCTGGAAACAGGGAATCATCGTGATTTAATAGCCAAATGGGCGGTCGAGCTAGGGCGCTCGATTCCATTTTATTTCACTTAACAAAGAATAAAGTCCTGTGCAATAGCGTAATTCATTGCCGAATGGACAAACCCCGAACCCACCCAAGGACCCGAGTACTAACACCACGACGAGTGGACAATGTATTTTGACGGTTCCTTGATGTTACAAGGATCGGGGTCGGAGTGGTCTTGATATCCCTATCGGGCGAACACATCAAGTACGCCATCCAAGAATTTTCCCGCCACCAATAATGTGGCGTAATATGAAGGTTTATCGGCAGACTCGAGCAAATTCGCTCGGGATTCGCAGACATTAGTGAAAGGCGATTCTCAACTAGTAGCTTAAT
Source organism: Phyllostachys edulis (assembly GCA_036346405.1). Lineage (NCBI taxonomy): Eukaryota > Viridiplantae > Streptophyta > Magnoliopsida > Poales > Poaceae > Phyllostachys > Phyllostachys edulis. Next base: position 18,993,837 of record CM070545.1, read on the forward strand.
CAAGGGGGAAAGAGTATCAATGCTCGAGTACCAAGATGTCATCTTATCCGCGAAGTACGAAAACTTGAAAAGCACTTCTTCGGTTTTCAGATCCAACATATTCCTAGAAAGGAAAACTTTCGCGCATCAGCTTGGCACGGATGGCCTCCACGAGGTCGACCGCCCCGCCGAGTTTTTCTCGAGCAACTCAATTCACCTCGATAGTTGAGCCTTCCGAGAACATACATGATTCTTTGCAAGTTGAACAAACTAATCAAGGAAACATGGATGCTCCATGTGTCGCTGATGCTTGGCGCCACACGATCACTAGAGAGATCGATGACATCGATCTACAATTATCTTCAAAGATGACACAATTCCAGAAGATGATGTAGAGGCCGATCGATAGCACTAAAAGCCAAATCATACACTCTAATCGAACTAATCTTGTATAAACGAGGATCTCATGGAGTGTTGATGAGATGCATATCTCAAACGGATGGCATTAGATTGCTAACCAAATCCATGAAGGCGCTCAGGAGCACACCATTCCTACGTAACCTCGGTTTGTGAAGCCTTCCTAAGAAGGCTATTATCGCCAACCGCCTTCATGATGCAAAAGAGCTTGTGACGAAGTGTACAATGTCATTTATAGTCGATAAGTACATCACCAAAGACAAGCCTTACAAACAATTCTCTTTCTTGGCCTTTTGCAACCTGGGACTAGACATTCGGGACCTTTCCTAAGAGCACCCGGCTTCAATTCTTTTTCGTCATGATTGACACGCCATAAAATGGATTGAAGCGAGCCGCTTGTTAAAATAACAACCGAGGCCGCTAAGAGATTTCTCTTGAAAATGTGATCACGCGATTTGGTGTACCCAACAGATCATCACAGCATAATGGTTCCCGCCTCCAAAGAATAATTCCGTGAGTTCTCGCGATGAACTTAGTGTCAAAATTCATTTTGCTTCACAGCACATCCGCAGAGCAACGGAGCAGCTTGAGCGGCTAATGGTATCCTTATGCAGGGATCAAACGCCGAGTATTCACCGCTTAATCAAACGGTCAGCGCTTAAGTTAAAGAACTTCCTCTCGTGTTATGGGCCGTTCGAACTACGACTACCGTGCGACCGGTGAAACTCCATTCTTTTTGGTTTATGGTGTCAAGCCATGCTTCCTCCGTAACTCAAAATTGGCTCGCCGAATCGATCGCTTTGACGAAAATGATCGAATGAACGACGACTTCGACGACGCCGATTTCTTGAAGAACGATTTAAACCAAGCCCTTGTACGATCGCTAGCCTACCAACAAGCCATGCGAAGGTACCATAGTCGTAAGGTGCACCGCACTTTGTCAGAGGTGATCCGTTCTCGAAAAATTCAGAGCCAAACAAATCGCAATAAACTTTCTCCTAAATGGGAAGGTCTCTTACACGTGGTCGAAGTAACCCGACCAGTGTTCCGTGACGACCGCTATGTCCGATGGGCAAATTTTGTCAAATTCTTGGAACATCGATCAATTGCGTAAGTTCTATGTTTAATTTTCATTCTTTCATTTCTTTCAATTTCAATTTCATTAAATTCATTAATTAATTAAGAAGTGCAACCTTGCTTATATATATACACCTACATTCTCGTCGCTTATTATTGTTAGTCCGGTCTGAGAAGACATTTTTCTCTCCGATATCCTTTATAAGGATCTCTCGATACTCTATGGTCCTAGTCGTGAGCATTTTTTTCAAATGATTCCCACGCTACGACTACACTTTTTTTTAAGAAAATGAGTAATCGTGAGCACCACACAACTACCTATCTCATGAATGATATGCTTACGATTTTGAAGATTATGCTTCATTATTTCACGATTCTGGTCTATTCTTGTCTGGCTACTGGTCGGGACACGGAAAGCCTCCTAGTCGAAGTCTCTCCTTTTTCGCACGTGGTCCTGCCCACTGGAAGGAGCTTCCTAGCGACGGTTCTTTTCTTACGATCCTCGCTACTATGGATATGTAATTTGAACACGCTTTCAAGAAATGTGTCGATGCCTTCGTGTCTTAGCATTAGTTCCACCAGATTATGGGACAATAGATATAAACAAAGTTCACTTATAATTTGTTGCATACATATTTGCATTTCTTCTTATGTCAAGTTTGACAAAGTCTTTTTTCCGACCATATATAGTGTTTTTGATTGGTATTTCCATTATGACAAACAAAGATCTATAACTAGTCGAAATCATACGCTGGTCCTGACCACATTTGATTTCCTAGTACTGCAACGATCAGTTTTGTCTTACATGTCCAAACATACCTTCAAAAACTCACATACATGGTTATGACCTCTTTTTATTCTCTTTTTGGCTCACCGCTTGTACAAGAACGCTCTTCTACTATCAAGCAATGGGGCTAGGAAATATACGAGAATTTTAAAAAGTCAAACAGATAAACAAAAGCTTTGTCAATGACATAAAAGGTAAGTTTTCATAGATATTCAAATATTTTTACACTTGCAGGAACCTACTCTAAGAAATATTCCCTGCCTAACTACTGCTTGTCGGAGATTCGACCTCCATCTCCTCTACAACTATATCTCCGAGTGGCCCGAGTTCTTCCATGAACTTGGTCGCCTCCTCGTGGGCAAATGAAGTCATCTTTAACAGCTTGGAGATCAATGGAGGGTTTGAAGCTTTCGCTTTGCCAAAGCAAAACTAACTCCACTTGCAACACCTGCTTTTAGGGCCCGCATAATTCGTCCGAGTAGTTTTGACCGTAACTTTAAGATCCCCTAGAAGTTGACCCAAATAGTTCATTTTCTATTGGATCTCTTAAGATAGGCACGCTTGATCCTCGATCCCAAATCAAAGATCATCTTGTTCAAAGTATGAATCTTTTCATCAATATTTTGAGCAAGAGCCGCCTCCTTATCCCGCTTCAAATTTCGTAGTTTTTACTCGCTTAGCATTTGCGCTTGCTCGCAAAACAAATCGCTTAATGAACACAAGCATCATTGAAGGAAAATCAAGTTTACTTACATATTACCTTTATTTGTTTTGCTAAGTGTTTCATATTTCGTCGTTGTTTCAACGATCAACCGGCCCTTAGTCAACTTGCTTCAAAGAAATGATCGGTCCTTAGCTTTTATTTCTTCTTCAAGAAAAGTCCGCCTTGGCTTTCACCACAACCTCCTCTTTTATTTTCTCCAGATCTATCGAATGCGATAAGGAGAATAATTGTAGAGGAGCAAAGTATTGAAGAAGAAACAAGTTTAAAAGGAAAAGTTCTTACTTTCCAACTCGAGTGCTTTTGCTCCAAGTCCTTAACTCACTGGGTCACCTCCGATCACAAAGAAAGTTCTCGACCAAATGCTACACAATTAGCATTCTTTCTTAAGTTCCTTATAAACTTTGTAAAAAGAGTTATGTAATCGGTCGAGAATACTTATTCAATTGTTCGGTCATTATAACCGCAAAAATCAAATCAGGTGCATCTTGAGCCGAGTATCCGATACTTTCGCCACGCCATCAAGCTCCTTATCCTCGATGAATCGGGACTAAAAGGAACTTGTTAGGTTGGGAAGGGTTATCGCCAGTGATCGAACTCGTTGAGACCTCTCGAGGCATCTACCTCTACGTATGGGTTTCAATCACCAAAGGATCCAACTCACCGCTGTTCTTGTCACCGCCGGGGCTTCTTCGACCACTACTTCTCAGAACTTTGTCCCGAGAAGTGCTCTGTCTGAACTTCACAAGTGCCGGGTCCTCAGAAGAACCCGGTCTGAAATGACCTAACACCGTAAGACCTATGCAAACCGAAGATGGAAGTTCAAAGTATCAAATCATCAAGGAATTATTAAAGATACATACTTATACGATCACTTTCATTTGTACATACCTTGTTAATTTCCTGGATTTGACTCAAACGCGCCAGAGAGAAATCTGTGCCGCTAGCCTTCCTTTTCTTCTTCTTCCAATTTTGTCGGTTCTCGACCAAAGAGGTTTGTTGAACCCTCACATCCTCCAACAAGATGTCTGAAGTTATGTCCTCACTCAGCTCATCAAGGTCCACATTCCCGACTATCCTGCCTGAGGGAGTGGTTTCATCAATCTCCGATCGCTGGTTTCAAGAATAACCGTGAAGGTCGGCACGACCACTCAAGTCTACACCTTCCGCAGCTACATTCTCATGCCTTCAGCTTATCCACCCAAATCAAAGAACAAATTTGATTAGGTGAAGAAATCCTTTATCTAAAAAATTTCGCATATATATGACTCCAAAATGTTCTATTACCTCGAGGATTCATCTCCTTCAAGTGCCTCGTAGCACGACTCGGTCGGAACCAAGGTGGACGCCGATCCTCACTAGATTGTATGATTCGCAACCCGATCGACCGCAAATATAGAGCACGATTGGAGATCTGGTCTAATATATGTATATACATGGTAAAAGGAATTTAATAAATTACCTTAAGCCTTGCCACCTCCCTTCAATAGGAGTTATGCTAAGATCTTGGGGCATTCAAATTTTTCTCCAGTGCTCCCAAGACAGATCACCGACTCGCTCTCTAACTTCCCCAGGTAAGAACTTTAATGTATGGAAGAATAGACAGATTTTAAGGTAATACATTTATCAAATCAAAATACCGATCGAATTTATCTCAAAGACTTACCACCTTCGAGGTAGCTTCATCACGATCAAGGCACCAGAGCAGGAATGAGTCCTGAGCTTCAATGGGCTAATCTGGCGAAGGGTAAAATCCTTCACCACATGCCACGAAGTCAAGCCCTCGACTCGAAGTCGAGATGGCATCCGCCCATCTCTTGACTATCCCTCGCCTTCTTTACTGCTTCTTCCACTTGGAGTTTTCACTTGCTCTAGTTCCGCAAGTAGAGGCCATCGTTTTCAGAATCGCCATGTAAAACCAAGATTTTTCCATGACGACTACTTAAGATTTCACAGACATGAAGATGTACTCATCGGCCTTCCCGCCATGAAGACGCAATGTGCATTCCCCAGAGCCGCCTCGATTTTGCCGCAGATTTTCCCATCACCATGCGGTAGAAATAACTAAAGAGCTTCAAGTTCTTTGTATTCCTGTGTATGCCTCGCACAAATATGCTAAAATACTAATATTTACGATCGAATTTAGGGCCAATTCACCAATTCCACCCGTAATGTTCAAGAACGCGAGGAGGAATTTGTGTACCGAGAGTCTCAAATTTCACATTCGATGTAGGCAAGAAAACAGGATTTCGCCATCTTCACTACCGAAAATGCTCTCTAGTCACGGTCTCCAATTAATCGATTCCTATCCGGGAGCATTCCCATCTTCTTCAAGGCCTCGAGTTTTTTCTTGCCCAATTCAAGGCAACCACTTTGTAATCTGCCCGACATGGCGAAAATCTTCAAGAATGAGTAGCAAAAGTTGGAGACTCTTGTGGTCTCAAGAACAGAAAAACTCGAGGATTTCTTGGCAGAAGCTAAAGGATCGAAGGATTCGAAGCATAAAAATTCTAAGAGCCCAAATGAGAGGAGATCTTATAACCTTCCGATACTTTCAAAGGATTTCTACAAAGTCCAACCGACAAAAGCTTTTTTGTTCAAACGACAGAGGAACTCTTCGCTTCCCAAGGCAAGTTCTCAACTTTAAAGTGAACACGCATCACTTCAGATACCACTTACATTAAATGGGTTCCGCCTGATACGATTTCATCGAAAAGGTATATACACGACCAGTTCATTTAAAGTTCGGGGCTAGCCGACGAGGATTAAAACATCTATGTATTATTTTAATATATAATAAAAGACCATACGCCTTCATAGTCGTGAACCCCTAAGATCGACGACCTCCCGGGTCATTAGTATTCCAGAGGTTACTTATCGGTACTCGGCCTGATGAGGCTTTGTGCCTAATCCCGACCGTATAACCGCCAGAAAATTATCGAATCGGTATTTCTTATCGTATGATGAATGGAACACGGTTATAATGCTCCAAACCATGCGATGGTACAACCCCGAGACATCGATTATTAACCACCCTACTAAGCTTTTCACAAGCAACCGCAAGGAAGTTAGCACATTGTTAACTTCTACCGCTTCACCACCGTAACGCTTCACCAGGACGCCTTCTCCAGAGTAATCGCCACCTCTTCGAAGTTATTTAAAGGTGAAGCACAAGAGACAAGAAGGAGACGATAGGCGACACACAAAACAAGGCCAAGGCAAAGATATGCGCAGGCTTCAAGCTGGAATTAGAGTTAGATAATCACTTTAGACTCATATTCTAAGTCCGATTGTCTTGCTACATTCCTCCATTCAAGGTAATTCAGGTAGTACTTAGCCACATCTTGTAAATCCAGCCTCATATAAATAAAGAGCGACCCCCATTCCATTCCGTGATATTCCACGCCATTTTCCTCGCTTATTTTCAGAAGATCGGCGATTCGATCGTCGACATAGATGATCACAGATCGTTACTAACAGACGCTAGCAGAGCAAATGGAAGAAGGATTGGAGCACCGTCCAACGAAGAGCGCGCCGATGAAGCGGTCGAGTCGATCATCCAACGCCCAAATAATCGATGTAGGGTCGAGTCGATCGTCAATGTCCTCACGAGCCGATCGCCTCTTCCAAAGAACGCTCGGTTCCTTGTGAAGATCGCGATCGCCCTCAAGCGCAACAATCGTAGTAGCGCCTCTACGGATCCACACGCCCAGGGAAGGAACAACCGAACGCTTGTGCAAAGACCAAGTCGCACGGGTGGAGCTCTCAAGGAGATGGCGGCTAGGGTTTTGGTGGTGTTTCACGATCTTTCCCAATAGCCTCATGCACCTCCTTATATAGTGCTCGTGACGGATCCTATCCGGACACGCCATTTAATCAGATTCGTCTCGGTTTGTTCCAACCTGCTAAGTGTGTGACCTCAGAGGTTCATGTGTAGTTCGGTTGTGATTCGAAACCGCTTCCGATCACGAGTCGAAGCGGCTCCTAGCGTAACATATCGATTCCCGAAAACACACAAATTATATCGATTTAACCTTAATGCAATATGATATACGACCAGGTCCTCATCACTTACGACCAGTGTCCTATCTCTATACGACCGGTTCAGATTTGATCACGACCAACTCGTAACTCCTTACGACTTGGTTTCACCACTCGGATTACGCTCGACCGCCTATGACTTGCTTGTATCTCCATACGACACCACCAGAATCGCTCGACCGAGCGACCTACTCATGTATACTCCCTTTGCCTCACGATGTCCGGTTGAACTCGGTGAGATGTTGTGTCATCCATGGACTGCTCAATACTTTCTCGATCGAGTATCGATAACCTTATGTGGTCGAACACTTCGACTACTAGTGGTATGGTCATGCACTTTCTTTATCCGATCACAACGAGGGGCCCAAAGACATCTCTCCTATTATGTTAGGAGGGGCAATCCCATATCCCACCAAATACATTCCTCTCCATGTTTCAGAGCATACCCAAAGCTACCTTTATAACTACCCGCCATATGGTGTAGCGTTTGGCAACCCCTAAGAGTGCTCTTACACATGTAGGAAACCATGCCGATCTCGTGTCTAAGGATTATACATCATCATTGCTTGAGACCAAATAATGACACATAGATTCATAACAATCTCAATAGTGCCTCAAGGTGGGTCTTATCCAACATCATGTTCTCTAACATGTGTCCATATTATTGGTTTGATATCTCCATATCTATGACTCGTGAAACATAGTCATCAACCAATACATATGCTAGTCTATTCATATGTGTCCTCATATGTTTACGACCAGGGATCGTGTAAGAATAATTATCGCAGGAATATAGAGTTTCACAACCAAGTCACATACTTGATTATAAATATTAACAATATTATTCTAGGAACAAGATAACACATTATCCAATGTCATGAACATAATGAAATATAATCATCTCTATGATTGCCTCTAGGGCATATTTCCAACACTTACCTCCACAGCGACCTAGCACACGGATGACCGACGGGGAACGCTACAACGCCTGCGGGACTCGCTAGGTCATGGTGACCTAGCGGGTGAGCACGGCCCCCTCACTTCGTGCCCGATGCGCAGGACGTCGTCCCTCGAATGACCGCAGCTCAAGTTCTTTATTATCTTCTTTATCTCCCCCGAGATGTGCTTCAAAACTTTTTTATATACCGGGGGTTCTCTGAAATTAGGCCGAGTTAGGCCGTCCGCTGCGCTCTAGATGCGCAGCGTTCGCCGAATCAGTAGTGACATACGAATAGGTCATTAACAAAAAGTACGAATGTCGCCAACTAAATCTGCGAACCGTGAGGTTGTAAGTGTCGACAAAGGCATCATGTCGCTGGCGTCTTTGTGATTATACTACTTCTGGTCGCCTGGGCCGTTAGCTGGCCTCGGGGATTTGGCGATTGAAGAAATGAAGAGCTGCAGCCCCCGGAGGCCGGAGCAACCACCACCGCCTCGCCTCGGACTCATCGGCTCGCCCTCCCCAGCGCCCACCTCGGCCTCGCCCGGCGCCCGCCTCGCCGCTGCCTCCTTCCCCAAGGCCCCTACCAAGTGGCCCGGCGCCTCGCCCTCCTCCCAACACCTCGGTGGTCGCCCGGGCCTCGCCGCCTCCCCTCCCGGCGCCCGCCATGTGGCCTCACCGGCGGGCTTGGCCACTGCCCAGGTTCGCCTAATGGCCTCGCCGAGCAAAGTAAGCAACAGGCAGATCAGCTAAGCAAGCCGCCACTGCAAGGTGAAAGCATTGCAGCAAGGATGAGGAATTGAGGATGGACTGATGCAGGGGTGGATCACTGATGGAGTATTACAGATTTGGACTGCTCACTGCGCAGCGCTGGAGATGATCAGGGAATAGGGGATTTAGCTATTTAGGGTTTGAGGTCTTAAGGAAATGGGCTTGGGAGTTAGGCCTTTGAACTTCCTACGCCTGTGGGCTGTGGCTTGTGTCCTTGTGCGCGGAGCGGACGTGGTGAGCGGTGCGCCTGGACGCCTGGTGCTGGTCCACTACGCGCCCGAGTCCCGACAGCTCAACCGAACGAACGAATGAATTCAATTTTCATTATATACATATATTATACCCCATATATTGATTTTTTGCTCAAAATTTTTGGGTGTTATACTGAACACCCATGAACCAAAGAGGATCCGCTCCTACCGTGAACAATTTGCCGCTCTAATACCACCTGATGCGACACAAATAAGAGAAGCCCTAATTTATATGCAAGTTGGCCCGATGTTTCACGATACTTAACCCAGCAGCAAGTACTACCTCTTTGAGTTGCAGAGTAGTCAACAAGAATCTGTGTATATAAAGTGCATGCACTAGTACTCAGTAAGTAGTTGTGATGGCACAATTAAGGTAGCAGGCCACCTCACGTGAACAGCAGTAACTAAATATTAAACTCTAGGCTCAATTCAGTAGCACTTGAAGTAAATTGTTCCTTCTTTCTCTAATCAACAAGCAAAGATAATCTCAATGTATATCGCTGATGGATTCAAAGATGTAACAAATAGGAGAAAGAAGAGCTACTAATGAATGAAATCGCAGAAGTTGCAATAAACAATTTAGAATTCTCTCACGTGAACAAAGACCAACCAATGAATTGAATTAATTGAGATGCAATAGACAATTCAGAATTTGGTTTTGAAAAGCACCAAATATGACTTTCAAATTTAACCAACATAGACATAATTTTGACGTCAATGTCAATTCAAGCAAAGAATCAAGAGTCAACAAAACCCCTTTTCTCACGCTTCGGACAACAAAGAAGAAGAATCGATAAAACCGAAAACCAAAGAATTCCTCTCTCCCGAGTGCTCCTCGACGCAAGAAAACAGAGATGTGATCAGTAGATCGGGCACGCAAGATTTGATCTGGTGATCAAATTCCACGCCACCGCAACGATTCCTAGATCAGAAATCACAAAAACAAAGCACACGATATGGCCGTCATAACCTGACGATTTTCTGGTACCTTTTTTCTTAATGCTAAAACCTAAATCCCTCGACGCTTCGGCCTGGCTTTATATGCCATACACACGCACAGTTGGACTCGGAACCAAACTAAACAAGACTTGCACACGCACCTAATGTCCGACATGGACACATTCAAAGATTAAATCTCTAATAAAAGCTAGACTCCTATTTAGATTAAAAGGAAAACTATCTTTAATAAACATCAAGAATCTGACTCAATTAATTGGAACTAGCAGGGTGTCCCGCGCAATTGCGTGGCTAGATTTGTTTTAAAGTTTTTAATGTCAAATGATATAACTTAGATGCTTGATAATATATTTACGTATCTCGTAGCTATTTAGATTTTTAAGATATCGTAAACATTAGAAATGACAATAGAAACTTGAAGAAAAACACAACTTGAGGAACGTAACTGATGTATAAATTTTGAGGGAAGAAAATCTCTAGCATAATAAATTAACCATTCTCCATCATGTATGCATCATGTAGCTGCTTGCCCTTATTTTTTTCTCCACTGGTTACTCTTTTCCAAAATATTTGCATGCACATGTACCTCTGTTAATTTCAAGCAATACATTGATTATATATACAACAAATTATCTTATTAGTTTACATGGTATTAGAGTACCTTGCCCACGTATACACCGATGCACCATGGGTGATCTACCTTGAATTTATCTTCCCTCACATCGGTTGCCCTACCGAACCGTGTGTCTTCTATCTCTTCTCCCCGCCATTGTTTTTCTGCTTCAATCTCCCACAGAAAACCCAATTCTTGATCGATATCTCTTAGCTGCTACCCCTTCCGATGCAATACTCTGCCACATAGTTCTCTTCTACTTCTCTCGAATTATTGTTTAATACTAACCATTGTGACATCAACACGCATACGCAAATATCGCCGATCCTTGACGGGACACCTCCACACTCTCTCTAGTGGCCCCAAGCTTACTCTTTACTATTGCGCCATCTCTACTCGAGCTCTTTGCTCCTTTGTTTATGTACGCCATATTTATATTCGTATGGATGCATGCATGTATATACACATGACGATATTATACTTGCTCGATATCTTCTTGTACCATGTTGGTCGCTCATCTTCGACGCTTGTACAACTCAACGATGTGGCTTCCTTACTAACTGCTATGACCTCCTATCTTCACTGATGCCGGTATGTCTGCTTTAGTCATTGTCTAACAATACAGAGAATCTTTTCGCAATCGTCGGCGACGCCGTGTCACCAACGATGGCAGCTCCTAGCTACGCGATAACCCCATATCGTCGATAGCTCGTCTTCAATGCAAAGCTTCATCTCCTCTTTGCTAGGGCTTTCCCATCATCAAGCTTCTTTGGCCACTGACTTATTCAACAACGCTGATGCTCACCACTTATCGTCACAACACTTGGCTCCTTCGACTCTGGCCTTTCTTTTCGGTAGCACCAAATGAGTAGCACGACATTGTCCTCGTGGAACAGCTAAGGTGAGCAACATGATATTGTTCCTATCTTCCTCGTCGCAATATGGCTCTCCATTTCCTTGTGGATTAAAGTCTTCTGTAGACGATGATCGACATCATTGCACTCTTTTGTGGTCTCATCCGACACCATTCGTGGTATCCACATTATATCTTATATTTAATGTATTCAAAATTTTAGTCATTCAGGGATTTTACTTTGAAATTCATATGGAAATAGAATTTCAAATTTTCTTTTATTTTTCTCCCTAATTTAAGTTATTTTTTGTTGAAATTCATATACTAATCCAATTGTTATTTTTATTTAATTTTTATGCCAAATTAAATTTATTTATGGATTTTAATTTGGAATTCGCATCAAAATCAAATTGCCAATTTTAATTTATTTTTATTCCAAATAGCGCTTATTTTTTGTTGAAATTGCACAACAATCCAATTGTGATTTTTGTTTAATTTTTATTCTTGGTTATATTTATTTAGGATTTTACTTAGGAATTAGTATGTAAATCAAATTGATAATGTTATTTTTTGTTTTGAATTTTAGTTATTTAAATATTTTACTTTGGAATTCATATGGAAATCAAATTGCAAATTTTTTTATCCCAAATTTCAATTATTTTTTGTAGAAATTGTATACTAATCCAATTGCTAATTTTTATAAAAATTATTCTCAATTGCGCTTATTAGGTTTTTCTTTTGGAATTCAGATTGAAATCAAATTTCTTTTTTTTTATTACGAAATCTAGGTATTTTTCATTGAATTTGTATACTAATAAAAAATATTTTTAGTTATATATTTTTAGAAATTTTACTTAGGAATTCATATCAAAATCAATTTGCTATTTTTATTTTGTTTTTTATTCCGAATTCCAGTTATTTTTTGTTGGAATTAGTGTAATCGATCCAATTACTATTTTTTATTTTTATTCCAATTATGTTTATCTAAATATTTTACTTAGGAATTCGTGATCCAAATTAAGTTGCTAATTTTATTTTATTTTTTATTTTGAATTTCAGTTATTTTTTATATTGTACTTTAGATGGACTCGTATTTCTATATTGTACTTAGAATAAACTCTTTATTTTAATCTAGATCATTATAATCTGGACCCACCATAATCAATCTGTGAATGAATTCTTATAGAAATATAATTTCAATTGTTTTTAAATTTTTGTCCCTAATTTATGTTATCTTTTGTCGAATTCATGTACCAATCCAATTGTTAATTTTATGCCTAATTAAATTTATTTATGGATTTTAATTTGGAATTCACACCAAAATCATATTGCCAATTTTAATTTATTTTTATTCTAAATGGCGCTTTTTTTTTGAAATTCATACAACAATCCAATTGTGATTTTTGTTTAATTTTTATTATCGGGTTATATTTATTTAACATTTTACTTAGGAATTCGTATGTAAATCAAATTGATAATGTTATTTTATTTTTTTGTGCCGATTTTTTGTTTTAAATATTTTACTTTGCAATTCATATGGAAATCAAATTGTAAATTTTCCTTTTATTTTTGTCTATTGTTTGTTGGAATTAGTATACTAATCCAATTGCTAACTTTTTATAAAAATTATTTTGAATTACGCTTATTAGGTTTTTATTTTGGAATTTTTATTGAAATGAAATTTCTTATTTTATTTTTATTTCGAAAATCTAGGTATTTTTGTTGGAATTAGATACTAATAAAAAAATTATTTTGAGTTGTATATTTTTTAGAATTTTACTTCATAATTCGTGTCAAAATCATTTGCTATTTTTATTTTGTTTTTATTCTCAATTCCGCTTATTTTTGTTGGAATTCGTGTACTAATCCAATTGCTAATTTTTTTTATTCTCAATTATGTTTATCTAGTGATTTTACTTAAGAATTCAGTATCAAAATTAAGTTGCTAATTTTATTTTATTTTTTATCCCGAATTTCAGCAATTTTTATGTTGTACTTGAGATGGACTCTTATTTCTATATTGTATCTCACATAGACTCTTTCCTTTAATCTAGATCGTTATAATCAACCCACCATAATCAATCGGTGCGGATGTTTCTCTTTTTCACCGATTAACATGAGAATTTTTAGCTCTTGAGAGCTTAACGTGGTGGCTTTTTTCTATCGCTTTAATAATATAATAGATAATATGAGAACCCACGAGAAATAATTCTTTTTAGCTCGTGACTTGGCTCGCCTCGGACATCCTCGCGTTTGTGCACAACATCGCAAAAGTTGAGTAGCACTTGGGGTCAGATCATATAGTCTTCTCCGACCTATGATGTGGGCTCAAAGTTAGCTGCAATTACTTTTTGATTCTGATACCATATTAAGCTTCATGCACCAACCATTTCCCTCAAAAGTTTTAGTTTTTAGGGAAAGTGAGCAATATATTCTTACTTCAACAACAACATGCAATTTTAACATATGATGAGGGCTCATTTGGAATATGAAACTTTTTTAGATTTCTACGGGGATTGAACCGTTCCCTGTGAAATTCCTGCATTCCAAAATTAACCTAGAATTGCAATGCCAACGTGTGTAAGCAATCTGATGGCAGTCGGCAAGAGATAAGTCAACATCACGCTCGCCGTTGTCCGTGTGTACAGGCGTGCAGATTGTCACACCGGCGAAGTCCCGAGGATTCTCACTTGTTAGCACCGTTCGTAGGATACCACTTGTTACACAGGCCAAGGAAAATTCGTTTCGTAGCTGTATACAGTCGTGCAGATTGTTACGGCGTTGATATATGAGCTTACATTCTTACAGCACTCTTGACCGGTGACCAGGGCAACAACGATCTGACGGGGTATTTGATCGCAAGGTCTCAAGATATGGAGCATGCAACTGGCTAGTGCGTGATCGATCAAAGTGGTGTGGTTCGGTGTGGGAGCCCGACGTTTCGGCCGTTTCTGCTCATACTCGGCTAGCAGCTAGCTATGGAAGAGCGCTCAGGTCGCCGCTCATGACTTCATGAGCGTGCGTGATCGTGATCACTAACAAGACAGTGCCGGGAAACCACCGGCTTATAGTTTCGTTGTTTTTTGGTCAGAAGTGTACGGCGCTGACGGTGACCAACTAATTCCGTGGATGAAGATGCTGCTCCCTCTGTTCCTGATTTTGTTCATGAAAATGGCATTGCTACTCGCTCTGTTTCACGGTGTAGTTCTAGCTTTTGGAACAGTCGTCGCACGGTGTATATCCAGTAATCAAATTGATGGTGCGGATATTATGTTTCCGAATCTTGAGTGCTCGATCATTTCCTACTGCAAACCTACCATTGGAGTTACCTACTCCCTTTAGCCCTTGTTTGGAAAGTCCAAATTTTCGACACTCGAAAATCCCGATCCATCCACGGAAATGAGTCGAAAATTTAGACTTTTCAAACAAGATGTTAACATAGAGCCCTAGCATGATTTGTCAAACGAATTAAGAGTTATATTCCTGTCACCTATGTGTTTGCGCATTATTTGTGAAACAGAATGGAGTAATTTTCCCGGCAGGTACAACTTATGTTTAACAGCATGGTCTAAAATTACCAGTGATTATGTTTAGCAGCATGGTCTAAAATTACCAGTGATAACAAACAGTAGCTTTACCGTGGACTCGTGAGGGCCTGGAGGAAGAGCAACAAAATTTGCCAACCGAGAGACTGGGAATGGAAAGGCAACAGTCATCAAACAGCACACCACAGATTAGTAAAGGGGAAATTAGCTCAGTGATATCGTGTTAGAGCGTAATCGGAGGAACGCCACTCTGTTCGTGACGCATTGAAAAATAACATCGCGAACAACAAAAAATTAGATGAATGACATCCTCGCCAGTTACTTCCGTTTCCAAAATTTTTTAAATATAGAAACTGAGCTCAAAAAATTATCATTTTTTTTGTGGAGTCTCCCGACATAGTTTAATTGCTTGTGTATTTTTTTTCAAAACTTTATACGTTCTGATTTTGTCTCTAAATTGCATTTAAATATACTGTTTGTAGAAATTTTCTAATATAGAAAATGAGTTCCAAACATTATAAAAAAAATTCCCAGGCTCCTTACATAGTGGACTTGATTGTGTAATTTTTTTTAGAATTTTACAAAATTAAGTAATGTAATTTCATAATGTCCACTATGTGAGGAGTCTAATATTTCATAATGTAAGGACATTATGAAATTGTATTAATTAATTTTGTAAAAATTCTATAAAATTACACAATCAAGTCCACTATGTAAGAAGCCTGAAAAAAATCATAATGTTTGGATCACATATTCTATATTAGAAAATTCCTAAAAAAAGTATAGTTAAATGAATTTTAGAGACAAAATCATAACGTATAAAGTTTTGAAAATAGTACACAAGAAATTAAACTGTGTCGGGAGGCTCCACAAAAAATTTGATAATTTTTTTAGCTCAGTTTCTATATTTAAAAAATTCTAGAAACGGAAGTAACTGGCGGCGATGTCATTCGTCTAATTTTTTGGTGTTTACGATGTTATTTTCCAGTGCGTCACGAATAGAGTGTCGTTCCTCCGATTACGCTCTAACGCGATGTCACTGAACTAATTATCCCATTAGTAAAAGGGCACTCCATCCGAGTTACTACAAACCCAGACGAATTTTACAGAACACGCAAGCAGCAACGAGGTCCTCTCAAGAATCAACATGACACCCAATCAAAGCTTACTAAGGTTTTTTAGACAAGAGGAACAGTTTTCCACATCATCCCCTTCTACAAGGGATAAACAAACACCACTTTTTTCGGCCTCGATTCCATAGCGTGATGTAGAAAACATTTCCACGTCCTGCAAAACATGCCAATGTTATGGAGCAAATCACAGGTGCATGAACAGCACCGTGGATGCGTTAGTGACATGTGAACAGTATCATGGTACTACAGCGGCACGTGAACAGTTCCTGTCGGTACTGTGGCACATATTTTCCATGCCGATTCGACTTCTGTAGGCGTGTCGGATTTGGATACTGTAGCGGTGCTGGGCTCGGTTACTATTCATGGTATGGCAACCGAATAGTATGTAGGAAGATGATCTATATAGTTAGTAAGAGATAAGATAGAGTTAGATATTAAGTCAGAGTTTGAGTTAGAGTTTGAATTAGTTACTTTCCAAATCAGTTTGTGCATTCACCTGGACCATGAAAGGCAGCACACTTATTAATTGAGAAAAGGCAATCAAAAATAAACTAGTCTTTTGCCTCCATCTAGTTCGGCAGATGAGAGCCTCTCGCACGCCGGCAACAATGCTGACGTGTGTGAGGGCGATCCTCGCCTTCTCCAATTACCAATCCGTTAGATCTTTTCTCTCGTTCACCCATGTCATATCAATTTGGTATTAGAACCACTCACTATAGCTTCCGATGCCGAACTATCTCCCTTCGCCATGTTGAAGGCTGGCAGTGAAAAGATGATAGCCTCAGTTGACAACATGATGACCATCCTCCAAGAAACGTGGGCATTGATGCTCAACTTGAAGGAGCAAGAGGAGGAGTCGTGTCATTGCAATGGTGACGCTACCATCACCTTCCTCAACAGCACCACCAACACCACCCTAGTGGGCATCGCTGCCCTTGGTTGCACCTCCGGTGCGGCGCTGCTGGAGGAAGGATGCCGCTGTCCAGTGACGATCCTTTCCACATGACCGGCCGATGTTGTGTCATAGGCAATGCAGAGCGCAGCAACTGAGGGGCTAGCGTCGTCGTCGTGTCTTTCCCGCCATCGTTATGCTTCAGGGCAGTAAGGGAGTAACTGTTGCACCATGTCGGTTGCCCATGCCGCCGACGTCTTCCTCAACGCCATTACATGCTAAGACGTTACTTCCTTGGACACTATACGTTGGAGTGTCGTTGATATGCTCTCAAGTGAACCGACGCCGGTACCAGATGCTCTTGTCAACATAGGGCCACCAAGAACTTCAACCGGGGCCACCACCGCAGCTTGAGGACGAGCTGTCTCGCCGCAAGGGGTGTAATGTTATGGAGCAAGATGCAACACGTCAGTAGTAGTAGCACTTGAACAAAGACCGAGGGCATCAGAGCGACGCAGAACAAAGATCATGGTCATCGATGGCGTGTGAACGATACTCGTCGATCAGAGCACGTATTTTCCATACCCGACGATTCGGCTTCTGCAGACATGTCGGATTCGGATATTGTATCAGTACCGAGCTCGATTATTGTTCATGGTATATCAGTCAAATAGTATGGAGGAAGGTGATCTATATAGTTAGTAAGAGATAAGATAGAGTTAGATATTAAGTCCAAGATTGAGTTAGAGTTTGAGTTAGTTACTTTTCAAATCAGTTTGTGCCTTCGCCTAGACTATAAAATGTCGGGACCCAGATTTCTGAATTCGACCCATCTGTGTATTTCTGCACTAGTCCCAAATCAGTAGCTAGTGCACACAGTAAAAACATCATTGATAACAAGTTTGAATCACGAAATAATATTAATAAACAACTGAGTGCAGTCTTATGGCCACTTATTACAAAAAGAGGTCAAAAGACCTTGAGTCTTACAGCAGGGAAAACAGCCAATGATAAACTCCGAGTGGTGACCCATCAAATTGCCCACCAGTATTCGACTGGAGAGCGCAACCTAGTACTCTAAATACCCTTCATCAAAGCCACAGGCGAAGTAGTCGTAGTCCTCCTCAACGTTGTTGAAAGCTTCTGATATTTGTTTTGCGTGTAGCATGTGAGTACATAAAGTACTTCGCGAGTCTTGAGAAAATATGCATATGTGTAGCTTTAACAATTGGGCTTATAGGGTTCTTTTACAGAAAGCAATATTTTAAGTTTAAACATTTTCATAAAACACATTTGACAAAAAATGGTTTCAATAATTAAACTAATGTATCACTAGTGGATGTTCTAACTACCAACCACTAGTACCAAAGCTGTAGCCGCCAAGGTTCAAAGGATAGGGCTCTAGCTGCCCAACTGGCCCTAGCTGCCAGAAAATCCACCTGAGAGTCCCAACTGCTCCTGGGTTCCCAAAATTTACTCTTTTGAAATCAAAACCAAAATCGATCATGTGAAAAAGCACATTGCCCGCCCTTGACCTTGGGCACGGCTCTTTGAATAGTTTTACACTTTGCAGAGGTTATACAGCTTGACCCACACGAGATAATCAGCTTATAATGTCCGCTTCACATATTTTCGAAGGTGTGCGACTAAGTGATTATCACAAGACTTTTACAATACTTTATCCTAACATTAGCCCGCCCGATGAGTTTAACCCCAAGTCATAGACATCATTTACCATCGACCCAGAGCTCACCGTTGTGTGGGATAACTTGCCCGGACATAGACATCAATTACCATCACCCAGCGCAAGGCTCGACAAACATGGACGTTCATTTACCATCGTCTGCACTACCCAGGATATGGAAGTATATTTACCATAACCTGCACATCACAAGATATGGAAGTACATTTACCATAATCAAGAGAACACCTATCAACTACAGCCTGCGGGTGTAATGCTTGGACTCAGTGGATTATTCAGCCAGATCCTTCCCATTTAGGACATGTGGTTGTACGGTAGTACTAAGTTTGGATAGTCACCAGTGTCGGTCCTTAATATGACTTGGGCGGAACTTTACCTGATACAAGTTCTCGTGCTTTAGTTACACCCGCCTGATCTTACCATCTGCCCAAGTCTAAACAGATTTTCATCATTTTAGTTTATTTTGAAAACCAACGACGATACCAATTGTTATACATTTCTCAAACTGATTTGCATAAAAGGTAATAATGGTTTCCCCCTAGACGTTGATCGAGACCGAAAAGCATGTCTAAGCAATTCTGCCACGTTTAACTATTTCACAATGTTGTAATCAATATTGCGGATTTACTATGCTAGGGTTACAAAGGTATATGATAACAATCATCAAATGAACACATTAACAATTTTAAGTTTAACTAACAACCTACAATTTGAACTCATCATTTTATGTGAAATAGCAATACGTAATACTTTAAAACTAAAAACAATATTTGAAAATAATAGGTACAGAATGTTCAAAGGAGACTTGCCTTCGTCGAAGGTTGAGGTCACACGTTCCGGTTGGTCCAAACTTGCTTCGGCAACGCCGAATTCTATACGCATGAAACGAGACAATAAATAACAGAAAATCGAATAAAATTCAAAAATTATAAAATAAGTACCAAAAGAGATCTTATGAATTTAGATGAATTTAGGAAAAAGAATCGATGAAATCGGAGTTCATATTAAGGAGAACGAACACCTGAAAATTTATCATACAAAGAAATTCCAGGAAAATGAAAGGGAGGAGAATATTCCTTGGAATCTTCTTTTTCAGGACTAAAAGGATTAAAAGAAGGCTTACAGCTGGCCCACATGTAAGAAACACACAAGCAAATGAAGAAGGAAATGTAGAGCAGAACAGAGGATGGAGATGGAGCTCGGGCTAGGTGACAGCGCCGGCGAGAGGAAGCAGGACGGTGGTGACCAGTGACCAAAATGGGTTCTCGGCCTCGAGGTGAGGCCGTGGAAGGTGGCAGCGTGGGCGAAGGCAGCACGCGCAAAGGAGGAGGCGCACGGGCGGCGACGCTCCGGCGGTCCGAAGGCAAAGGTGGAGGGAGCACGACATGGGGATGGTAGATGACCGGTCAATTCGGCTCAAGAGTGACCAAGAAGTGCAGTCACGGTGGCCGGCGGCGGGGATGGTGAGCTCGCGGCGGCAGAGCTCCTCGGCGAGGGAAAAACCGAATTGAGGTGGGGGATAAGAAGAGGAGTACCAGGAACACGTCGTGACGCGGTTGGTTTGGTCGGAGGATCGTCGGAGAAGGAGATCAAGGCGAAGGCGACGCGGTCAGACTTGGGGAAGGCGGTGGCGGCGGGCGCTCCGACCGAACGGGGGTGAGGTAGAGGATGGTGCTTGGGCAAAAAGAAGAGGAGGACGAGAGGATTACGATGCTCCCTTTTATAGCTGAAGCCAGGGAAGGAAATGGTGTGGACGTGGTGATGCCAGGGCATTGACGGCGTGTACGACGCGACGGCACGGCACGCGTCTTGTAGGAGACACGAAGCGCAAGACGCAGCAGGCGGCAGGTCTGGCCCATGAGCCAGCAGCCAAAACGGTGCAGACGACACGCGCCTGGCAGACGGCGACGAGCAGAGCAACGGCAGGCGCAGAGAAGGGAAGACCAGGGGACCGAGCGTGGTACAACACACGCGGGCGCAGGCGCTGGAGGCGCGGCATGGACCAAGGGGCGGCGCGGTTGGTGGGGAGGGCGGCACTACCGGGCGCTGGCGCTAGCGCGGCAATGGCCTGACGGCCAAAGAGCAGAGAGTAGGAGAAAGGAAGGAAATGAAAGAAATGAAGGAAAACGAAGAAAAGGGGGAAAGAAAAGGGAAAGAAAAAAGATTTTCGGCCAAGAAATTGAAATGAAATTATGATATTTACATTTCAGAGAAAATTCAAATAGAAATTTGAATTTTGAATTTCAGTTGAGGTTTGAATTAAAGGAGAGATGAATTCAAAATGGTCGAGAAAAGAATTGATTTTGGAACAAATATTTGAATTGAGAATTGGCATTTGGATTATGATTTGGAGTTGAACTGAGATTAAGGATTTGATTTGAATATTATTTATATAAGCAAAAATTCCAAATTAAAAGCTAACACTTTGAATTAATTAATTAAATTAAATTTTACAACAAAGAAAAGAAATTTTTGGAAAAACAATAAAATAAATAGAATTCCAAAGAATAACAAAGGAACTTGGAAAGCCCAAAAATTCAGAAAACCAAATAAACCAATTTTGAATTTAATTGAAGTTTGATTTGTTCATATTAAATTGTTTTAATTTCTGAAATTTCAAATTAAGCTTTAAGAAATCAAGAAAATTCAAATGATTATTTAAAAAAAAAATCAAAACGATCCAAAAATAGGATGTTACATAAAAGCAGCACATGTAATTGAGAAAAGGCAATCAAGAAACAAACTAGTCTTTTGCTTTTAGTTCGTCAAATCAGAGTCTCTCGCACACCGGCAATAGTGCCGATGTGTGTAAGGGTAATCATCGCCTTCGCCAATCACCGATCCGTTAGATCTTTTCACTCGTTCACCCACGCCATATCAGCAACAATCTGTTAACACAGGCAAGCCTGTACATGGGCACCACTGGTGTTACGATGCTATTTACCTGAAAATCAATGACCGGAGTGCTCAGACATAACAACACCCAAAAAGGTGAATCATTTTCCCTTTTTTTCCCCAAAAAAAGGGGAGCTCCCCACAATTTTGTAGAAGCCCCGTCCGCTAAAAGTTGACCGTTTGAATTCATTTTGCCCGCAGCACCCAAGGTGTTTCGTGACACAAGTCTAGCAAATGAAAGTTTAATAATATACTTTATGTATCACAAACTGCAGCTTTTGAGGATTTAATATTTTCATAGAATTTCCTTTTAGAATCAGATTTTCATATAATTTCCAATGGTTTTAGAATTGTAACTGGAAAGAGGAACTACAGTTTGGAAGTTGATACAAAGTGGAAGTGCACCAAGTATCCTGCAACATGTAGGGAAAACCATACAAAAATATATTAAAATAAAAGTTAATAGCTAGTAATATTTCTCAACAAAAACCAGTAGGTCTAGAATCTCATTGAACTTCCTCGAGAGTTGTGCAAGAGATTGCCAGAAACCATAGCTTCTACAACAATGTATAAAATGAAGTTCAGCATAAAGCTTCAAGCTGTTTTCTTGAACTCTCTAAACTTTAGCAAGAATGTATTTCTAAAAATATATGGGGAAATTGTACTATACGTATACTTTGCTGAAATTGCAATGTTGCACCGCATATCTGAGCAATCAACTATATGTAAAACTAAAACCAATATTTTGTATTTAAACAAAACCACACACACGCTCCTAAAAGGATCAGTTCAAGATGAAAAATACAATTGAAAATAATATTTTGCCTCTCAAATTAGACAAGAGGATAAATAAGCAGTGGCGGAGCCACAGTTGATGCATGGGGGTGCAGTTGCACCCCCAAATTTTTTTTGCAAAAAATTTGATATATACACCCGTTAAATACATAAAGTATATGATACATATACTAACATACATACTGTCATACTTCTGGCAGCCCATTTAGGATTTAGCATTAGGCCTAACTAGCCCAGAGACTTCTTTCAGTTGTATCTCCCCTGGTGGGTGGTGCCTGGTGCTCCCTTTTTGCTTTGTCTTTCTCCTCTTATCTCTCTCTCCATTTATTTCTCTTTGTGGTGGTCTTCAGGTCTTGGGCTCTTGGCCGAAGGGGTTGTACAAAGGCGCCACCACCGCCATCATTGCTTGTCCTCTGCACGCACGGCGTCGCCTCCCCGCTGTCGCCTCGCCGCCTCCGTCGGCCTCGGCTGACTCGGCTACGCTTATGGTCGGCTCGGCCCTCGGCCGCCGGCCGTGTACATGTGCTCACTGTCATACGCCGTCGCCGGTTCTGGGGGTGATGCTCGACGATCTTGCGTGTCTTGAGGTACTACTATCTGACCCCCTCTCCATCCTGCTCCCTCCCCTTCTCTGTGATGTGGATACTGTACTGAGGCTATTGTCCTATGCTTTGGACCTTTTAGTAGTGCTCTGTGAATGCCTGAATGGGTGATGTTATTGTTTGGCTCACTGAGTTGATTGATGTATGGTTACAATGTCTAATTCTTAAAATTTAGAGCTTAGTTTTTAGTTATGGACTTATGGTCAAATGACAAATGTTGTTCTGTTGTAAATGTAAGTTTGTAGAGCACTAAAATATTTTGTGATGTTGGTTATAGTGCGAACATGTAATTTGACACATTTGAACTTATGTATTATGTCATTTGAACTTGTGTTGGAACGGATGTGTCTTAAGTTCGCACCCCCATCGTTAAAATTCTGGCTCCGCCACTGTAAATAAGACTTCGTTTTGGCAATGTAAACAACTAGTTGCTTCCTCAATAAGAAGTCAATGTCCAGAAAAGCAAGCAGAAGTGTAGATGAAACATTATGGTTTCAGAAAAGTACAGTGATACGAGCATTCGAAGTGGGATGCACAGTTTCATCCTTTAAACCCAAATAATTGATCTAGAAACATATAAAACTTGATATTCAACTGTCCCTTTTGGCACCCTTGTCAAACAAAAGTTAGCCATTACCTCTTTAAAAAAAGGGGGAATTCACTATTTGCCCTCCCTTTAGTTGCGTTTTCAGATTTTGCCCTCTTTTCCAACCTAATACATTTTTTGCCCCCTCTTTTGTCTAATTCTTCAGATTTTGTCCTCTTTGCATTATTTTATTAATATCCAACCGTTTTCCCTGTTATAGCCACGTGAAAAGTCATTTTTGCCCCTAATGGCCAGCCATGTACAGTTTGACCCATCTTCTTCAACCCCAAACTGCTTTCTCCCCTCTCCTCCACCTACCTCCATCCGCCGAGGTTAAGCGAGCTCTGAGCACGCCACTTCCTTCACCATCATGCTCCACCGCCGCTTGCCTCCATCTCCTCCTCTTCCCTAGATCCAAGGTGCAGTGAGGGCGTGTCGCATCACCACCACTATCCACTGCTCCATCTAGCACTTCCACACCGGCAACACAACTCCTTACCGCGCCGCCATCTCTCCACAGCAACCACCACTGCACTGCATCCTGCAACAACCCTGCGCCTTCCTCTACTCGCATGCGCCTCGCCACCAGCTGCCCCGGTCGACGCCTCCACCTTCTCCATCTTCCACCAGATCCACATCACCACAGTTGACGTGTCTTCCTCTGGATGAGATGCAGCGCCATTGAGCCCTCCTCTAGTGTCGCGTCGCCCAGCCGTGGAGCTGCCATGGAATAGCTTGCTGGCGAGCCCCCTGCTTCTTCTTCCTCTATGTCGACCATCCCCTGTGCTGCTCAACTTCGTCTACATCTCCAAGACCGGTAGCACCGACCCCAACGCCTCTCGGAGCGGGGTGCGGCCGGGTTGAAGCGGATGTGGCCTGTGTGAGCGGAGCGGAAGCGGTCATGAGGCGCGCAGAGGTGGCGAGCTTCGGCGACAACAATGGCGTCGGCGGTGAACAATCTAGTCCGCCATTATATGTTAATGGAGTGTTTTGGTGATTAATGACAAATGCATTTGTGAGACTAACATGTTTATTGATATACTTGTTGTTTAGTCTAAATTGGATATAAAGGTGATAATCATGAAGGCATGTATGTGATTAATGACAAATCAAACTCATTGGATAAACAAAAGGAAAATACAAACAGGTATGCATTTATAATGACAAATCCATTTATGAGACTAACTCTCTTATTGTTATATCTTATGATTAGTCTCGCTTGGGTAAAGAACAAAAGAGGTATGCATTCTACTTTGTATTCTTATACCCCGTTGCATTCCTTGGATCCAATATATAGGTTGAACTTCACCAAAAGGATTAACCTAAATATGTGCATATGTTCTTACTACATATTCATGTATGCACACATACAGGGGGAGCTCACTCTATATTTTGAGGTTTCATTAGTATTGATCCATATTCTGTTTCCACATATATTTGGGATCTTTACTATGAAACATATCCTGTGAATAGACTTAACTTGCATAGTTAATATATTCATATAAGTATATAAGACTTGAGTAGTCTAAGTATACTTATATGTGAGTATAACATAACTTGTGTAGCTCATGTGCACTCACATATTCTCGAATATATTTAACTTGTGTAGTTAATATATTCATGTGTATATATGAGACTTGTGTGCTCATATATCCTTTGAGTATATACAACTTGCATAGTGCCTATATACTCATACCAATCTACATTCAATTACTTGCAATTGAAGTGATTATCATCAATTACCAAAGAGGGAAAGATTGTGGTATCTTGTCCCACCATTATGAGTTAATGGTATGGCATGGTAATTAATGATAGCCATATTATAGAACTAACACTTTCCATGAGTTGGATGAACATGTTAAGTTCTATAGTTGGAAACTCTAGAAGATCATCATGTGTTGATGATATTGAAGTCAAGAGCTTGGTGTAAAGGATGCATCATGTGTGGATGCGCATCAAGTTCAAGATAAAGGAAATCATCATGTGTCGATGATGTTCATGAAGAGGAGATGATCATGAGTTGATCATCAAGTCAAATGAAGACCCATCATGTGTTGATGGAAGTCTAGTAAAGGATGCATCATGAGTTGATGCATATCAAGTCAAGAACCCTGATTTGAAGCAAGGATGTGCGTCATCAAGCTTCAAGTAGTTGCGCAAGGCAAAGGTATGACTAGCTAGGGCTAAGGATTTGTTCCTAGTTTTTTACCGGTCACGGTGTTTGGTTGAATGACCGGATTGCTAGTATAGGTTGCCGTACTATTAAGAGGGGTCCTTGACTAGTAGCTTGAGTTAGTCATGTGTTGATAGCTCATTGTGTTTGCTCTAGCTCATCTTAACATGTTGCCAATGTTTGCGAATGTGTTTTACAAATAGTTCTGGCTCGTGGATAACCCTTGTAGCATGTGACTTAAGTTTGTGAATGTGTTTTGCAAATGGTGTAAGTCCATGTACCCTATTCCTTGTAGTGTGATTCTATAAGTTGGCAAATGTGTTTTGCAACTTGTTGAGAATCTCACTTGAATCCTTGTTTGCATCGCGCGTCAATTTGGCAAATGTGTTTTGCAAATTGAGTTGAAGCGGAATGCAATTTGAGGCATTGATTCTAAAAGTTGGCAAATGTGTTTTGCAACTTGTTGAGAGTCTTGTCTTTAACCTTGTATGCATCTTGCATCAAATTAGCAAAATGTGTTTTTGCAATTTGAGTTGATGTAAAATCGCTTTTGCTCTTGTTGGCCATGGTCGACTTGATTGATTTAATGATCGGCCGGCGTTGTTGAAGCGGTCTGGCCGACCGACCTCGGTCGAGACCCGTCGAAGATTTTCCGAGAGGTCCTGCTTACGGTCCTTAGCCATTTCTGTGAAGTTTTCTTTAGCGATCGACCGGCTCTTTTGGCTGATCGGCCAGGTTGGCGATCTGACCGCCATTACATGGCCGTCGACCGTAGTAAACTCAACGGCTAGTTTTATAGCCGTTGGAGCCAAAGCGGCCTGACCGCCATAACACTGCTGGCTCGACCGATTTCGTCCCAGAGACTCGAATCTTTTCCCAACGGCTAGTTTGTGGGTGTGGGCTATATAAAGCCACCTTGGCTGGTTGGGAGAGGTGGCTGGTGATATTATGAAGGACTTTGCATGTGATTGCAAGTGCCTTAGACATTCTTTTGAGCTAGAGCAAGCCTTCTCTTCCTTTGTGCATGTGTTGCACTTAGTGAGTGATTGAGAGCAAACCCTAAGTGCATGTGTTGCCTTAGGTAGTGGATTTAGTATCCATTTGAGCTTAGACACTTGATTGGTTCAAGTGAGCGTTGGAGACTTGTTACTCTTGGTGTTTGCCGACACCTAGACAGCGTGGTGGCGTTGTTGCGGCCGGTGAGCTTCTCAAAGAAGATTGTGAGAAGACCCGGCGGTTTGTGAGTGGTGTGGTGCTCGCCATCTCCGGAGTGGAGGAAGGAGCAACCCTAGTGGAGCGAGGTGTTGGTTCGATTTGGAACCGGTCCAAGTGGTTGGACTTACCTCGAGGAAGGCTTAATTAGTGGAGCCAGCCCAATTGGTTTGGGTTTCCTCAACGTGGATTAGGGAGAGGCCAAGAAATCTCCGATCACCACGGAAAACATCGCCGTGTCATTGTGGTTTGATTACTTGTGCTTTACATTGTGCAATTTACATTACTTGTATTTAAATTGCTTAAGTGTATGTGTATGATTGCTATCATTTATATTGTCTCATATTGTTGGTGCACTTAGTTGAACCTAGTTGATTTAGGTTTTAATTGTGCAAAACCGTATTTGTTTAACTTCCGCATTAGAAATCGGTTTTAGTTAAAAGAAGTTTTTAAACGCCTATTCACCCCTCTAGTCGACCACCTCGATCTTCTGTTGGCACAGCATCTTGTCGAGGTCCCATGGGCGGTCGAGCCTCGAGCGCGGCGCAAGCCGAGACCGTGATCGAAGACCTCCGCCATGAGCGCCTCGCGTCCGCGCCGCTTAGCGCCTATGCCTTGTTGCTACCTTCCTCTTCTTCTCTCCTCCTCCTCCTCCGCCCAAGGGGCGTCGGCATTCCTTAGCGCCGAGACGGTGTCGTGAAGTCACCGATGGTGACCGCCTTGCTCGCCATTTCTTGCTTGTCCCGACCTAGCGAAGCAAGCAGTGAGACCAATTGGGTTTAGTGCGATTAGGTGTGGCCTGCGGCGACGGAACGAAGTCATACGACCGAGGGCAAGAGGGTAATTTCGCATACTATGTAACGGGAAAACAGGCATATAAGAATAAAATAATACAAAGAGGGCAAAAACCGAAAAAACAGACTAAGAGGAGGGCAAAAAATGTATTAGGTCAGGAATATGTGCAAATTCTGAAAACCCAACTAAGGGGAGGGCAAAATATGAATTCCCCCTTAAAAAAAAGGTGTTATGAGAACCCCAAATGTGCAATTATTCACCTCTTATTACCAAAACAAATAGCAACACCCCCAACAAATAGAAACTCCTTTTTCATCTGATACCCTTTCATGATTTTCATAGTTTTTTTTATCAAGGAAATAGACTCAGCTTTCATTGAAAGCCAATAACCATTCTTACAAAGCATAATTCGACCGATACCAAACTGGGGAAGCCAGCTTACAAATGAGCCACAACCAAGAACATCACATAAGTCCGGCAAGCATATGATAACAAACTGAAAACAGGAAAACAAAGCCGACAGGTAGAATCACAAAACTATAAAGCAGAACTAGACTCCTTCCAACGCACAAAACATTTTCATCCAGTCTTCCATCGAAATCATCAAACCTTCAAGCTTCAGACGATCCTTCTTTTTTATTATAACTCACATGCTGCAAACACGACACAAATTTGAACACAACTTCAGTTGGTTGCTTAGAAAAAGTCTTCTCAATCGTTACTTTATTTTTGATTTTCCAAAGCGTCCAGGGCAAAGCTGCAAAACTGAATAACCCAATATTATAATCGTTAGACAAATGGAAATCAACTAGAGACTCCGGACATCTCTTCCACCCTAGGATCTCCCTGATGCAAGTCCAAACGAACTTTGCTAGAACACATTGAAAAGAACATGATCCGCGTCCTCCGCAATCTCACAAAGAATGCAATTCAACCCTCCCCCCCCCCTCCGCTTCCTAACTCTGAACTGATCCACGGTCTGCCAAAGGAAAATCTTTACTTTAAGAGGGATCCTACTTGACCAAAGTTTCTGCATTTTCCTGTACGTGACCCCACCAAAAGCCAAGTGTCTGTACAAAGATTCAACAGAGAAATAACCAGATTTTTCCAAACACCACACCACTTTGTCCTTCTCTCTATTAAGTTCATCCCCACACAAAGCTTCCTTAAGACTACTCCACAGTTCTTCCTCCTCCCTCCCAAAAATTTCTGACAAATTTAATTTGCCAAACCCCACTCATCAAGCACTCTGCCACCTTGATATCTAGATCTAAATAGATATGATATGATCTAGCAAATCTGATTTTCAAAAGGCAGTCATCTAGCCAAACATCCTTCCAAAAAGAAATAACCCTCCCATTGCCTATCTAGTAATTCACCCCCAATTAAACATGAATTTTACCTTATGAATATATTTCCAAAACTACGATCCTCTAACAAACAAAGAATCTCTAAAATCACCACTAGGGAAGTATTTTGTTTTTAAAATCCTAAACCAAATCTCATCTTTAGCCATACTAATTCTCTATAGCCATTTACATAAAAGAGAAGCATTCATCAATCTAGTGTTGATCACCTCTAGACCACCAAAGTCCTTTGGTCTACACACTATCTTCCAGCTAACCATGTGATATCTGAACTCATCGCTTGTCTCTCTCCAAAAAAACTGGACCTGATAGAGTCCATATTCCTGTGAGTTTTCTCATTCAATCTGTAAAATCCTATTGTATAAAGGGAGATTCAATTATATGCCACTACCAAACATGCGTAATTGATTATTTGCCACTGATGTGAGTATGACATGTGGTCCCGGGACCCATATGTCATACTTACATACAGTGGCAAATTGTAAAATTCACTCTTTTGCAGTGGCAAATAATCAATTTTTCCTTGTATAAATGGGTTAGCTACTGAAACAGCTATTTACCAATATCAGTCGGCCCCCTGAGGAGAGAAGGTTATTTTTCCAATTATCCAGTCTTCTGTCTAACTTACTAATAATATTTCCTACTGATCTCTTGTTCAACTGTCTGTCCCTAATATCAATACCTAAGTAAGTCAGAGGAAATTGTCCAAGTTTACAATTGAAATTATTAGAAATTCTAGTAGCCTCCACTTTGTCCACCCCCAAAACAAACACCCCACCCTTATGATAGTTAATCTTCAGCTCATACATCCACTCAAAACAATACAAAAGGAATTTGAGGTTAATAATATAATTCTCTTCGTACTCAATCATCAGGACAGTGTCATCTGCATATTGGAGTAAAGGATTTGAGGTTAATAATATAATTCTCTTCGTACTCAATCATTAGGGTAGTGTCATCTGCATATTGGAGTAAAGGAACCCCCCGGAATTAAGTGAGAAACCACCCCTTTCCATGATTTTCATAGTCGCCATTCTCCAACTCCATATTGTCCCCTATAATTAAGTATCCTGAACTCCTTATTATTGAACATAAAAAAAAGGGGGGGTCTCGCTATTCTTCCACCTTGTTGTGCACAAGAACCCCGCGTCTCTTCTCTTTTTGTTATGATCCTTAGATCATAGGATAAACATCACCAGGAGGATAGCCAGGTGATATCGGCTGCTAGGGGAGAGAGGAGACTATAGATTGGGGAGACGAAGAGGATTGAGACTTAAACTATTGTATTCTCATTGCTTAATGCCAACGTTTATAATAAGTCTCCTTATATAGAGGGCTCTTCTAACAATTATGGATAAAATCACTCTAAATGATGACGTTCCAAACTAATAGATGACCTTCCTAACTAGTAGATAACCTTCCTAACAAATAGATAACATTTCCAATTACCTAATCTCTATACAAGGAACATAATCAACTATCTAAGGAAATATATATTCTTATTGGGGAAGGTAATCCCTTCCTAATCCTGGTGCTACAGTATCTGTGGTACTGTTCACACACGTGAACAGTAGCTCGGCCCATGACACTACTCTCCTCCTTTCGCGACAGCTCATCCTCGAGCTGTGGTGGTGGCCATGGTTGAGACCCCATGTTGACGAGAGGTTGCGATGGGTATACGAGTCCTTGGAAATCGTTGCCTCCATGCGTGGTTGCGGCAAACTCACCGGTTGTTGTGACAGGCATGGCAACAACCCTGGTAGCGTCGCGGTGTCCACGACGCATGCCAGCGAGGCGCGACGAGTTTTGATGCCATGGCAGATATCTGATGGCAAGCAAAGAAGTTCCAACAACGTCACCGTGGTTCTTTGGAAATCTTGTCGCCTCTTGGTGCACTTTCTTCTCCTTCTGATCAGCGATCATCTTCTCTAAAGTAGCATGCATGTCAAGGAAGATGGCCGGCATCTTCTTGTTGTTGTTACTCATGGTCATCTTGTTGGCATTAGCCTTTATCATGGCCAACGACTCAACGACAGGTTTGATGGTATGATATGTCGCCATAACTATAGTAGCAGAAGTTGTGGGAAGGGGTCAACTGTTCTAATACCAAGACAGGCTTCGGCGATGCCATGACAGGATGCGGTAGCGGCACGGCAAGTTCCGACAGCGTCACTGTGGTTGCTGGAATCGCCACCGCCTCTTGTTGCGCTTTCTTCTCCTTCTGATCCGCGATCATCTTCTCTAAAGTAGCATGCATGTCGAGGAAGATGGTCGCCATCTTCTTGTCGTTGTCGTTGTTACTCATGGTTATCTTGTTGGCATTAGCCTTTATCATGGCCAACGACTCGGCGGCAGATCTGATGGTATGATATGTCATGATCTTAGATCATTACGGGGTAAACACCGCCAGAAAGAAGGCGAGGCGGTGTCGGCTTGGTGGACTGAGAGATTAGACTATAGACTGGGATGATAAAACCTTGAGAGAGAGACTAGATTAATTCTTCTTGCTTCCTTGATAATGGATACATGCTATCCTTTTTATAGAAATGACCCAACTTAACCTCTAAGAAACAATCTCTATTTTTATGGAAACTTATCTCTATTAGATAGAATACATCTCTAAAGAACTAAACCCAACTAATAAGGAAACTAACTATTCTATCTCTATTTCCTAACTACTAATGCACCCGTGGGGCCGGGCATAAATAGTGTGCGGTGCTTACTGATTACCATATCTCTTGCTCACGCATGAACAATGAGTCTTACCATGACAACTACTCCTCTCCTTTCACGACGGCTCGTCCTCGAGTGTGGTGGCGACTCATAAACTAAATTTCTAGGAGGTAGAACAATTGCAGCAGGACGTAACCCTTATAGACCATGGAGCGGAAGAAGCCTCCTTCATGATGCAAGATATAGCCCACATTGCAGGAGACCAGCGTGGGGCAGCAAAGGAACCCTGTCCACCACAGGATGCAACGACGATGGAAAAGTTATGACAATACCGCAATCCCCCACACAGAACCCACCGTGTTTCGCACCACCAAAGGCACGACGTTGGCTAGTGGCATGAAGGGCGCTGTTGCGAAACAATGACAACATTCTCTTTCCACAGTGGAGTCACCATTCGTGTAGCCAAAGGCGGCGCTACCGGTGCAACTTCGCGTAGCGCTTCCTTCTTGTCCCCCGCTAACATCATCTTCTCCAAGATAACCTTCATCTTCTCGGCGGTGGCCATCATCTTCTTGGTGGTGGCCATCATCTTGTCGGTGGTAGCCATCATCTTCTCACTGTCAGCCTTCATCAAGGCTAGCAACTCAGCAATAGAAGCCATGGTGAGTGGCTCTGATATCAAATGTCATGATCTTAGATCATTTAAACACCGCCAGGAAGAAGACCGGACGGCGTTGGCTTGGTGGGATGAGATATTAGACTATAGACTGGGATGATAAAACCTTGAGAGGGAGACTAGATTAATTCTTCTTACTTCCTTGGTAATGGATATATGCTATCCTTTTTATAGGGACGACCCGACTTGACCTCTAAGAAACAATCTCTATTTTTATGGAAACTTATCTCTATTAGATGGAATACATCTCTAAGGAAGTAAACCTAACTAATAAGGAAACTAACTATTCTATCTCTATTTCCTAACTACTAATGCACTCGTAGGGCCTGGCATGAATAGTGCGTGATGCTACAGTACCATATGAACAGTAGACCGACCTATGACACTTTTCCTCTACGACAAATCAACCTGTTCCGACTCATTTCTTATGTGGCAAGGCATCCATCTTTCCTGGCCATTTCATATATGGCAAAGCATCCATCTTTCAGCAAATAGCACCTGGGAATGAGCTTAGTTTTTCGAATTTTTTTTGATTTGGCTCCGTGGCGCCATGCAAATGCAAAAATAGCCCTCTTACTACCGTTTTTGCGAAAATAGCCTCCAAACGAACGTGGAATCACCGTGGAGCTGACACGTAACCATTCCACGTTCGGTGACCGCAGAAGGTATTTTGCGGGCATTCCTCCAGGCGCGGCAATGAACGGCGGCCGCGGAAGGGGCACATGTCCCGGCCACTATCCGCGCATGGTGACCGCGGAAGGAGCCTTTCGCGCTCCTCCACTGCAGGAGGTGGCCCTTCCGCCCGCTACACGCCAGCATCTTTGGTCCCGCTCACCCCCACTTGCCGCGCTCGGCGACCGCGAAAGGGCCACGTGTCGGCTCCATGGTGATTCCGCGCTCGTTTGGGGCTATTTTAAAAAAAACGGTAGTAAAGGGTCTATTTTGGCATATACATGACGCCACAGGGCCAAATAAAAAAACTCTAGTTTTTCACACTCTTATTGGTTTACCCCTGGCCCCTGCAATCTTATATTCTCAGCTTTCCCCAGCCTGCGATTTTATCATACTGTTACTGCACTTGCTGCTCCACTGGCTCCCGGTTTTGATTACCACGCGAACAATCAGAACCCCTGTTGTTCCATCTCCCCATAATTCCAAATCCCCAACCCTAACCAGCCTCACTCTCAGATCAATTCCCAGATCAAACCAGCACTTGTTCTAGGTTCTAACTTCTAACTAGATCTAGTCAATCAAGTCGCTATCATACAGATCCACAAAGACAAGTCTTCGTTCTAAACAGATCTAGGTCAAGCAGGCAAGTCAACCAACAAAAAGCACAGCAGAAAGGAAATACATGCACCTAGGCATCATAAGCGTACCATCTGCACAAAAGCTCCCCATCAAGCGGCCTCTGGGTGGACGAAGAAGGTGTAGAATCCGCCGACGATAGTGGCCACCCCCATCGCCCACACAACGACGGCGCCCCAGAGCGGCATGATGCCGGCGACTTTGGAGGAGAACATGAGCGTGAGGAGGGTCGACAGCCCCCAAACCGCCGCCTTGAGCCTGCCCCGGACGCGACCAGCCTGCGCGGGGCCTCGCTCGAGTAGGTGGAGGCAGCGGAAGAGGAGGATCAGCGCGAGGTAGGCGACGACGACGAAGGTCACGGAGGAGGGGTCGTTGCTGGAGCGGTAGATAGCCATGCCGCAGTTGAGGCTCAGGAAGGCGAACCCCAGCGACGGTAGCCATCCTGGCCGGCCGTCGCGATCCATCGACTGCGCAAAGCGGCGACGGCGAGGGACCGGCAGCGAGGGCTTGGGGCTAGGGGTCTAGGGCTAGGGTTGAAAATAAATCGTATGGAGGAGGCTCCCCTCCCCCATCTTCATTCATTTCTCCCCCTCCGATCTAGGGTTGAAAAAACTCCTTTCCCTAGGGTTCAATGGGCTTGAGGTTGGGGACGGACGATGCGATGGGGATAAGGGATGCCTTTTTTCTTGGACCTTGGGCCAGAAAAGAAGTATTCGGTCCATAGAAGCACCAAATAAAAAAATAAAATCATCGTCGGGTGGCCAGCAAATGAGTTAAAAAGCTGGCCCGCGTCACGAGGTTCATTGCGCCTTCTTTTTGTCAGCCCTAAACAAATTACGGGCTGGGCCGCAGTTGGATCAGTCCACAGGAAAAGTCCGGTTGTATTTGTGCCCAATAGGCGGCCAGGTTCAGGCCCATGCAAAAGGCCCATCCAAAAAGGCTCTTTCACAGTGCCCCACCCGACCTCGCAAGCCAGGATGGGCCGTGCCGGGCCGAACGGCTCATTTCGGCCACCACTATTTTGACCCACCAACATAAATATCTACGCTGAGAAAAGCCGGCCCACTAATTAGCTCACGAGGCCCATCTGTCTGAATCTAATGAACCAAAACCTGATTTGCAGTTTATGGTTTGGAAAATGCCTCGTCCACGTAACAGTGCTCGCGTTATAAATAGATTCATAACATAGCTGCGACTTTTTGTGTGGGATCTAGTGAGTCGATCCAGCGTAGACATCGGTCGTCGGTGTTTACAAATTTAGGAGTTGTATATATAGCATAAAAAAATAAAAAAAACGTATGGCGTTTTTTATTTTAAAAAAGTATGTATGGACAATTTGACGTACCAACATGCGCATGCATGACATTAATTAGTCCCATCTTATTTTTGTTCCTATGTTTTTTAACAAGCTTGTTTTGTTCTGTTATTTCTGACCTATGGGGGGAAATACTGTTATTCTGAAGCTCTCCTGATATTGGGAAAGTGCAAGTTTGTGTGTGTGTGTGTGTGCGCCGCGACGAACTTCGATTCAAGCTGTTGTTCACTGGCTTAAAAGAGAACGAAGCTTCTTATCCTTGCACAAACCTGGAAGGCCAATCTGTCAGTCAGTGTCCATCACTATCTTTGAAACTGCTACGCGAAATATATCATTGTGCCAAATAACATTGTACGATTGTAATATCTGTACGAAAATAATCTGGATATAAACTCGATCAGGCAGCGTTTCCTATTTTTTTTTTGAGACACGAGGCAGCAAATTCTGAACACGCATGAAATTCCCCGCCGCCGTCTGCCGCCGCTAGCCTCGCCGACACCGACGTCGTTTCCGTCGACTGGAGAGCGCCCCGGCTCTAGAAACCATGCGGCTGCGGCTCAAGACGCACCGAGTTGAGCCTTTAGGCCTAGCCCATTGGCTTTGAGCCTGTCCACGTGTTGGGCTCGGCCCAACACTATGCTATATTGTTCAGCCCAACCCATTACTACTCAAGCACAATACTGTTCCAGCCCAATCCAACGCGGGTCCTACCTGGCCTAGCACCATTCATAAACCCTAAATGAACAGTATAATATTGGCACTATTCATCCGGCCCGACACTATTCACTAAACCCAATTTTGACTTAATACATCATTTTCGACCATCTCGAGCCCGTGAATCCCCTTTTCAGCTATATTCAGTCCATTGCAACACCCAATAAATACTATTCACCACCCAACTGCTCTCTTTTAGTTCTTTTCCGGTTTTTATTTTGCTTGCATGTTGTTCCGAGCTCATTCCTTATTGAGCTGGATATTTTTATTTGGTTTATTTTATTTTGTGTCTTGTTCCGACTTCAACGACCAAGCTCCAGAAAACGCCGAACAAGACGAGTTAATAAAAGACTTTGAGTAAGGAGGTAAGTCGCATTCTTTTGATCACTTTGAGCATATATTCCATGTAATTATATTATTACTTTCATTACCGTATTTATGACAATTACTTTAATATTGAAATAATACTTTTGAATGCCATGATGAATAGATATATCCTATCACCCCACATACAAACCCACATATTCTTTGTAGGTCATATTCACCTTGACAGGTTTAGGTTATATGAAATGATAGCTAAATATTTAGCATTGTTA
This sequence comes from Phyllostachys edulis, assembly GCA_036346405.1. NCBI lineage: Eukaryota > Viridiplantae > Streptophyta > Magnoliopsida > Poales > Poaceae > Phyllostachys > Phyllostachys edulis. The sequence continues at coordinate 19,030,223 of CM070545.1, forward strand.
CACAATGTGTTTTCAAATACTGAAAAAGAGTATTGGCTGACAAACCTACCGGGTAGAGGCTATAAATGTTGAGCAGTAAAAATGTCTTGTTATCTCAACTTAGTCGCACACTATTGTGTTGTGTGTGTATAGCCTGACAGTATGAGTTTGAGATATCTTGTGAGTAAAGTTGGGCAACTCTGCAGAGTATAATCAAAGGTATTCGAATACGCCGTGCTTCCGGTTAATGAAGCTTTGTTCATGGGTGATTCCAATACATGAGGCATAAGTAGAGATTTTGAGATGTTAATATGGTAAATGTAATTGTTGAGTAACACCCTAATATTATATTTATTATTTTTTTACTGTTTTAAAGATAAATTGTTTTAAACTCAAAATGCATCCACATATGCCTGATATGGTAAACCCTAAACAATCCATTGAATTTTCGACATATAGTTAAATAGCTTTTCCATGTGGTTTACTGAGTACGGTTGTGTACTTATTCTTGCTAAATCAACTACAGAGGAAACCTGAAAAAACTCTGAGGATCTTAATGAGGAAGGATTTGGTGGACCTCCGGATGACAATGATTACTGGTAGCAGGTCTCGACCGCGCTCAAGCGTGCCTGTGGTTTGAAAATTCTTTTGTCATGTAATATATCAACTTTGGGCTTGGATGTCCGTGTCAGTGTTAAAATTGATTGTTAAGCCTTAACTTTGTATAATAAAAGTTTGACTTTTATGGTAATCAAAAGCTCGCTTGTGACGCTTCTTATTTCACAGCTGCACATTCTGAACGATTGTGAAAGGTTTAACGGCCTCAGAAATAGATATGTTGCAGTGCTCAAATTCGAAATGCCATGATGCATATCCCGTTTGAATGGAGGACACACCGTGGACCATCTGTTTCTTCAGAATTCTTGACAAACAATAGCTAACCATGTAGCCCTGGCTGAATTGCACCCGTCGCAAGGATCCAACCATCTGTAACAGTAAATGCACGTGACAGCACGACCCCTCCATAGGGGCTGACCCAATGGTGTGTGAGCCGGGGCTAGAGCCCACCGTACCGTTGGCTGAACAGTGGATACTCCTCTTGAGCATCTGCATCTATCTACAGAAAAAATGAATCATCAAGTCTGAAGGTAGAAGAAGACTAATCCTATGACTACAAACACCTCCTCTATTTTAGTCCTGATCCGCCACTGCTCCTCCACCCCCTATGGTCGAATCGTGCTTGAATTCGAAATGCCACGGCACATGCCCACGAATTCGAAATGCCACGGCACATGCCCCCTGATGGTGAGCACATTCTATACCATTTCCCCGTGAATCTTTACGAGCGGTCACTGACAGGCAGGCAAGCATGGATGAACGTAGACATGGTACGCTCTCCGTCCTACTCCTACAACACGGTCTGTGGCACAAAAATCTTATCCGATATTTTATGGAACTATGCCATGCTTATCCCTATCAAATATCATATTCAATCTTTTACCATCTTTCACATCTTTGATAGCAGAGGGTGGAAAAACTGCGTTTGGCCATAAAACGGATTGAAATCTCATGGACAGCATTTGCACAGTCCCTGCACTGCCACGCGCGCGCGACAGGCAGAGCGCCCTATGGGAGAGGAGAAAAGATTCTCGTTTTGGTTGCAACGGCACTGTCCTCGCTCGTCGCTCCGGGACAAAGGAAAAAACGCGGTGGGGTGGGTAGGGGCGCCGGGCCGGCTAAGTTGTCGCGCTCCGTCTCACTTTCCCCATTGTCCTTCTCCCTACCCGGCTGCCAATCTCTCTTCCACTCTTCCCCGCCACGTCCGCGCGTCGCTGCGCAGCAACGAGCGTACGTACAGGCGCCGGCCGGCCGCTTATAAAACGTCAGGGAGTGCAGGTGCTCCATCCACTTGCCCCTCAAGACCACGAATCTGTCTGATGCTCTAGTACTCTACCCTTCTGCTACCCTGCTCTGTGTGTGTGCTCGGAGATCATGGGCTCGCACGTTCAGGGTGAGTTGATACCCCTTGCTAATCGATCGAGAGATTTTTTGTCGTCGTTGAGCTACCTGATCGTTAGTCGCGAGGAGTTTTACCTGATCTTTGATTTGCTTTTTGCTTTCAGGGGAGGATGATGTTCCGGTGTATGAATCGGGTGCAGAGGTGAGTTCTGATGATCTTCTTCTTCTTCCTGCAGTTAATCTTTGTGTGAAAGGGAAAGAAATTTGATACTTATAATGCTAGTAAGTGGCATCGACACTGAAGTTAATCTAGCATGCACTTGATCCGACTTGAGTGTAGCTGTATGCTTTGTGCTTCCTTCGAGCCCACCGGTGAATCGTAGAGACTAGAAGTGCATGTGTTTGAGGGCAGAATGTAAATATAGTCTGAATCTTTTGAGAGTTCGGCATCTTTTGTCCGTCCTGTTCGTCCCAGGGACTTGAGCAGATAGATGCTGACGATAAAATACCGCAATTAGTGGAGATGTCTGATACCCAACAAAAATTTTGATGAACAAGACGAAGTGACACAATTTTTTTAGTGAAAACCGACGTCACTTGTTTGTCTGGAGGCTCCATTATTATTGATGGTTACTTCCTGTTTTTTTTTCCCACTTTTGTTTGCAAGAGGGTCCTTTGTCTTTGCAGGATGAGCAGACACATGTTATGGTGCAAATCTAAATGCAATAGTAGTACTACCCACTCGTTCTCTTTTATTTGACATCCTAGAATTCGTACCGTGACCATCAATATCTATATGAAAATTTGTCGATGTTTTACTATTGATCTTATCTAAGGACCTGGACAAGGACCCGATATTAGAATTTTTTTCAAAAATAGCCTTGTTTTTATTCTGAAATATAGTAATATATCTGTTTTTTTATTTTACAAAAATAATACTTTGTCGCTCAACCGTTGGCGCGACTAGCCCAAGTCGCTCAACCATTGGGCGAACGACTTGGGCACTTGTCGCTCAACGGTTGAGCGATTTAGACACTTGTCGCTCAACGGTTGGTCCTAGTGTACAGATTGTTCAGCTAGTAGGGTATGCATTGTACACCGTTAGACGATAAGTGTCCAAGTCGCTCAACCGTTGAGCGACTTGGGCTAGTCGCCCAACGGTTGAGCGACAAAGTATTTTTATAGTTGAGCGACTTGGACACGTCGCTCAACGATTGAGCGACAGAGTATTATTTCCATAAAATAAAAAAAGGCAGCTATATTACTGTATTCGGAATAAAAACTAGGGTATTTAAAAAAAATCTCCAGGATTAACACTCTCAAATCCTCTGTGTACTATGAACTAGTCCCGTGATCAGTAGCTAGTCCATACAGTAGACAAATATGGTAACATCCACAATACGCAAAACTTTATTAATAAATATCAAACTTTATTTACCAGAAAGGCTTACGAGCCAACAAAGATGAATACAGCGAAAGACGAAGAAAGAGTAGTAAAGCCCAGCTAATCTGGCATAGACAATCGACTGGGGTAGCGGCCTAATCGTCGAGATCTTCAGCAGTTGTGAAGTCCTTCTCCTCTGAACAATATTTTATTAAGCAAGAGTGATCACAAACAACCGTGCTCTGCAAGTTACACCCAACAACATAGTTATAATGCATGTAGAGATATATCAAAGGAAAGCATATGTGGTTGAATTTGTATAAAACAATGTTTTCTTTCTAAATATCTTTACTAAGTTCCAAAGCAGTTATTATATAACTAAAATTCATTTGCTAAATTCTCAAGTTTTATAAATTCTCAAGTTTTATAGTCAGATAACCTCTATACAAGAGTGGTGAAGATACCCTTCCTATCACATGGCACACCGCCCAATTTTTTGATTGGATAAATTATCCAGAATCATTTGATAAATTCTTTTGAAATAAAAACCAAAGTCTAACTTTGAGTGGCTTTGCTCAACATGTCCATGATCGTGGACACGGCTATTCGAATAGTTTTACACTCTACAGAGGTTGTACAACTTTACCCACAAGAGATAATCATCTTATAATGTTCGTCTGACACATTTCCGAGGGTGTGCGACTAAGTGATATCACAAGGCCTTAACAATCCTCCATTCCAATCGTAGTTATGCCCCACTAAGGTTTCACTTCCTTTGGATAGAAACCCATTGGATTTAAGCCCCCTCTTACGCCACGTGGCAATATATAAAAGTAGGTCACTCAGACACCCACGCAACCGACTGGCACAATCACGGCGAAATATTGTAAATTATTTAGCCAAGTCCTACCCACTTCAGACTTGTGGTAGTACGATGAAGCTTAGCAAGATGCAGCTCGAAAATCGGTCTTTAACAGGCTTGGGCGAGTTCCAATAAAACACTAGGCCTCGATCATATAAATGAATCGATCTCGTGCATAAACATGCGCCCACCAAACATCCATTTCGCCCTAGTCTAAACCAACTTTTATTTATTTTAGAAGTTAAATCATTTTTCAAAAATTATATGGTAAAAGCAATACCATAGCCTCATGTTAAAACATAATTGAACATTTGGCTAAATTCCCCAAATTAAACATTTTTAGTCTAAGCATAAAGTTTTTCCACATGTTCTAGTTCATACTAATGTATCACTAGATTTTCATTTATGGTGTCAAGGGGTGACTAATTCAATAACAAAATTGGCTATACAATGGAATTGGGAATAACTATAAAACTTAAAACAAGAATTTAAATTACTTGAATATAAATCATACAATAATAATTTAAATAGAATTTAAATAATTTAAAATATTATGACTAAAATGCGATCACAGATGTAACTTGCCTTGCTCAAAATCCTTATGGTCTAACTCTTCGAATAGTTCGGGTTCCCCGGAGTCGTCGAAATCTGTATGTAAAAACGAATCGAATTCAAACAATATTCAAATAAATTCACATAAACTCCAAATTAAATAATTTCAGTATAGATAACTAGATCTTGATTTTAGATGAATTTAGAAATTTGAATCGTCGAAATCGGAGTTCGTACGAAGGAGAACGAACACCCGGAAGTTTGAATATCACATGAAATGATGAAATCAGATTTTTCGGAATTTGTGGATTTATTTTTCTGAAGGAAATCACTTTACTGCGTCATGCTAACCTCGGTGAGGGGATTAAAGATTTTGGCTGAATTGATTTCTTAGGGGAAATCCAACTGATAGGTGGGCCCCTTGGTCCATAGGCCAAGTCCACGACGGCACGAGGTCCACCGAGACACGCTCACGTAATGGCGCTAAAACAGACGTGTCTTGTTGACGAGGCCGCCACGTGTCTTGCTTAATGTAAATTTGGCGAGAGAGCGGCGCTAACGTGGCGTGCGTCGTCGTGTGCCACGTCAGCTGGAGGACGGCGGTGCTCGGGTGTGGAGCTCGTCGGCGCTTCACGCCACGGTGAGGGCACCAAAAGGAGAGAGAAAGATGAGGCAAACCTAGTGCTCGCAGTCTCGGCGACGAAGTGCAAAGAGATGGCCAGCGGCGAGGAAAACAAATGGGAGCGGCAGTGGTCGAAAGTGGTGACGAGGCTCTAGCAGGGCTCCGCGCGAAGATCGAGGGGGCACCGTGTAGAACATGGCGAGGCGATGCCGGAGGTGGAGGTGTCAGCGGTGGAGGACGTTCGACAGCGGCGCAATCACCAGTGGAAGAAGCTTCGGCCGAGTGGCTTCAACGGCGAAAAACGACAAGCACAGAGGGAGAGGGAAGAGGGGAATAGGGCGAAAGGAAAGAGGAGGAGGAGGGGCGCATGGCACTTCCATTTATAGGGGCTAAGGAGGAGTGGGGAAGGAGGTCGACAGTATGGGCGCGGGTGGCGTCTTGGTCAGGTGCGAACATGGGCGGTCGGGGCCAGGCGGTGGCGCTAGAGCAGGGGCATGGATCTGAGGATGGGCGTGATAGGATGGGGGCAAGTGAGGCGCGACATGGGTGCGGGCATGGGCGTCGCCTAGAGTGGAAGCGGCGTCTTGTGGTCGAATCATTTAGGGGCATGGGCGAACAGGGAGGAAGAAGAACAGGGGACGAGGCGCCGAGCAAAAGGGGCCAGCTTAGCGGTGAAAGGAGAGGAAAAGAGCTTTGGTGGGTTGGCGGGTGAGTTAGATTGGCCTGAGCAGATTGACGGAGGAGAAATGAGCTGGGAGGAAGGCTTTCAGCCCAAGCCAAAAGGGATTTTAAATACTTTTAAAATTATAAAAATACAAGAAAACCAAAAAGGCTTTTAGAAAATAGAAAATAGAGTTCAAAAATTATGAAAGAAATTCATATAAATTTCCTGAGATATTTTGGACTTACATGAAATATTTCCAACTTAAAGTTGGCTTTTATTTTTGCGCATAATTTATTTTTAATTTCAGGAAAGTAAGGAAAACCTTTTAAAAATCCAGAAAATTCCAGGAATAAATTAAAATTTTATTTTTAACTTTTAAATCCAACAAAACCCAGAAAACTCAATTAATTTTATTTTTGACTTTTAAACACTAGGAAATTCAGGAAAAGCAAGGAAATTCTTTTAAAACTCATAAAATCCACTAAAATAATAACTTTATTAATTTTAAATTGGTAATAGAATTTTGGGATGTTACATCTTACGAATGATGAATATTTGCGGGTCTTTTAGATTTAGAACCACGTAGAGAATGCCACAGGGATTTATATAGGTTCAGACATTCTACGGAGAGAATAACAACCCTACTCCTGTTGTACTGTATTGAGTGTGCTGCTTACAATTAAAAGGAAGACTAATGCCTAATGTCCTGTGCTCTAGATCGCCTCTCTCCTGTCTACTAATTTCATCCTTTATATAGCGTATGAAGAGGTGACAATTTTTCCAAGCCAAGAGATGTCTCAACGTTCCGAATGATGAACATTTGGTGGAGGTTATTGTCAAAGAGTTAACACCCCCACATCGCCAAGCAATTATTGTTAGAGATAGAGATATAAAATGTGCGGTTATTCCAGATAATAACAGCGTATATTAACTACCATGCGTGTTAAACACAGTGCACTAGACTTCCTAATCGACTAGGTTCACATGTCTATGGTTTCCTTTGATTATAGGGTGGTCATAACCGATCAGGTTGTGGAGAGACTTACGACCACAAGGTACTCGTAGAGAATACTCACAACCAGAGACGGGTTGTAGAAAAGTTTATAACTAGAGACTAGTCATAGAAAGACTTACAACTAGGGGTGATTATAGTAAGACTTACGACCACTCGGTTAAGCTTATCCCTTATGAAAAGTAAGGGATATAATTACGAGTAATATAAAAATATTGCTATCTATAATATGAATTATAGATAAATAAATAATTGATGATTATTAGACCATCGTCAAAACTATATTATTAGATTTGTTGTTAAAAGTGCTTTCGTAATGTTAAAATTTTATTAGTATATAATAGTACAAAGTTTTAAATGTAACGGTTACCTTTTGGAGACCGTGAAAAGTAAAAAAAGTGGGATAAAAAAAAAAGAACGAGGAGTATAAAAGTTAAGTGATATGTAAGCCAAAAAAGCTAGCTTAACCTAAAAAGATTGTAAGTATGGGCTATACTAAAAAAAAGAACAAATATTCACGACTTCCAAATAGACCTTTCAGGGGGGTTTTGAACAATGGGTGTTTAGTTGGGATTTAGTTCAAATTTAAACTTTTTTTAGAGGAGTTCAAATTTAAACTAAATATTTACTCGATCTTGCAGGTCCTGCAGAAGCTGCAGGAGAAATGGAAATCGACGGCACCACCGTACCTGGCCATGTACTCGAGCGTCTTCGGCGGCATCATCCTGGACCCGGCCATGATGCTCATCCCCATCGACGACCACATGGTCCACCGCGGCCACGGCGTCTTCGACACCGCCATGATCCTCGACGGCCACCTGTACGAGCTCGACCTACACCTGGACCGCTTCCTGCGGTCCGCCGCCAGGGCGAAGATCGGCACCCCGTTCCCGCGCGACACGCTGCGCAGCATCCTGATCCAGATGACGGCGGCGTCCAACTGCCGGAAGGGCTCCATCCGGTACTGGCTGAGCGCCGGCCCCGGCGACTTCCTGCTCTCCTCCAGTGGCTGCTCCGGCCCGGCGTTCTACGCCGTCGTCATCCCCGCCGACTACTCGCAGTGCCGCCACGGCGTCCGCGCCGTGACCACGTCCGTGCCAATGAAGCCGCCTCTGTTCGCTACCATGAAGAACGTCAACTACCTCCCCAACGTGCTGTGCATCATGGAGGCCGAGGAGCGCGGCGCGTTCGCGTCGGTGTGGGTGGACGAGCAGGGGTACGTCGCCGAGGGCCCCATGGTGAACGTCGCCTTCGTGACGCAGGGCGGCGAGCTGGTGCTGCCTGCCTTCGACAAGATCCTCAGCGGGTGCACCGCCAAGCGGCTGCTCGCGCTCGCGCCCAGGCTGGTCGAGGCCGGCCTGCTCAAGGGCGTGAACAACGCGCACATCACCGCCGACGACGCCAAGAGCTCCGCCGAGATGGCCTTCGTCGGCAGCGGCCTGCCCTTGCTGCCCATCGTCGAGTGGGACGGCCAGCCCATCGGTGACGGTAATCAATCAACATTCAACACGCTAGTGATTCTTGAAATTAACACGCGTACATTAGATTTGGGTAAAATCAAGCGAAATGTATATGGATCTGAATATGCATGCATTTCTGTGATGCAGGGAAGGTGGGGAAGCTGATGCTTGCGCTGTCCGATCTGCTCTGGGAGGACATGAAGTCGGGGCCGGACAGGATCGCGGTTCCTTACAAGTAATCCAAGAGGCAGAAGAGAGGCGTACCGTGTACAAGATAGCGCGTGAGGGAAAATAATCTTATAGGACTCGGGTCCTTAGCTAAGCTGCAGCATTGCACCTTATAATGCTAGATATATATGCCCGTGTTGTCAAGTGACACTCAACTCTTAAGTCTCGTATTTGTATCGTGTGTAATGAATGGGCGACTGAGTACTTGAATATGCTTTTGTGTATTTCTCGATGTTGACCGGTAAGATACTTGCGCAAAAATGAAGTACAGAATCGGTTCAACGGCAGCTTATGCTAGCTGCAGATCGGTTGGTCAATGGTCATGCATTTCATAGCTGCGCAGATTTCAGTTCAGAACTGTTTTTTTTCCCTTCGAAAAGTACTATTCAAATCCAAATATTTCAGAACCCAAATTTTCGCCAGATCAAGTCTAAAAAAATCCATTAGTAACATATCTACTTCATCCGTTTCGCTATATTTATTTATGGGCTCTATCCGCTTCAATATATTTGTGAATCTAGAGCAGTTATTACGATTTCTCCACTTTCTGCGTCTACTTAAATGTTTTGCAAGAGATTAAATGGTTATGTTATATCATTTAATATGGATATATAAGATTATTTCTTATTAACTATTTCTTAGGTTTAGTGTTTGGTTAGTCTTTTATCCACGGCATTTAATTCTGCAGCCCATTACCTTTCGGAAACGCAGGCCCGGCCCAGTCCTTCAACCCCACGCCGGCCGCTACGCCGCAAGCCGCCGCTACAACAACCCACAACCCCCTCGTCTTCTCCACCATTCCACTAACACTCCCAACTCCCAACCCAAACTCTAGGGTTTCCCACAACCACCCCCGCAAACCCCCCACTCGATCCGAACAACCACACAACCGCCGGCGGCGATGTCAACAGCGGCGGCGCAGGGCGGCGAGAAGCCGGCGCTCAGGAAACCGGTGTTCACCAAGGTGGACCAGCTCAAGCCGGGCACCAACGGCCACACCCTCACCGTCAAGGTCGTCACCGCCACCCCCGTCCCCGGCCGCGCGCGCCCCGGCGCCCCCGCCGCCTCCTCCCGCGCGCCCCGCATCGCCGAGTGCCTCGTCGGCGACGAGACCGGCGCCATCGTCTTCACTGCCCGCAACGAGCAAGGTGACTTGGGCTGCCATACCTTACTGTCGATTGGTATCGTTTGCTGTATGCTTAGATCTGTTAGGCTTCGATCTTCTTGCGCTGATCTGTTTGGATGCGTAGATAATATTTCATGGTTAGTTTTTTTACTGCTTTCGGATCATGAAAAAAAAGTGGTAACAAAGGGAAGCGTGTGACCTTTTCTTTTTTATGCTACCCGGCTGTAACGACAGGTTTATAGGGCTCCCTAGAATTGTTTTGCGTGGCAGGTGGTGATGATTGGGCAAGAGGTCGTAAATTTTCTTTCTATCTTGATCTTGATACGTGTGGAGAAGAGAACACTTCGTTTTATAATCGTAGGCCATATATTTTATGTTTAGATGGTAATCCAGTGATACTGCTGGTTGGCATTATGATTTTATTCCGAAATAATTATGGACAGACAAATAGCAAAACTAAGTGATACATAGTTACCGATAAAAAAAACCATACGTAATTGAGCCAAAGGTTTTTTATGTTCATTTATGCCAAGTACAAGTAGTCGGCTACTCGACTGTGCGCCAATCAAAATTTAAAACTACTAATTCGATACCAGTACCCACCATCCTACTTGTTTTTGTCCTTTTGCGCAGCTGGATTGAGTTCAAATCCTGTATTATTATTCAAACAACGACACAACACTCGTGTCTTACCTTGTATTGTGGTATTGTTCCTTTAAATCCAAGTGTGGGTATTCTATTTTTAGGTGCAGGCCTCCTAATTTTGGATTAATAAAATCAAATGTTTTGGTGGTTATTTTTTGTACTTATTTCACCTACATGCATGGGGAAAATCTGACATTATTTCTGATCAAAGGTCTTCTTTGTGTCCTTGTCTAGACCCCCGCCCCTGATGCTTGGCTACTTTTCTTGTATACTTGGATTTCATGTGTAAAATTGATTAAAAAGAACGATATTTCACTCAGCTTATGCATCTTGAAGATATGCTCTGTCTCTCTCTCCTTTTTTTTTTGAGAATTGATACCCTGCCTGTTATTTTTCATACACAATTGCCTTGATTTCAAGATTCGGGAAAATAGCAAAAAGAAAAGCATAGTAGCTTCACCCTATTCATTTGTTAATTATTTGCATGTTCACATCCCACTGGCTATTACACACAGCACTACCATTTTTTGCCATCAGCAATTAATGTAGTACTAGGGATCCTGTAGTTATGCTGTTTGCCTGTTGTTCTTGTATGTTTTTTTTGGGTTGCTTGTGATCTTCACAGAGTAGTCTTGGACAGGATCATTATGTGGTATGTACGACGGACTGATGATATACTCTCCTTCTACGCAGTTGACTTGTTGAAGCCTGGTGCTACAGTGATCTTGCGCAATGCTAAAATTGATGTGTTCAAAGGCTCGATGAGGCTTGCAGTGGACAAGTGGGGGCGGATAGAGGCTACAGAACCTGCCAGCTTTACAGTGAAGGAAGACAACAACTTGTCACTAGTAGAGTATGAACTAGTTAATGTGGCTGAGTAATTGTGGAAGCCCCCCCTCCCCTGCCATAAAAAGGAAGTACTATGGATGAACATTATAAAGCCTTTTCTAAGCTTGTTTATTTGGTATGGTGGTATTAGATAAGGTCAAGACTTAAGTTAGAAATCCATTAAACTGAGTTGTCCATGCATGTACTTGATTGTGATTCCTCTTGGTACTGCCTGTATTGCTGTAATGGAACAAGCTCAGCGGGGCGACATGATAAATTAATTGCTGCATATCCTGTCTTGATGAATGGTGGTTATTTGCTGGTACATTGTGTTGATATATGTTGATGTCTCCTGAAATGTGCAAGGTTCTCATGAATAGTTTGCTTTCTTTTCAATCGTACAAAGTTACGATAATGCAATTTTTTAGTGGTTTTTCCAGGCTAGAGACACGTTGATGCACACACTATCACCTGAAGCTTATTTTGTTTTAACAGACAATTGCCAGTGACACAACGTTTTTAACTCCTGGTGTGTTTCTTCCTTTCCTAATGATTGCCAGTGACGAGTTGTAACAATCTTTCGCCAAAAAGAGGAAAGCCACGTGGTTGTCCTCCATTCTAGACATCTCACGCCTATAAAAAGCCATGCTAATGTCGGAGAGCCAGACACGTTACACAAGTCACAAAAACAAGGGCTAGCAAGGCTAAAATTTTTATGAACGTAATCAAAACTTGCAGCTGAGACCACACATCTCGAGCAAGATGGCAGGTGTCGCCGGTGAGGATCCGCAGGACCAGGAGCCGTCGGTGGAGGCGGTGTTCGCGGGGCAGCCGCTGCCGCCGTGGTGGCGGCAGGTCACGGCGCGGTCGGTGGCCGTGAGCGCCGTGGTCGGCACCGTGCTCAGCTTCATGTCGATGAGGATCGGCCTGACCGCCGGCATCGTCCCGTCGTTCAACATGTCGGCGAGCCTCATCAGCTTCTGCGTCGTCAAGTCGTGGACGCGGCTGATGGACCGCTGCGGCGTCGCCTCCCAGCCCTTCACCAGGCAGGAGAACGTTGTCGTCCAGACATGCATCATCTCATGTGCCACATTGTCGCTCTATGGTACGTATGTATTATGTACATAACTACATGCTACAGCAATTCACGTCAAAAAAAAACACATGCTACAGCAATGCCATGCGTACGAACAAACATAAATACAGATGGCATACGAAATTGCGACCGACAGATATGTTTGTAGGCCGCGATTTCGTATGCCATTTTTATTAATTTCTAGGTTGGTCGGTTTGCTTGATCGTCGGTCATATTTTCGCGAGCTGGTTGGTTTCATGGGCACGCCTGAAAATGCTTGTGCAGGTGGCTTCACGACGTATCTGCTCGCGATGACCGACACGGTGGCTAAATCAGCCGGCGGAGCAGGCACCGGCCGAGATGTGTATGAGCTGCACACAGGGAAGATCATGGCCTTCCTCTTCCTCGTCAGCTTCTCCAGCTTGTTCGTCACTCTCCCGTTGCGGAAGGCGAGAGACGTCACGTTGTCATTTGATTTCTTAAACAACGAACTATGTCCAATTTTTTAGCAGTGTTTTTCTTCATCTCATCGATGTTCTGTTAATTCGATAGAGTGATAGATCAGATTCTAATCTTCTTCTTCTTCTGTAATTGCTCGGCAGATCATGATACTGGACTACAAATTGTTGTATCCGACGGGTTCAGCTATCGGTGGGATCGTCAACAGCTTCCATACACCAAAGGGAGCTGCAACAGCGAAGTAAAAATAATTAATGTTTCTCTTGGTAGTAGTAGTACTATTGTTGATTCTTTACTGTGTCATTTCTAAATCTTAATTGGCAAATTCTTTTTCTCTCTCCTTAGATTACAAATGCTTGCTCTGTTCAAATCTGTTGTTGGGAGCTTCATGTGGGCTTGCTTCCAGTGGTTTTACACGGCAGGAGATGGGTGTGGCTTCCAAGCTTTTCCTCTGTTTGGATTGAAGGCATACAAAGCGAGATTTTACTTCGATTTCTCTGCGAGCCTCGTTGGCGTGGGCATGATTTGCCCTTACCTGATCAATTTCTCGATGCTCTTTGGATCCGTCGTTTCTTCGTGGATCATCTCGCCGATGCTCGAAAGAAAGCAAGGGAAATGGTACACCGATGTTTCACCGACCAGCTTCCGGGGGATCAATGGATACAAGGCTAGTAACATAATGTAGTTTTACGGGTTTGCTATCTGTGATTTTTCGGTTAATTAAAGTCGGTTTTCTTAACCTTTGGATTAGCTTAATTTGAGACGTGTGTGAAGCCTGGTTTATTTTGCAACATGCTCTCTAGTTAGTAATTGATCAGAAGATTCAGTCTTTACACTTCACTGATCTTATCTGCTTCGATCAATTAGGTACCCATGGGCATAGCGGTGGTGCTTGGGGATTGCTTGTACCAATTGGGTGTAGTCAGTGTCAAAGCAGCACACCACTTCTACAAGGAACACCAGGAGCAAAAACCCGTTGTCAAGGGCATATCGGATGACGGCAAATCTGATGAACATTCATCCCCTAGCTACGACGATCGTCGCAGGAACCGGACTTTTCAGAACGACGGGATGCCAACCCATCTCGCAGTCGCTGGCTACATCGTCTTGGCAACCATCTCAACGATCTTCGTTCCTCGCATCTTTAGGCAGATCGGATATTACCATGTCGCCTTCGCATACGCCATAGCCCCCGTCCTGGCATTCTGCAATTCATACGCTTCTGGACTCACAGACTGGTCTCTCGCGACCGTCTACGGAAAGGTCGCCATCTTCGTCGTTGGGGGATGGGTTGGTGAAGCATCTGGCGGCGCCATTGCCGGCCTTGTTGCCTGTGGTGTCATGCTGGTGGTCGTTGGCAATGCCTCTGAGCTCATGCATGACTTCAAGACAGGATACCTGACGCTCACCTCGCCGCTGTCCATGTTCATAAGCCAAGCGGTTGGAACGACGCTGGGTTGCTTGATCAACCCGTTCGTCTTCCTGAGCTTCCAGAAACTTGTTGGCAAAGAGCATCTGGGAGAAACCGGATCGGCCTACCCGGCGCCCATGGCCGTCGCCTACCGCGCGATTGCAGTTTTAAGCGTTGAAGGTGTCGGCACACTTCCAAAACACTCCATGAAGCTCTGTGGAGCTTGCTTCCTCGCGGCCTTGTGCTTGGATTGCCTGGCAACCACAGCCAAAGCAAAGAATTGGAGGGTGAAAGGCTACATCCCAAACCCCATGGCCATGGCGATTCCATTCTTCGTTGGACCAACATTTGCGATAGACATGTGCGTTGGGAGCCTAATATTACTCATCTGGAAGAGAGCAGACAGGCAAGCTGCAACTACGTTTGCAATTGTGGTTGCATCAGGTTTGATCTGTGGAGACGGACTTTGGGTATTGCCATCGTCGCTACTTTCAATTTTCGATGTCCAGCCACCTATCTGCATGAAGTTCCTGTCTAGTTATCAGAGTGAGCAAATGGATCAGCACTTCCTACCCAACTTGGCTACTTCCTGATAACACGGAAATGTACATGAAGATATTGCCTGTAGATTGTTTAAGACCATATACTGTCTGTGAATTGTTAGTGCATCCGAACACGTGCGTATTCCATGTATCGCATGTTTCCTGCTTTTTTTATGTGTACATATTTTGCTAGCGTACATAGGAGCATTCTTCACACAAGTATTTTCCACACAAGATAAATGGGACGGACAGCTGAAGATTAAAAGCATAAAAGGATGCTCCGCAGCAGCACTGACGCTAAAATAAACGAAAAAGGTTTGCACCTTGTGAGCATTTCAATCACCAGATCATGCTGAAGAAACCGAAATAAAACCTGATGCCAAACCATCTCGTGGTTGCTGGCTACATGTTCTTGGCAGCATTCTCAACAATCTTTGTTTCGCAAATCTTCACAAAAAAAAAAGAAGCTTAAGTACAGTTTTAAAGTAGCTAGCAGCACAAACATTTTGCTCCCCCCATTGTTTTCATTACATAAGGATTCTGGTCAACGAAGAGCGGGCTAAAAAGAAGTCTGAGCAACATCCAAAACTGTCTACTAAGTAAACCATCTTCATAGTTCACATACAGAAAAATAAAAGCAGGCTTCCTTTTCTTGTCAACTCATTCAGCAGAATCACAAAAGAACACGAAGGCTACTAATTTCCTGGTTCCGGTGGCAGGTCAGGCCAGCATCATACTCCATCAGTTTCAGCTGTTAGCCAACAATATTAATTCATCAACTTTGTTCTACGAATTTAAGCAAGACATTTAAGATTACTGCTGTTATCCTATTACACTCTTCCAGGGTGTTTTAGAGTATTTCACAACCAAATGTCAAGCCCTAAGCCCCACTACAAATGAAAGGAAAAGGGTTAAAAAAACTAAAAACAAATGAATGGCTGCAGCCGTCACCTTTGTCTGCTATGGTTTTCCCAGTAGGAGAGGATGGAAGCATATGGTTTTCCTCATTCAATATCATATTATCATACAACGCTAACTATACTCTTGAGTACAAAAAAGCATTTGGTGATAAGTTACATCAAAAGATTCAGGGCCTCTTGTTCATTAAGGGAAAGGCGGAGTTTTAGTCTGCATAGAACTTTCAAAACACTTCTCAATTCATTTTCTTTAATATTGCCTAGTGCATATTTTGTAACATTTCTGAACTCATTTGTTTCATCATGCCCAGTGAAAGATTCGTAAGAATTCTAAATCAATTTGTTTCATTTTGCCCCAGTGCATAGTTTGTAAATTATGAAACTCAAAGATGAGTATATTCATTGTTCTGAGCATATTAGGAGTCTTAGGCACCATATTTAGTAACACAACCTCAAACAGTATGAACCGTCACCCTCCTCCTTTATGAAATAATGAAGAATCAATAAGACAAAAAGTTCTGTGGAGTAATCATTACCTACCATTTTAAAAACTGCAGAGTGACCCAAACCAAATCATGCTTTACATACAACAAGTTGTTTCATTCATAAGCAGAGCAGTGTTTTCACTCACATATCGGAACTAGGTTCAGTAATAATCTAACATCCTAAATTACATGACATTCATTAATATTTCAAAAAACGGTGAAGATATTTTAGTGGTCACCTTTCCCCAGTTGATCTGCATCTAGTTTCATCTAGTCCTACAACAAGAAATGAAAAGAAAAACAGAAAATGTCTCTCTTTCATCAAACAAACTAGAAATAGGACTTGATAATTAAGTCAACATGAGATGAAAAAGTCAAACAAAAAGGTTTTTACGATTAAGGAGGCAAAACTTCAAACTAAAAGATGGAAACATAGAGAATTGCGCATTGCATCTATGATTGACGTGCTAACACTAGGAAACAGATGTTAAAGGAATGAGGCAAATGATACAGGAAAATCGTTGTGCACATTTGGACCAATGTTAACCATGACTAGTCCAGGCCTCCAGGGCATGTTCTATGGCAGGTTACTGTTACTACAACGTTTACTTGAGCCGGATTATCAGAAACAAAAGTCACACAATTGGCATATGATCCAGATCAACACACACCCATTGTAACATCTGAATTATACATTTGGATTGAAGAGGAGGGTAGTTTCAGGTTTACCTTCCGTGAGCCACCCGAGGCCTCGGTCGGGGACGGCGAGCATGGACGTCATCCGCGCGGCGGCGGCGGCGCTGTGCAGCGGAAGCAGCGACTCCACGCAGAAGTTCATTTCGACGGGCGACCTGCACAAAGAAAGACGCCATCACCACCCGCCTCTATCTTCCTTGGTAAGGGGGGCACGGATGAGAGGTGGGCGGGGTCGTATCGTATCGTACCTGAGGAGGCGACGGGGAGCAACCAACGCGCTACGGAGAGACGGCCGCGCCGCAGAGGGGGCGGGCCTCGCCGGTGCGGCGCGGAGAAGCGAAGCAGACGAGCGGAGCAGCGACCTGGCGGCGGCCATCGTGGCTTGCCGAGACATACGGGAGGAGATGGGGGTTCCGGGCTTCCGGCCACCTTGCGCTGCGGTGGCAATGCTGTTATTATTCCGAACAAAAGGAATCGATCAATCTGGGCCGCCCATTCCCAACCGAGCACGTCCGATTCGGCACGCTGTGTTCATTGATGGCCCAGCTTTGTTGCGAGCCGCCGACTCTTGTTGTTCTTCCCCTCGACGACTGCGCGGCGGCAACCAGGGTTTTAGAAGAGGAGGAGCTCGCGCGGCGCAAAACCCTAGCCACGCGCCCTCGACCTGGACCTCGCCTTCGGATTAATAGCGCAGCGGCGGCGTCCCCTCGGCGAGTGCTCTATCACACTGCGTCGGCCGTTGTGATGAGGGTGAAGGTGATATCGCGCTCCACCGACGATTTCACGCGCGAGCGCAGCCAGGACCTGCAGGTGACGCCTATGTTGCTTCGTTGTTTTGCATCCATGCGATGTAGTCGTACTTTAGTTCTACGATGACATGGTAGAGTAGGAACTGTGGTGTTGCAATCTGCCCACTGTTTCCGAAGCATCTAGTGTGTTCGCATGCGAGTACGGATCACTGGTAATTCTATGCCTAGTCAAAATGGTGTAGTTGTAAATTTCTGAGGGGCCAAGTTGATCCTCTTTTGCTGGAATTCTTTCCCCCTTTCGCGAGGTTCGTCGCTTGTCAATTGATTTGACGCTTAGGGGAGCCCTCTTACAGTTCTTTTTTTAGTTCGATTTCCATTTGGGGGGTAAAAAGCAGCTTTGCGCTTGCTAGACATCAAATATCTAGGTGTTTGACCTAAAAAAGGCCTCTATGGCTCTTTGCTGTTTTAGCATACTAGCTGTACAAAATTTGAAACACTCACCATATATTGTCTAAATTAAATTTTGTACATAATTGTGAACATAGTGACTTTATAGTTCATAGAATGCCACTGCCAGCACTAGGTTCAAGTCTTTGAAAGATTGCCTGGTTGCTTGCTCAGGCCTTAAGATCACCCTTTTTCCAACCACTGATAATCTCTATCGCACATGTTACTTCCAACAGAAAGTATTCTGCAATTATGACCCAGCACTTCGTACTCAAGAGAAAGCTGTTGAGTACACTTGGGCTCTTAATGCTGCGAAGTTAGAGAAGGTATGTCTCTCCTTCTCTGCATTCATGTTTTGTTCTTTACTGTATTTTTTGATGAGAATCTTGCTGCTCTCCTTTTCAGATATTTGCCAAGCCATTTATTGGAGCAATGGATGGGCACATCGATGTTGTATCATGCATGGCGAAAACCCCCAATTATTTGAAAGCAATATTTTCTGGCTCAATGGATGGGGGTAATTATCGTACTTCTGTACTAGCTTGCTGCTTTTGTCTCCCTTAGTATTTTGTCAGGCTTGAACAAACTCCACTTATTAGCTTCTAGTTCTTAACTGGTTAATGAAACTCAGCATGAGATGCCCTTTGGATTCACTTAGAAACTATAATATGAACCTGAACGTTTGTGTGCGTTATCTTTGGACTGGTTAAGACTACTTTGCGTTAGCCAATCAATATAATACAAAATAGCATCTAGTTCAAGTGAACTGCAGTTTATGTGCTATTTTTCTTCAGTCGTATTTGATGATCCAAGCAGATCGTTAATGCCAACACATTATCGCGTTTATATTCTCAGGAATTGACATCTGGAAATGGAATGGCTAATGTAAATGGCCGTGGGCAAACACAGCATTGTTACTGCCAGTTGTAGTGTTGGGGACTTGTTCAGCTACATTAGTTGACTTGTTTAGTTAAATACTTAAATTAAGAGAGTGAAAATTTCTAATGTTATATCAGTTTGAGTGACTGAGCATAGAGTAATAAAAAATTCTGAACCTATTGCTTGGCTGCCAAACTGTCAAGACACAAGAGCCCAATAGTCCACTTGTGTTATGCATTTGCGAGTAGAATCTGATTGTAGTATGCTTCATCAGTGTGCTTGATGTGGCCATTGTATGTATTTTGAAACCTGATTTTTTTAATTCAACCATTCCTACAATGTTGAAGCAGATAGTTTTCCTTCATTTATTAATCTTTTACATGCTAAAAAAAAGAAAAAAGTGGCAATTATGCATTACCTTATTCATCTTGTGTTCAAGTTCAAATTTGGGTCAGAAATGGTAAACTATAGCTTCTGTTTGATGGCAGATATTCGTCTCTAGGACATTGCTGCAAGGTACTACTCAATACTCATGCAATGGCAACAATCTTTTCACCAGAGGATGACTTTTTTTAATTCCGTCCAAAACTCATGCCACCACGGTTGTGGCTAACAGAGTTGGTGCTTAATAGCCTTCTGCCACTTATGATTTATGAATGTAATTTTAATTTCTTTTACAATAACAAAAACAGGAAGACAGGTTGCCAGTTCCCTGGACACCACGGTGCTGTGAGAGGTTTGGCGACATCTACCGATGGTGATCTTCTGATATCCTGTGGTGTTGACTGCACATAAGTTAAATTGTAGATGTCACTCTTTTTTGGCTTTTAGTCTTTTAGACAGAGGTGTTCTGTAATGCCAGTAAAATGCAATGTGAGTGGAAGTAACAATGAGAATGAGTTTTTACCAATTACCTCCCCACAGTAAGAGCCTTCAGAGAGAGAGCGAGGGGTAGAGAGAGAGAGAGATGGAGAGAGAGAGGGAGAGAGAGAGAGAGGGGGGGGGGATAAGACCAAGCCCACAGGACAACATCCCCTCCATTCCATTTCTTCCCTAACCTAAGGCACCCCATTGCCCACCCCAAGATCTAGGCATCACAGAGGGAGGGGTAAGAGTAGACTACCTGGGGTGGAGTTTGGGCGGCGGCGCTGGGAGAGGCGCATGGCGGCGGAGGCCGAGCCAGCAGGCGAGCCGAGAGGGCACTGCGGCGCCATCTAGGGGCACATGAGCGCCTTGCACAAGCAAGATAGGGGTGGAGCTCAGCATGGCAAGACCGGCGCCAGAAAGCTCAAGCGGTATGAAGCGGTGGCATCGAGCGGCAATGGCACTGCCGTGCCGCAAGTGCTTGTCGGCGGGGCAATGCGTCGGTAGAGCGAGAACGATGGCGAGCGCGAGGCGGCGCCGACGGAGACGCTGGGTTAAGCCGGCCATGACCAAGAGGAGAGGGCGGCGTTAGGCGTGGCGTCTTGTGAGGCGGCGCAAGATCGAGCTCGGCCGGCGAGAGCGGCTTCACGGAGAATCATCAAGAGAGAAAAGAATGAGTGGTGAGGAGGAGATGAAGAATTAAAGGGAGGCCAGGAGGATGGGGGTCGGCTGGGGACAAGAAAAGAAAAGAAGGAAAGGGGGGAAAGAGAGAAAATGAAGAGGTGGGAAGAAATTTAAGGGCGCGCACATAAAATTTTATTCGCAAGGTTAGACGACTGAACATGTGCATTTGCATCATGGCAAGAATGCATGAGCTAGGTCGGTGAGAAAATCATGTAACTAATCCGGTAAGGTCGGTGAGAAAGTTGCATGACTAGTCCGGTGTGCTCTAGATGAAGTCTTGCATCTGTAGGGACTAAAGGAAGTTCAACAATGTAAGGACCCCATCCTAACGAAGATGGAGGAAGAGTTTTTCATCGACGGGTGAACACTCCGCGATACCGGTATCAGATGATGAGATGCATATGAGTATGAGCATGATGGTGCATTTGCATACATGGGCAATGCAATAAGCAAATAAGTATGTAGAATGGTGGTGCATTGCACTAAAGGAAAGTTAGGATGGAAATAATGTAATGGATGTGTTTATGTTTGAGTGGCAGTGATTATCGTTTAATTATGTGCTTGCTGAGTCTTCGGACTCACCCTTACTTGTTAATGTTTTTTTTAGGTGATCGTTGCAAGTGACATGCTTCGGGAAGGGAGAATAGACCATCCACGTCACATGTAGTTTAACTCTTTCTCCTTAGATAATCCATCTTTTGTTTTAAGATGTTAAATTGTTAAATTAACTGCGCAGAATTTGTATTATGTTATGTATGGTGGTAGCATTCCGGACCCAGGTGACGGGTCGGGATGTTACGTGTTCTGATGTCAATTAAATTTCCAGATGTGTCTACTCGCTGCATACTTTTTGTGTAAAGGTGCCTTTATACCAAGAGGTGTTTTAATGTCCACTAGGTTTCAGGAACAGTCTTATATACCCAATATCAGTCTTAGTTGAGTATACGTGTTAAAGGCATTTAGGGTGGAACTTAAGCTTGAGCTTAAAGCTGCCACAAGTTAGCTCCACCAAACAACCTGTTTAGGAAATGGCTTTTTATATGGTTAAGATCCATACGTACTAACAAGCTTATGGTGCCTTCCAATGGTATATAGGTTTACACTTCACACATATTAGACATGCTTTAAGCCTTTTGCAAACAGGATTTAAAAATTAAATTTACTTGATAAAAGTTGACCATTTCTAAGTGTAAAGTATAAAAGTGTGCGGTGAATATCTGCCAGTGTCTGTGATCTTACTGTGAACTTATCCTTCCATTGATTGTAGTGTTCGACTCTGGAAAGTTCCTATGCTTAAGATGGTGGACACTAATGGTGCTATTGGAGATGCTTCCCAGGTATGCATTGGATGGACACGTCTACATTTGTTTTGCTCTATGCCTCTATCCCTGTTATATGATATCTCATTTGTTTAACTTGCCAATATTGTTTACAGCCGTCAGCAGTCTACACCTGGAAGCATGCATTTTGGTAAGAGCATTACTGTACTGTCTTGACTTCTTCCATATTTTTCTCATCATTCTTTGCAAGAAGATTTATTTCTCTTCTAATTAATTTTTAGGGGTGTTGACCACCAGTGGGATGGTAATCTTTTTGCAACTGTAGGTGCTCAGGTTGATATATGGGATCATAACAGGTATAATTTTTTACGATTCATTTTCTAGCAATTTTTTTTGTCTGTTTTGTTACCAGCACTAATGATAATTTCATTTGTATAGGTCAGAGCCAATAAATAGCTTCGAATGGGGGTAAAGATACAGTTCTTTCTGTGAGATTTAATCCTGGAGAACCTGATGTTTTAATTACATCAGCTAGGTATATCTTACGTCTCGAACTGTTTTTTCCGCTTTGCTGTCTTCTTAAATCCCGGCATGTGTTCATTTTAATGAAGTAATTGTGCATATTGTTTTCTTTTGTGCTCAATGACCGTAATGCCATTTGTCATTATCAATGTTATTTCCTGGTTGCGAATGTTGCAATTTGTTGTTGTGCACCCCTCAAAACTTCTGACTGTACTAAAATAGGATGGTATCATTTTTGCAGTGATCGGAGTATAACGCTTTCTGACCTACGCATGTCATCCCCAGCTAGAAAGCTAATCATGAAGGTTTGTTTAATTCTCTTTTACTTGTTGATGCTTGTCACACCTAAAAATTTCAAAAGAGATGCCTGCAACATGCTGACATTATCGACTCTAATATACACAAAACATTTACTTTGTTCTCATATACAGTTAAAAGGTGCTTACAATAGCTAGTAGTTGATACTGTCTCGTGTTGATACTTTGTGCTGTAAATACTGCAGCATTTATTCACTACTGAGCTGAACATAAAGTATAAGTTAGAAAAAATAGCTTATGACTAAAGATCCCCTTTTCTGTATAATAATGGACGGTGTTAGTTCCAGTTCACTACCATATGATGTTTCATGTCAAAATTAAGTTAAGAATTAAGATCCTGTTGGGACATTTAGGAAAATGTACTACTTAGAACTGAGTTCACTGGGACATTCCTGTGCCTTTTTTTCTTTCTCATCCATCTTTTTTCCCCCTCATCCATCAGTGTCTAGAATTCTAAGTCTAATTACAGAAAAAGGAATTTGTGTTCGATTCTAACTGTTAATTGTCTATGAAGGGGATGGGACCAATGCACCCATCCAAAAAGATGTTAAGTGAGTTCGTAATAATATATTACCTGTTGATGATGTATCCAAGGTCCCATTTCCCATTGGGAACTGAGTGGTTACCGATCCTAAGTGGTGACTGGTACCGGCCAGTGTTAGGGGTTCTTGGACAGAGTAGAAAACTAAGGTAATGTGAAAACTTGATAGAAACAACAGGAAACCACCGGAAAAATCGGTCATTTTCCAGCATATCATATGGGTCTGGGATTTGCTGAAAAATGGGAAGTAGAACCCTGGATGCATATACAGAATAAACTTATGTTTCCACCTTTTAGGAGAAACGCTCTATGTGTCATTTCACATGGATTAAATTATGATAGTGTCCTTGAACTGGAATATGTTCATAGCTGCCAAATTTAAAATCCGATGACATGTCTTGTCAGTTGCAACTTCCCTCTTCTTCCCCTTATGGAACTCGATCCGTTCTATCTGCTGTGGACACAAATTAATTTTACCCTCAAGATCAATGTCATATTGTAAATTTAGTAGTATATTTAAATAGAGAAAATTGCATTATAGGTTCCTAAACTTGCAAGGTTGTGCCACTTAGCCCCTTGAACTTGCATTTTACTTTCTCAGCCTCTTGAACTTGCGAGGTTGTGCCACTTAGCTCCCTGAACTTGCGTTGAAGCAAAGTTCGTCGGATGCGATGCCGGCGACTTCGTCCCCTCCAAGTCCTATGGACTCGTCGCCGCCCCGTTCCGGCCTTGTTCATCATCCCCATCACCTCACGCCGAAAAAAATGGATTCTTTAGGCCTAAAAACTCACCGTGCTCGCGTCTTCGCCGGAGCTCCACCGTTGCAGCTTGCTGCCGCCCTTGCCTCCTTTGAGTCTGCCGTGAGATAGGGAAGTACATTCCCAGAGCAGAAGTTATTCACCCTGCACGAAGTCCATTTGGCCGTTTGCTAACAGAAAAGGCTGAGTAGGCGAATCACTGTGAGAGAGAAGTATTGTGCCCCTGTTCTGGCATTGAGAATGTACTTCTCTCTCTCACACGGCCGACTCAGAGGAGGCAAGGGCGAGGGCGGCGGCAAACTGCAACGGTGGAGCTCCGGCAAAGACACGAGCACAGTGCGTTCCCGGGTCCGAATAATTCATTTTTGTTAGCGTGAGGTGACGGAGACGATGAACACGGCCGGAACGGAGCAGCGACGAGTCCACCAAACTCAGAGGGGATGAAGTCACTAGCATTGCATCCGACGAACTTCGTTTTAACGCAAGTTCAGAGAGCTAAGTGGTACAACCTCGCAAGTTCAGGGACCTACAGTGCAGTTTTCTCATTTAAATACAACCAATTCTCCCTATTTATTCATTCTGCAATCCCCTGTTATGCTAGCTGATTAGGTTTCTTGTGTGACCATCCTAGGCTCTTGAGCCCATCTTCTGTTTTTTAATGCCAACTGTGTCCAAAATAAACATCTAGCTGCCATTTGTTGCCAACTAATATAATGTTATGTTATTGAAACGTCAACTATATTTGTTCAGTTGAAATATTGTGTGTTCTCATTCATCATGCAAACTTAGTTGTCTTTTTCATCAACTTCTATGTTTTTGGTGGCATCTTGCTAATGTATTCTTGGCACATGCAGACAAGGTGCAATTCAATATGTTGGAACCCTAGGGAGCCCATGAACTTCACTGCTGTAAGATTCACATGTTAATTATGATATTCTTGTTATCACCTACAAATAATGCTGTCACAGTGAAGGATTTGTGCTATGTGCTATAATTCTGGAGCTGAAAAAATTACCAAGCTTTTCTCTACGAATAATATATAAATGTTGTTTAAGTTTGGCGCTGTTTAGCATTTAGGAACTTCTGTCCTGATGCCTTTTGTTGCTAGGCAAATGAAGATACAAACTGTTACTCCTTTGATGTTAGAAAGCTGGATGAAGCCAAAATTGTTCACAAGGGCTATGTTCAGCAGTGTAAGTAGTATTTGGAAGCAAAATTTTCTGATATACTAATATTTTAAAGTAGATATTGTTGGAATGAACCCCTTCATCTATTCCAATAGGTCAAAGGCCAAAATATATGTTACAAGTGTAGGATAATATACAAGAACACCCTGTACAAGAGACATATCTAACACCCTCTCAATCTCATGGTCGATCAGTAACACTGAGTTTGGAGAGGTAGAAGCTATGTTGGGCTCTAGTCTGTACCTTGGTGAAAAAAATCTGCTAACTGAAGCTCCGAAGGCACATACTGAAGAGTAATAACTTGGTCCTGCACCTACGATCTCATGTACGAAGCATCTACTCCAATGTGCTTGGTGAGTTCATGCTTCACTAGATCTCGAGCAATGCTGATCGCATCAGTACTGTCTGCTAAGAGAGGAGTCGGTGTAGCAGCTGAAACACCGAAATCCTCAAGTAGCCACCGAAGCTAAGTGATCTCAGCTGTCAACGCCGCCGTGGCTCACAAATCAGCCTCAGCACTCGAACGAGAAACGATAATCTGCTTCTTGGTCTTCCAGGCAATCAGAGAGGAATCAAGGAAAACACAATAGGCAAAAAGAGGCTGACGATCATAATGATCGCTAGCCCAGGTTGCATCAGAATATGCCTGAAGCTGCAGAGAGCTGGAACGAGGAAAGAAAATGCGACGACTGATGGTCCCGCAAAGATATCGCGGAACACAAAGAAGGTGCATGTAGTGGAGCTGAGTGGAAGCAGAAACGAACTGACTCAGAATGTGAACTGAGTGAGAAATGTCAGGTCGAGTGATCCCAAGGTAGACACGGCTCCTGACAAGGTGGTGGTAACAAGTATCCTCAAGAGACTCCCTATCAGTGGGCCGAAGGTGAACACTAAGCTCCATAGGATTGTCCACCATACGTTGATCAATGAGACAAGCGTGAGCAAAGATATCCTAAATGTATGTCTCCTGGGAGGGGTAGTAGTTCTCAGGCGTAGAAGTGACCTCAATCCTAAGAAAGTAACGAAGATGACCCAAATTAGACATCAAGAATTGCTCACTGAGACACTCCTTCACAAAATCAATGCACTGAGAGTCATCCTTGGTAATGATTATATCATCCATATAGAGGAGTGTCTGACCCCGAGAAGAGGTGTGTACAAAGAGGGCGATCACTGGCGAAGAAGCCGACAGTAGTGACAACAGAGGAGAAGCGGTCAAACGAAGCACATGGAGCTTGCTTCAGCTCGTAGAGAGCGATGAAGGCGACAAACCATACCATTAAAGACAGAATGCCAGGGGTCGGCTACATGTATACCTCCTCATGCAGCTCGTCATTGAGAAATACATTCTTGACATCTAACTGAGAGATGGATCATTGTCGAAGAGATGCCACAACAACATAAGGAAGGTGCAGCCAGTCGAGCTCCTAAAGACGTAAATCACGGCGTCGAGAGCCCGTACTAAACAGAGTCCCCGTGTGGTGGTCCTGGATACAAGAGTCGGACTCAAGAACAACACGACAGTCGTGATCAATGATCTAACTGGCTGACATAAGCTGCATAGTAAGCTTGGGAACATGAAAGGTTGCAGGAACATGAAAGGAAGAAGTGGAAAGGATGCCTCGGCCTGCAATAGGAAGAGAGGTATCATCTGCAGTCTGAACATTGGAAGAAAGAGTTGTGGGATTCACAGAAATGAGGTGAGTAGAATCTGGTGTCATGTGAAAAGAAGCACCAGAGTCCAAGATCCACTGAGAGATGATACCGGACGAGGGAGGTGGCGGAGGTGAGGAAGACTGTTGAGAGGCAAGAGCCAGATGAGCAGAGCCCGAGGAGTTTGAGGATGAGCCGACACTGAGGCGCTGGAGCAGGGAGAAGAGCTGCTGCATGATGTCACTGAAGGAGCCTTGGCGAGAGTCGCCTTCTCCTGAGTGGGAAGAACCGCCAGAGCCCTGCGGTGGACGTCCATCGGTTGTAGCCATCAGTGGAGACTCGACGCGGCGGCGACCACAGAGCAGCTCGACGGTTGCAGCTAGCTCAGGAGCTGGGCATCCTCGATCTGCGTGGGACGGAGTGGAGGCGGTGTTGGGAAAGGGAGCCGAGGTGCGCAAGCAGGTTGGCAGAGTGGATGTCGGCGGCGCAGAGCGTGGCAGCGTCGGTGTGGTAGGCGACAGCAGTGGACCTGTCCTCGTTGCCGTGGAGGTCGGCGCCGCCTAGGCGCGTAGCTGCTAGGAGCGCGGAGAGGAGCTCGTCGCGCTTCAGCGACCTCACGCTTCAGCCGCTTCGACGCAGAACAGAATGCAGTGGGCCTTCGCCTCGGCGAGCCGTGCACGGAGCACGGCGGCCGTGGACATGGCGGAGGTGGCTAGACCGCGTGTGGAAGGCTGCGCTGGTGGTGCGAGGACGGGCGGATGAGGGCTACGAGCGCCCGCTGGACGTGGTCACCCCCCTCCACCGGTGCGATGCGCACCAGCTTGGCCATCCTTGACCACCTCGCATGCAGGCTACTTGAAACTGACCTGGCGAACTGGTGCGCTAGCCTCCTGTGTAGCGCGTAGGGGAGCGAGCCTGGGTGCAGATCCGGGGAGGCAGCCCGGGGGTGACGGCTCGACGCGCAGAGGATAGGGGTGGCGGATCCGAGGTAAGAGGGAGCTCGGCGGCCATGAGTAGGGAGGCTGACCTGGCGGGAGCTCGGGGGCGCTTCGGGGAGGCAAAGGCGGTAGGGAAGGAGAGAGGGAGGAGAAGAGGACGGCAGCGGCGATGGCCGGAGGACGACGGCGGTAGCATGGCCAAAAGGCCAAAATATACACGTTACAAGTGTAGCTAAATATGCAAGAACACCATATACAAGAGACATGTCTGTAAATGTCACTCCGGATTTGCATGCTAAGTGCGCGGATTAGCATACATCACTTATCAATATGAAGAGCATATGAACAAACTAAGGATATACATCAAGCAAAAACTAAAGCTGCAATTATATATCTTTTGGTACTTATTCTTTCATGGGGTTGCTAATTCGTCTTAGTTCTGATGAACTTTCTGAAGATGCACATTTGCTGCATTAAGTCCTTGTACACCAAAAGCTAACATTTCATGTAGTTTGTTAATCTTTATCAATCTCAGTGGCAACATGCAGTGTTCTTCTTGATTTTGCGAAGTCGTTCTTACATGAATTGAGTTGTTCTCAGGACGGATGTTGATTACTCACCAACGGGGTGTGAATTTGTTACGGGTTCCTATGATAGAATGGTACGTGCAACTCTTCAAGATCCTACAATGAGTCCACATTCTTACCATGTCTTAGTGATTTTCATTGACAACTTTTAGTTAATGCTTTTGCAGGTACGGATCTTCCAGTATAATGGTGATCATAGCAGGGAGATATACCATACCAAGAGGATGCAAAGGTTCCTTTTTATTATATTATTTATCACTCTAGCTTACTTTGTTTGCTACATCTTTTTAAGTCCAAAATTCGAACTGGTTCTCAAGTCTCAACTTCTACCCCCCTGTTGGCGTTCTATCATTTTTGTGTGGTACCATGGATCAATTGCCATCAAAACCATTGTGATGGTGGATACCAAGTGGATCAGTTTAGTGGTAGACGAGCTTAGATCTGTATAGTTTTAGAAGTAGTTCATTGTGAATGAGTTCCAGAGTAGTATTTTCGATTCAACCAGTTTGAACAGTTGAACATGCTATTATGTTACTAGTTACGAGTAAGTCTTTATTGCAACCCGATCAATGGCAATTGAACTATGAATTAATCTATGGTGCTTGGAAGTAGCATGAATATAGCAGTTCTTCTGCATGTGCATATATAATTCTTCGTTGTTACCTGTAAGGGAGTTAACTATCTTATTTGCTTTAGACCCCATGTTTATCTTCTTTAACACCGTGTTTTATGGGAGTTTCATTCTATTTTAACCAATTTACCCCTTATCTTTGCAGGGTGTTTTGTGTGAAATACACCTACGATGGAACCTATTTAGTTTCTGGCAGTGATGATACAAATCTTCGGCTGTGGAAGTCTAAAGCTTCAGAACAATTGGGAGTTGTAAGTTTTCTAACACCATGCACTGTTTGCCAGTTGCTGCTATGTATTGGCACGTTTGTTGCTTGCTCCAATTCTATGTGATGTGATTGAGGTTAACCTCTTGGTACAAGTGGAAGCTAATTTGGACAAGGCACTTGGTTTCTCACTATGGATGCTCAATGAAGTAGCGTGGAAATAACCATTGTTCACTTGCAGTTAATTGCTTTTGTGTAGCAGTAATGCAGTATCATACTCCTCCACCAAACACAAGTGGTGTACTTAATTAAGATAAACAATTAACGGAAAATGTGAGCATATATACATGGACAGTGCCTGAAAAGAAAAAGAATGAACTGGAACAATTGCCTATGATCTTCAAGAAGCACTGTTGGTGTCTGTAGTCTGTACATCATAGACCCCCGGTGCAAGCGCAAACTATGTCCAGTGTGTTGTCTAATGCAGATGATGCATGGTCTCAAGGAAATTTTACATATGTTAGCACAAAAAAGAACAGTGACTACTAGGCTACTAGCCAACTACTGTTTGTTCCAAGTTTCCTGGTGAGGGACTGGAGAGTGGAGAGTAATATTATGTAAAGTGGCACTGATTATATGGTGGCAGAGACAATTCAAATTGGTCCAGCATATTTTTAAATTTTCACATTATTTTTTCTGGGAATACATTGTTTCATAACATTGTTTACTTATTTAGAAAAGAGTAATAGTTCATAACCCTTTGATTTACCCAGTTTTGGCCGAAATATGATTCGTTTCTGGTCAAGTTGATTTACAGTAAAACCCCTGCCTTGCTGAAAACCGCTATGAACGACTGGGAAGTGGTGTTACGTGCTAGGGTGTTTTTTGATGCCGAATGGTTTCTTTAGGTGGTAGTCTGCCTCAGCAGTTTAGTGAGAACTTGTGAAGTCAACAAAGAAGATGCTTTATCTACTGTGATCTTGTCTGACTTATCAGCTAGTGCATGCAACTTTTCATGTGCTCTCCCGTTTCACTCTGCTTCTGAGTGCAATTCTGGGTTGAAAATCTTTCATTTTAGCTAGGTTTGAGGTTGTAGCTTTGTATCATTGAAACTTGATAATGAATAATGAGTGCCTGTGTTTTTCCTTATTCTCGAAAGTATCTGCACTACTTGGTAGTTGGTACCATGTTTACTACTTCGCCTTGCCCTTCTGGCTTATGGACAAAGGTCCTTATCGGCTAACTTAAGTTAGATACAGTATTGTCATTGAACAACAAAACTGCTTTATTAGGCATTGTTGATTTATGTTTTGTCTTCTACTTTATCAAATTTTCTAAGGCCTTTTATTATCGATTTGATGTTGGAAGTGCTGTATAATTTGTCAACAAATTTCTTTTGCAGCTTCTTCCAAGGGAACGCAACAAGCAAGAACACCTAGATGCTGTCAAGGAGCGGTATAAGCACCTTCCAGAAGTCAAGCGGATTGTAAGGTAAGCTACTTTTTCTTGTCATGGGGAAGTGCTACTTTATGGATCATCTCGTTTTCCTTTACCTTTATTTGGAACCACCATTCGCTGATGTTGCATGGATGGTGTGTTACTGCAGGCATAGACACTTACCTAAGCCTATCTACAAGGCCGCCAACTTAAGGCGTACAATGATTGAAGCTGAAAATCGTAAAGAAGAAAGAAGGCGAGCGCAGTGCTCTAGGGAGCATGCCTGTGCAGCCCTTCAGGAAACGAAGAATCATCAAAGAAGTTGAGTAGGGGGATCTGAGTATGACGAAGCCAAACGCAGTGGCATTCCAGATCTCTAGCTCATTGTTTTTTTTGGTTGATTTCAAGGTGGAAACAGATCTAATCACGCTGTGCCCTCCCCAATCATGGAGTGTGAAGTTTGTTTAGGTGGAGTTCAGATTGTGCAAGGTTGGAGAAATGGAAACGCTTAGTTTCACTTGAAAGCGCTGAAGTTTTGCCTCTTCTATGCATGTGTTGTATAATTTTTGTTTTGAGGGAATTCCAAATCTTTTCACCATGTAACAGATTTCACCTTTTGAATTACTTGTGGAGCAGCGATGCTAATATATGGATATTAGATCCTTATCGTTAGTTACGGCCAGTGCAACATGGCTTCAAATGTAAGTTGAAAATATCTTCGTCAAATCATTAGGTATCTACAGCCAGAGACCTGCCAGAAATCTGAAAATGCTGTAGTATGCACTGTGCCATGCATGTGGCACCTCAATTCTCACGGACGCCCTTATTCCGTCAGGTACGATGTACGAGCGTTACTAGTTCAAGAGCGTACATGTCGGCTGATACCTCCATTGGCCCTTTGCTCTGAAATAATATTAAAAAAAAACTGCGAATTACACAGAAGAAATTGTATCTTTGTTTCTAAGGAGAACGAGGTTTTGAACCTATGACCTCAACCACTGCCACCTGGTTCATTCGACCTTCTCTTGATCATACGAAATATTTTTAACCGACATATCCATAATCCACGAGAGCACACATGTAAAATTTCATGACTACTAGCACACATCGTTAGGTGCTAGTGCTATAGAAGATCGAGTAGCCCATGGTTATTATCAGTCCAATATATATAAGTCGTTCATCAAGTTATAATACACGCAACACAGATAGGCAGAGCGCAGATACATGAGAGGAAAAAAAACAGAGATCGTTCGATGCCAATGTATGGTACACTCAAGATACAGTATATTAATCTACACGCGTCCGTACAGCCAGCGATCGATCGATCGATCATGCGTACGTACAAATGGACAAGTCGACGAGTTGTGTCATCGAGAAAAAGCATGCAGGCCGGCCGGCGGCTGGCCGGGGAGAGATCTAGAGATCAGCCGTTTAGCTGGTGCCGCCGCTCGTCGTCGCCGCCGGTGGAACCTTGGGTATGCCTTGCTTCTGCAGCTCGGACATGACGCTGTCCAGCGACGGTGGCTTCAGCCCGAGAGGAAGCGGCAGCCATGGCTTCACTAAAACATCTCCAATGGCTGCGTCGATGCTCTCCTTGGACTGCAGCAAAGAATTAATCAGCAGTAAATTTAGTGTGGGTCAATCAATTAAGGTCACATTCTGCAAGACTAATCAAGGGATGGCAAAGTTTATTATGCTTCTTATTTGCTTGCGCAATTAATGGATGTAGTGTCAAGATCGATGGACGTAGAACCATGCATACCGGGTGGGAGTCGAGCTGAAGCTGCAAGCCGGCGAGCTTATTGCTCTGCGGCGGCGGAGGTGGCGGCGGGACCGGTCTGTACATGGGATGCGGCACCATCCCCGGCACGGGCGGCGCAGCGAACCTCTGCAACTACACTCACCCAATAACGTATCTTAGAACCAAATTAACCATTTACTACTATATCTCTACTACTTAAAAATTATAGTTGGTAGTGGTCCGTCCTTCCCTACCCTCCCATATATGTCCCTTTCTATTGATATGTGGACCACATTATCAGCTAACTATTTCCTCGCATGGTGCGCTCCCTACTCCTCCTCTCCCGGTATCGCCTGCAACGCCACCTACGCTTTTTTCTCTTCTCCGCCCTTGCCTCCACCCCCACTTTTCTGCTCTACTCCACGCACCTCCGCCCCCTCCCCCGCTGCCACCTGCATTATCCGGATCTGGACGGGACTCATTTCCTCCTCTTCGCCCCGCTCTTTTGCTCCGCTCCACGCGCCTTGACGAATTGAGATGTATTATATCTACTCTATTTGATTAACTATTACATTCAAGAGATATTTTGTAGCAACGCACGAGCACTTAACTAGTATATATATATATATTTTGATTACACAAGTACACATAGTGTAACTTGTAGTATATGTAAGTCAAAGGACTAGTTTACCATGGCCGCAGGAGGCATCGGCGGCAGAATACAGGGCGTCCCTTGTGTCACTGCTTGTGGGCCCCACTTCCTCGCCGCCTGCGGAGGAAACGGTAAATCAACTGATTATGACTCATGCATACAGCTAAACTGCCAAAGTGAGTACGTGAATGGCGGAAAGCAAGAGGGTCACATGCATGCGAGAAGGGGAGGAGGGGTTTAGCACGCACGTTATACTGCTGGTGCCAGTACGCGGGGTCCACCGGCGGCTGGTGCGCCCACGCCGGCAGTGGCTGCGGCGGCGCCAGGTGACGCGGCCAGACGGGCAGCATGGGGGGCGCCGCCGCCGCCGCAGCCGCAGCCTCGACAGCGGTGGGATGGCCCCAGACGTGCAGCGGCCGGCAGAACGGTGGCGGTGGCGGTTGCACCATAGCCGCGGAAGCGTGCGGCATCCCCGGCGGCGGGAACCCGATGGTCGGCACGACCCACGGGCCTGGTGCCACGTCCTTTCTCGGCCCGCCGGCCACCTGCCCTCCCGTGCCGGCTGCCGCCGCCACGTATATCTGCCGCTTCTGCGTCCAGCTCGCCGCCTCCGCCTCCCTCGCCATCAGGTGCTTCCTGTGCGACCTGTACTTCTGCACACGCACAAAAAAAAAGGAAGAGTGTTAATTAAAGGACTCATTAGCTTAACAAATGCAACCTCATTTTTTACTGAAAAAGGAGTTTAACCCATTTAATTTATCAACTAGATTTCTTTTTTGAAGTAGTCTCCACTTTCATTCTTGTTTAATTATCATATTGTGTGCGCCATATATTCTATAAGATCATTCGCTATGACCATAACAATATTAGGCATTTAGCATTTGCAAACAAAAAGTATTATGGGCATGTAGAACAAAGGGTCCTAAAGAAATTCCGGAGGAATTGCTGTGTTTCCTACAGAATTTCCACGTTATCGTTTAAACGCACAGGAATTTCTCAGAAAACAGAACCACTCCCATCGGATTCATGCATGTGAACTGCCAGCGAGTAGTGACCAGGAGCGCATGTGTTTGCGCCGGGTGTTGCGCACGCTGCTGTACGTTCGCCTAGCTAATCTGGAGGCGACGAAGCACGCGGCCGCGCTGATCAGGGGACAGGCGCGGTACGGCGGTTTGTGGCGCGGCGCCTGTACCGCTTGGCGCGTCCCCGTTGCACGGTTTGAGCAAAGGAATATATCCAAGGATCGATCTTGTTGCCATGCATGGGCATGGCGTACTACTGGCCAGCACCATGCCACTTGCATGTTGGAATGCTTTCACTTCTACCAGGGAACTGTACATGTGCCTAGCTTTGGCAGAACCTGGTTAAAAAAAATCACATGCGTGCTAGTACGTACTGGCAATAATTTTGTAATGTACAGCGGTACCATCAGTACCATGCTTACAGTGGCCATACATGTTCCCAGATCCGAGGCTGACAGGGGCCCGGAGTATGTGCTCCCGGAGTATGTGCTCCGGTGGATA
The DNA here is from genome assembly GCA_036346405.1 of Phyllostachys edulis. Lineage (NCBI taxonomy): Eukaryota > Viridiplantae > Streptophyta > Magnoliopsida > Poales > Poaceae > Phyllostachys > Phyllostachys edulis. The sequence goes on from CM070545.1 coordinate 19,064,724, forward strand.
CTCCGGTGTACGTACTTTGTTTTAATATATTATTTAAACGAATATATTATATATTTTATTATTATTTTTAATATATTTAAATACTAATGATAAGATATCCCAATACGACTTGATTGATTTTTTTAATTTAAGCCCTTTATTTCTTTATATACCTTTTATCATATATAAAAGAAGTATATACATAAATTTTGTTATAAAAAGTGAACTTTAATGAATTTTTTCATGGAACTCACTTTGGAGTATCTTATAATCATTATTAGAGTATGCTCAAATTGATAAAGAGATATCATATATATATATATATATATATATATATATATATATATATATATATATATATATAATATTCATAATAGAAAATCAATAGTCACTGAATAACTACATGATTCACAATATGCCACTCATTATGAAGATTTAAAGTTATTCAGTGACATATAACGAATTACCCCTATTATATAAAGTACCACATAGCTTGACTTAGCACTAGCTAGCTACTTCGTTAATTAAAGCTTGTGTGGTGCTCTCTTTTTTTCGGGCATGTTTGGAACGCGGGAATTTTACTTATTCCTCTAAAACATTAGCTAGCGTGCATGAAAACACGTGCACCCCAGAAACTGAGAAGTCCGATGCCCACTCGTTCTACTTAATTACCTGCAGATGGCTGGCAATGTTGTGGCGGGTGAGGCACTCGATGCCCATGAGCTCCAGGATCCGCGACGGCACGGCCTTGTCGATCCCCAGCTGCTCCACCGCCTGCACGAACCGCCGGTGCAACTCCGGCGTCCAATCCACCTACAATCCATCGGTGACACACACACATGTAAGAATTTACATACGACGCATACACAATCCTTAAGCTGTAAAAACCTTAGATTTCATCGTGGATAGATAGATACAGACATACAGCAGCAAGGAGTACGTACGTACGTACACAAGGGGGACAAGACTGTGCTACTTGCACCAAAATAAAGGAGCAAAGAGCAGCTACTGTTGGTACACTACCGCTATATGCTTCCCGTGACACCCCCGGCCTTATCAAGCTGCTCTCCCGAGATCTATCTACCTTTCTATCCATCCATCCATCTGAAAAGCCACACGGGGATTTCCATGGCCTATTCATTGCCGCGCAGGAACATTTCGGTGTAAAGCTCCGCACGCACCAGAGCAGCAGCAGCAGCTCGACCCGGCCAATGGCTGATTGGTTTGCAGCTGTACCATGACATGCAGGTCCTCGTGGTGCTAGGTCTCATATAGATTCTCTCGTGACGACGTACGTGCGTGGTAGCAGTAGAAGAAGCAGGAGCTAGCTAGCGGTGATTTTTTTACGTTCTGCGCCAGATCTACTCGCAGAGATGTCGTGAGAGAGATTATGTCAGAGTTAACGCAAGAGTGTGAACTGTTGTATTCCTTATTTTTGTGAATTGTGATGTACAGATTGGACTGAAGAATTGTGCCTTTCTTCTTCTTCTTTTCCCCTCGTGCTCAAGCTGTGGTTCTTATTTAATTATGGTTGCAGTCTGGCTATGCATCTAGGGCTAGTAAGTGTGGTAGTACCTTCACCTTGCGCTTGCCCTGGGAGTTCTTGGCCGATGCCGAAGCCGACGACGACGGCTTCCTCTTGCTGTGCCCCTCTGCCGACGCCGACGACTTGGTGTCGGACCCGACCGCCGCGGAATCCTCCGTCGTCACCGCGCTCGAAACCTCGTCCCCGTTGCTCTTCACATCTTTCTCCTCCAACAATAACCCCTTCTGGTCCTTCTCCTGTTCTAGTAATTCCTTCTCGGCTTCCCTCACGGCCGGGGTCTTCGTTTCGCCGCCGGCATCGGCACGGGCTCCGCAACCGTCCGCTGGCTCTGCCGGGCTCACCGTCGGCTCGCCCGGGGAGGAGAACTCGGCGAGGAGCTCGGTCGGGTCGACCTCGAGGTCGGGGAGGATATCCCCGTCGGCGTGGAAGAACGGGACGTCGCAACTGAAGTCGATGTAGTCGAGCAGGTTGTCGTCGACGATGAAGTCGTCGTCGTCGGTGGCCGTCGGGACCGGGTACCCGACATGGTGGTCGCCGATGACCGCCCGCTGATCCGCCTTAGGGCTTCGCAGCGTGGACACCTCAAGCATCCCAGTAGCTGTGTACCTCGCAAGACCAGTAGATGAGCAAGAACTACCAATATCTATATCAAAAACTGTTCTAAATCTCCAGCTTGGTAGCGATAGATACAGCTGTTCTATCTACAGGCTAGCCACTCGATTACGGTGTAATTACGGGCAAAGCTGGGCTTGACGTGAGATCAAGATGGATAGCTAGTAGTATCAGTAGTTCAGTACTGCATGGGCAGCAACCTCTGTAATGGAGATCTCTAATGGATAGGAAGAAGGGAGGAGAGAGAGGGGGGAAGAAGAGGGAGGTGAGAGCAATGGACTAGACTAGTTTGGTGGTGGTTTTGGAGTATTAGATCGTTAGGAGGACGCATGTCCACCACAACCTCCTTGAGATTTCTCTCTCTACACCTGCTTTATAGGTCTCTCTCTCTCTCTCTCTCTCATGGCAATGTACATTGCACACCGACTGCCAGCGCTAGCATAGCATATGACACTAGGGCTCCGCAGCGTTTCTCTGGTTTACGATATCTCAGTGACCTGCCGACTGAATTTGACCAACTTGCCAGAGAAAATAATTTTGACGTTCATATATATGTCTGTTGTTAGGCAATTTGTTGTCCACTAGATTCTACATATTGTTACTACTCATCATTGTTAAGTACGGCCCCGGTGTATTTTAATGAGTTTCAGTTTTGCGTTGTTCAATTGAAAATATTTTATCTACAGCACTGGAAAGGTAATGGTAACAAAGCATACCACTGGTTTTGTGTTCTGACACTAACAACAGGGCCAAGTGACGTCAGTGTGATATTCAGCGGTATTCTTTTGAACTTCGATTTTTCATAGTGATATGAACACTTGAAAATTTATATGGTGCTTAGTTCTGGGCATCGATCATAATGCTGGAACTATAGATTGATTGATGCATGAATATGTTGCACGGGATTGTTAATTGTTAATCCTATTGAGCGATGTTCTACGAGAGTAACTTTTTTTTTCGAGGGAAAAGCTGGAGATTTTATTGCTCAATAACGATCAGGTCATTACAAAGGCACACTCTGATGCAGTCAGGGGGATTTGCAAGCAAAACAATGCATTCCCCTGATTTCATCGCGAAATAAGCTAATTCATGACACTACTACAAAACATATTATACTGGACGCCTCATCACAGTCAGTTCCAAAGGGAACCGTCTGTGTTGTACTTATCATTTGTAACCGTCTGTGATAATTCACAGACGGTTATTGTTAAAAACCGTCTATGAATTATCATAGATGGTTCTTAATAAGAACCGTCTGTGATATGCAGGCATTAAATACCCTGCCACAGACCTCCCTGCCCCTGGTGCCTCTACCCCCTTCCCATTTGAGCCGCCACCCCTGCTGCCTCCCCCCCATTGCGCCACCTTAGAGAGGAGAAGGAAGGAGGCAGGGAGGGGAAGGAAAAGAGGAAGCTAAAAAGAGGAGAAGGAAAGGAGGAAGGGAGGAGAAGGAGAGGAGGAAAAAAGGAGGAGGATCTCGCGGGATATTTGAGATTTTCGTCGTGAGCTCCGAGGGTAACAATCTGTAACCCTTTATATTTTTCCTAGGTTAATCGCTAATCAATTTTAGTATGTTTGGTCAATAGGTAGAGTAGTTGCGTACATTAATCTAATTTAACACTAAATTATTACGTGCATAACGTAGATGGACCGAAACTGAATGTACAGTGAGAACCGTGTGAGTGAAGAGTACATTAATGGCGTGTCTGCTTTTAGAAGAACCGTCGAGCAGGATATGTTGAAGAAAGGGATAAAATTTATATACTATCCATCAATTGAATGCGATAATCTGAAAATGTTTAACAACCCAGTGTAGATCGAGCGCACTTGATTCGAAGGGGTTTCAAAAAGGGGTATACATGTTGGATCAGTCACAGTGAAGAGCAGATTATACAGGAAGTTAATAATAACGACATCGCTGAGGAAGTCAACGATATGCCGGATGTGGACTGTGTCTTTGATGATGATAGGTCGCACGATAACAATATGGATCAGATGCTACACGATGCAGAAAGGAACTACAGTAAGAGAGAGTTTGGTAAATTCAAGAGCTTAATGGAAAACTTGGGGAAACCTTTGTTCCCTGGTTGCAAGCCGGAATACACAGGGTTGTCATCCGTGCTTGAACTGCTAAAATTGAAGGTAAGCAATGATTGGTCCGATAAGAGTTTCACGGCATTATTAGGTCTCCTAGCAGACATCCTTCTAGAGGAAAACGTGTTGCCCAGCACCACCTACCAAGTCAAGAAGGTTCTTTGTCCATTGAGCATGGAAGTAGAAAGAATACATGCATGTCCGAACGATTGTATCCTCTACCGTAAAGAGTATGCAGACTTACGAGGGATGCATGTATGTCCCGTGTATAAAGCATCTCGATACAAGCGTAAGAATCACTGCGATGATAGCGAGGGCATCGAGGTAAAATAAGGACCTCCTGCTAAGGTGTTGTGGTATCTGTCTGTAATCCCACATTTGAAGTGTTTATTTGCGAACCGAAAAGAGGCAAGATTGTTGCGTTGACACTCGGAGGAGCGTAAGAAAGATGAAAAGATAAGACACTCTGTTGATTCTGCCTAGTGGAGAAACTTCGATTGGAGCTTCCATAACTTCGGTGCGGAAGCGAGGAATATAAGGTTGGGGTTGAGTACAGATGGAATGAATCCTTTCGGTAACAGGAGCAGCCGACATAGCACCTGGCCCGTGAATCTATATATGTACAACCTTCCTCCTTGGCTGTGTATGAAGCAGAAGTACATTTTGATGTCACTACTTATCCAAGGGCCGAAGCAACCTGGGAACGATATCGATGTGTACTTAGCACCATTGCTGGAAGATCTTGTGACACTGTGGAACGAAGGGGTACAAGTATGGGATATGCACAAACGAGAGAGCTTCACTTGACGCGCCATGTTGTTCTGCACCATCAATGATTTTTCTGCCCTTGGTAACTTGTCGGGGTTCAATACAAAAGGAGTCAAAGCCTATCTGCACTGCTTAGATGGTAACGAGAGTGTGTGGCTAAACAATTCGCACAAAACTGTGTACATGCTTTACCGTAGATTCCTTCCCAAGTATCACCCATACCGCAAGATGAAGAAATAATTCGACGGAAATAAGGAGGATGGTTCAGCTCCAAGGGCTTTTAGAGGGAAAGAGATCTATAATATAGTTAAAGATATCGATGTTGTGCTTGGAAAGAGACGTAAATTGAGGACCCGTCAGAAGAACATCTGGAAGAAGTGATCAATTTTTTGGGACTTACCTTATTGGGAGCACTTAAAAGTTCACCACTACATCGATGTCATGCACATGGAGAAGAATGTATGTGATAGCTTGATTGGTCCCTTACTGAACATTCGTGACAAAACAAAGGATGGTGTCAACGCATGGCGTGACTTGGTTGATATGAACATAAGGACCGAATTAGCACCGAAAGAGACTGATAAAAGACAAACGTACCTTCCCCCAGCTTGCTACACTCTATCCAAGGATGAGAGAAAGGAATCGTGCCAAAGCTTGCATAGTGTGAAAGTTCCGTCTGGTTACTCCGCTAGCATGAAGAAACTTGTTTCTTTGGAAGATTTAAAATTAATTGGTATGAAGTCTCATGATTATCATGTGCTGATGACACAAATACTTCCTATTGCAATTAGAAGTATTTTGCCGAACAAGGTCCGAGTGGCAATCATGAGGCTGTGTTATTTCTTTAACTCAATTGCTCAGAAGGTCATCGATCCCAAAGGACTAGATGCTCTGCAGGCCGAGGTGGTGATGACTATATGTCATCTTGAGATATATTTCCCTCTGTCATTTTTCGATATCATGGTCCATCTCATTGTTCACCTTGTGAAAGAGATAAAGATATGCGACCCTGTGTTCCTACGTCATATGTACCTGCTCGAGAGGTACATGGGAATTCTCAAGTCCTACGTACGGAATCAATCTCGGCCGGAGGGTAGCATCATCGAAGGTTATGCAACTGAAGAAGTCATTGAGTTTTGCGTCGACTACATGGCTCAGGTGGAACCGATAGGTGTGCCTCTATCTCATCATGAGGGGAAACTATAGGGTATCGGGACCATCAAAAAGAAAGCAACCACTCCCGATTTCGACGCGTACACTCAAGTCCATTTCACGGTCTTGCAACACATGATTCAAGTGTCCCCATACATCAACGAGCACAAAGACATGGTACACCAACAGAATCCAGGCCGGTCGGAGGTTTGGATCACGAGAGAGCACAACCGCAGGTTCAACGAATGGTTAAAGGTGCGATTCACTGGGAGACCATCATCAAGTGATGATATGCTGCTATGGTTGGCAAAAAAACCAAAATTTACAATTGTGACATGGCAAGAATACAACATAAATGAGTACATATTTTATACGACAGCTCAGGATAGGAAGAGCCCAGTCCAGAACAGTGGTGTCCGTATAAATGCGTTTCACGAGCAGTTCAATACCGCTAGGCTATGTGGGTTGAACTCCTACTATGGGTTCATAGAGGAGATTTGGGAGCTCGACTACGTACTTATCAAGATCCTCCTATTTTGATGTCATTGGGTCAAACTTCCACAGGGTGTGAATGTCGACAAGTACGATGTCACTACTGTGGACCTCAAACGTGTCGGATACAAGGACGAACCATTCGTACTCGCTAAGCAAGTTGTTCAAGTTTTTGTAACTAACCCAGCAAATAAGAACCGCCACGTAGTTCTTCATGGAAAAACAAGGATTGTCGGAGTTGAGAATGTCGTGGATAAGAAAGAGTACAATCAATTCGACGAGTTACCTCTTTTCAGAGATGACATCAGGCTCGAGGAAAAACCCAGCAAGGAAGCTAGCTATATGCGCGCTAGTCATCATGAAGGGCTATATTTTAATTAAGAATTTATCCCATTGTAATTAAGAAACTCGACATGTAATTAAGAATTTTTTACATTGTATTTGATTAAGTAATTAAGAAATTATTCCATTTGTGATTGTATATGAATTTCTTATTTTCAGAGGAGATGGCTAGCATTTCCTGAGGCTAGCCGAAAAACAGAATAAATAGTGTGGCTATTCAGGCATAGCTGTTGGATAACAATGCTTAATGCGTTTATTAAGCATATTAAAAGCACAACTAATTTTGATATACTGTTTCGCACAACTGCATATGGGATGGGATATTATTCAATAGTTTTTAATATAGTAGAACAACTCATACCATGACATGATATCAACGCTTTGCTTCCATGGAATTACAAAGTCAAACAAATTTATAGTTTTTCTAAGTTCAAAACAATAAAGGATTCCTTAGGTTTGGAATGTATGTACAATTTAAAACCATCATACGAATGGATCCATCGCACTCATATGGGTGCTGGTTTGAAAACGCTTATTGATAATGCATACCAAACTGTGTTGGTGCAAGTAGCAACTCTTATTTATAACCCTAATTTGAGAAAGTATGTGTATGAATACTTTAATGTACTAGTCTATATGGGGTTTGCTATCACAGCTATCATGATTGCAGCCTTTTTAACAACCAAAGTTCTTATTTCAGTAACAACACAGATAATACAATGAATCTAATATAGCCAGGCAGTATTTCAATGTTGTTTGAACTTGGAGGGAGGCCCATTTCACACAAAGAATTGACAAGCGTATGATTTTGGCAGAACTATCACATGCGGTTTAGTGCAACAAACTGTCTGTGATATGTAATCACAGATGGTTCTATACTAGAATCGTCTGTGATGTGGTCGATATCACGAGCGGTTCTATTATGGAACCGTATGTGATATCATTTCACATCACGCATTTGCTTCTAGTCTAGAACCATCTGTGATTACTTATCACAGACGGTTAATAGAACCGTCTGTGATATCCCTTTATTAGTAGGGAACCACTAGGGTTTGCGCCCTTATTCTCGTCACTCGACCGTTCGACTACCCAGAGCCACACTCGTCCATTCCCCTCCCCACCCGAGCGCCGCCGCCACCCGAAGCCTCCTCCCCGACGGTCACCCCCAAGTCACGCCAGCGCCGCCAGAAACTCCCTCCCCGACGCCTCCTATCCCGAGCCGCGGCACTCGGCCTCCTCCTCCACGTCGGAGCCACGCCGCTCAGCCTCCTCCTCCACACCGGAGCCATGAGAGCGGCCTCCTCCTCCACGCCAGAGCCACGCCGCTCGGCCTCCTCCTCCACATCGGCTTTGTGAGTCTTACTTGATTATATATATATATATATATATATATATATATATATATATATATATATATATATATATGTGTGTGTGTGTGTGTGTGTGTGTGTGTGTGTGTGTGTGTGTGTGCTGTTCTGAATTGATTCATACACTGTGATATATAGCAAAGTGAATTATGTGGGCTTGATATACTGCTCTGTGATTTTGATGGTCTTATACTGAAATTGGTACGATACCTTGATTAGATTGAGCTCTAATAGAACTTCTTGCTACTGCCATATTACTCTCTAGCGGTTCTGTTACCTTGTTGTGCTTAACTTGATCACTTGTTCAATTGTAGTTCACTTTGATTATGTATATATGTGTGTGTTGTTCTGAATTAATTCAAACACTGTGACATATAGCAATGTGAATTATGTGGGCTTGATATACTGCTCTGTGATTTTGATGGTCTTATACTGAAATTGGTATGATAACTTGATTAGATTGAGCTCTAATAGAACTTCTTGCTATTGGCATATTACTCTCTAGAGGTTCTGTTACCTTGTTGTGCTTAACTTGATCACTTGGATAGTTTGGTTGCTGCTGGTTCTTCTGGCCAAAGGTCTTTGGTTGAACTCTATGAGTTCTGTGATCGATTTTTGGCTGCCTTTGTGAGTTTTTTTTGCATGAGGTTTCTTTTGTTAGTTAGGCAAGGTTTATTTAGAGCTCAAATCTGATAGTCTGTTATCTTATTCAATTTGCGAAGAGTATAATCTAAAGAGCTGAGATGACAAAGATTATTTTTTTGCAACTCGCCTTCTGAGAGCACTCATCATCATCTTATATCTAGGCTTTATGCTGATTTTTGATGTTCTCTTGATAAATGTGTTAAACATATTATTCTCTTTAGATGACTTGGAAGAATTACTTTGAGTTTATTAGTGTTTTGTTGGCTTATAGATTGAAGTGTTTAATTATGTGATTATTTTGCATTGATGATCTTATGCTGGCCGAAGTATAAGTTGAGATGTTATATTCTGCATTATTATGTTTTTAGTTCATTGGTTGGGTAACTTCTATTGAATTCATTAATAATCTGTTGGCTTATAGATTGAAGTAGTGAATTATGTGATCTGTTTATGTTCTTCTATTGAGTTCATTAATAATTTGCTATCTTTTGGATTGAAGTAGTGAATTCTATAATCTTTTTCTTGTTATCCTGTGATAGAAAGTTCAAGTTTTAACTCTTTGCATGAGGTTTCTTTTATCAGTTAGGCAAGGTTTATTTAGAGCTCAAATCTGATAACTTGTTGTCTTATTCAATTTGTGAAGAGTAAAATCTAAAGGGCTGAGATGGCAAAGATTAATTCTTTTGCAACTCGCCTTTTGAGAGCACTCATCATCATCTTATATATAAGCTTTATGCTGATTTTTTATGTTCTCTTGATGAATGTGTTAAGCATATTATTCTCTTTAGATGACTTGGAAGAATTACTTTGAGTTTATTATTGTTCAATTCTGTGATCATTTTGTATTGATGATCTTCTGTTGGCTTAAAGCATAAGTTGAGATGTTATATTCTGCATTATTATGTTTTAGTTCATTGGTTGGGTAACTTCTATTTGTTTATATAGTTAATCTATTTACAAGGCAATTTTAGTTCATTGGTTAGGTAACTTCTATTTTTTCTGTATAAGATATGTTTCTAAGGGAAATTATCTTCGAAAATACCTAGTGGATATCAACTTGCAATCCATTTTATTTAAACTCTCAGCGTTTTGAATTCTGAAATTTTAGTTCATTGCGTATGTAACTTATATAGATAACAAGTAAGCGAGATGGCGTCCGCACCGTCTTCGCCGCCGTCATCGATGTCGCCGAATGCGTCTGGATCTCCAAGAAAAGTGGTACATAAGCGAGATGGCAGGGAAATATCGAAATTGCCCACGGGCCGAATGACCATCACGGAGGTCAGTACCGCTGGGGTCCCTCTGAGTCCCAAGAAAGCAGCAGCAGTATTCCGGACCATCTGTGGGATACTTGGAAGGGAACGGGTCCCCATCACCATACCAAGCTGGAAGTCTCTGACGGACGTAGAGAGAGACCAACAATGGACTAATATTTCAAGCTCGTTCACTATCCCAGAAGCAGACCAGGCACGCATCGAATGACAGGTGTTGCTCGCAATGGGACACGCATGGAAGACCTTCAAGAGCACGCTTGTTACAAAGTACGCCCTTCATGAAGTATAAATTCTTGTCGCGGGATATATGAGACGCATTTGTGCGGATGAAGATGATGGCCGAATTTCAGGCGTAAAGTGTGGCACACAAGGCTCTCTAGACACAAAATACTCACCCCCATAAACTCGGCACCGCTGGGTACACGGGTAAAACCACGCAATGAACGGCAGATGACGAGAACGCAATCCGGCGGGAGGGCCCTCGACCATTTGCTGGGATCACAGACGAGCACACCCGAAACTGGTTAAGAGTGAGGGCATCAGCCACGTCTTCGGACGGCATCTCTTTCACAAACCCGGCAGACGAGAAAGTGTCCCAACATCTGGTAAATATGTCGAACTACCTAGTTGTTAATAAGTCAATAACTTCATAGTGTCTAAAAAACATGATGGCCTCTTGCAGCACGCATTGACTACCGAATCTTCCCAAGGCTCCTTCGAAGCAGTCAGGGAGGAGGATATACTATCTGCAGCCTTGGAAAACAAGGAGCACCCGGGTCGCACACGAGGCCTTGGAGTTTACGTACCTTGGAGGGAGGGATTCCCAGACGACTCCGAGACGTATAGGAGTAGGAAGAGATCCAAGGTCGAGTGCGAGGGCCAGTTGGTAGAGAAGATTAATGCGAAGCTTACTGCAAAATTTCAAGGACAGATAACAAGAATGCAGGATCAAATGAATCAACTCCTCAACCAGTCGCAAGCGGCCCCCATTATTTTGGGAGCCAGTCCTCCTCAACATCGGAGTAGCGTCACGTCCACACAAAATTCCGAACATAGCAACGTCCAATTACCTATCAATGACATCAAGGTAATGTATCGTTTTGTAGGAGCCGACGCCCTGCAAGCTCCAAGTGAGGCTGGTTGGGTCCATTTCTATTGAGACTGGGTGGGGGATGGCGTATCCATGACAGGAAGGAATAGTGTTGCACAGTGCCCAACTGGCGCAGGGTTATGCCAAGGTTCAGGTGGACATGATACATGATAATTTCATGGCTATCCCGCTAGAGATTCACTCGAACGAAGACATAAGAACACTAGAGGATGCCATGTACACTTTTATCCAGTGGCCCAAGAAGGACATCGCCCTGGACCCTGCAGTGTCACGATCTCGACACTACCATGCCTCTCCAAAAGGACCCTCGATGACACTACCTCAACCTTCGCTTTAGAGGTCGTCTCATCAGTTCTCGTGGAGAAGACACCGAAGGAACAAGAAAAGCATGTCGCCGTATCGGTTGCCGAGTCGTCTCACAGGAAGATGTGTAGCGGGCAAGTCGTTAAGGCCAAATCAAAATTGAAGAACATTAAGGCACCTCCCAAGCCCAAGAAATACTCCCTTGGAAGTCTGTTGGCCTCCAACACAGTATTAGCCCGCGCTGGAGTTGGTTGCCAGTCTTTTCATATCTGGTACATGCGGAAGACCAAAGAGAAGGGGTACGATATTGGAATCACCGTCAGATACACGAAGGAGCATTTCTTCCACGAGTCAGGCCACTTCGTCGTGGGCTTCGACGACTTATTCGACCTATTTAACCTCAATGCCCTCGACGCCTCACTTCTACGATGCTAGACACTGTGTGTGTACAATCAAATTCTACATTCATGTAATACCGGTAAATATCACAACTCATTACTTATGTATAGATACATGATGAAAAATACCCAGCGATGGCGAGAACCGGTGGGTTTCCTCGACCCACACTTGATCTCTGAGCAATGCATCACCCAAGACGCATCCTACGTCGTAAAATACATAACGACGGGATTGCTTGCTCAGGGAGACAAGGACTATATACTGGCACCCTACAACCAGAAGTAAGTGCTTCACTACTTGCTATACAGATTTCATTTGTACTTTATACGTAGCACGAACTTAGATTTAATGACTATAGCAACATACATGAGTAGATTCCACTGGATCCTTTTAGTCATGGTACCAAAGAGGAACAGGGTAATATCCCTTGATTCCCTACTCAACAAAAACGACGACCTCACCCTTGTGCAAGGAACACTCGACAGGTATACTCATTTCCTCCATACATAACTCTATTGTAGTCTTCCTTCGTTTGAAATGATCGAGAATAACTTTTTGGAATCACATAGGTCGTTCAGTGCCTATGTTGCCGAGGGAGGGACACACAAGGAATCGAGCGCTACACTGCAACACATGACGTGATTTCTGGTACGCGCTACAACACAATAGTCCTATATCACACTTTGTAATAATACGTCTCAAACTGGCTATACCTATATATGTAATTCTATTTTTGCAGTGCCACCAGTAAAAACAAGATCACCTATGTGCATTCTATGTTTGCCGTCATATGCAGCAAATCATGAGTGCTAAGACAAATGATCCAGTGGTTTGTCAATCTCGCAATAATTATTTCCTAATTATAAATTTAAATATATATGCTTACTACTTTACTCCTGCTAGCGATAGGGCATGCTACTTGATTTAGATGCATTCGTTATGACTGAGATCTCAGAGGTTCGAGAAATGCTCTGCGGCTTCATCAAGACGGAGATTGTTAATGCCAACAGAGAGTTTCACTCCGTCGACACCGCAGAACGACCTTCAAACAATTGATTCAATTCTAATTCACTTTAAGTAGTTGTAATTCAATTGTAACTCTAGCGACAATACTTGAACATATTCTTTTGTAATTGATTTTGAGTTGTAAATGATCACTTTGAGTTGTCAACAATTGATTCATCTATTTTCTGCTTGCTTGTTTTCAGAGGGCATGGCTAGCAATTCCTGAGGTTAGCCGAAAATCAGAAAAAATTTAGTTAGGTATAACAAACTATCACAGACGGTTGTTTGAGTCGAAGCCGTCTGTAAAGGCCTACTTTCACAGACGGATTCCACCAATAACCGTCTGTGATATGTCGATATCACAGACAGTTATTTTTACTAACCGTCTGTGATATGTCTCCAATCACATTCCACCATGCATGAGTGGGCAATTGAGATTTTCCTAGGATTTAATTGAAATATTGTATGGACTAAGCCAAAAATTCCAACAATCCCCCACCAGATCCCAAAAGCACCAAGAATTTGCTCGTTATTCCAAAGTGCTATTGATATACCAGTTTTTCGGTGGAGACAGGTTAAGGTTGAACATCCACCTAGAACCTAAAGCTAAACTCGCCAACAACTATATAATGGATTAAGCCTTGAATTGGCATTTTTGTGCGGACAAGTTTCGCCTAAGGTCTTTGCTGATACTTGGCTGCCGATTGGCTACTCCTTGGGTGGAGCATATAGGTCATACTCCTATATCTCTTCTTGAGCTTCTTAGAGATCACCCGCATCTCATGGACTGCGACCAACAGTCAGGCTCATATAGGTGTGTTTTTGCACGAATACCCTGTAGGACGGTATTTGGCTGTTAAGCCTCAAAACACATTAAGACAAAGTCATCCTGCCTTACAGTAATTAGAGCCAACAGAGTGAGATATAAAGTAAGAATGTACTTTGTTGTTACCCAAACAGTTTGTTTTTCCCAAGGCCTATTTCACGAGATCTCCGATCACATAGGTTTGGGTTATCACCGTGTGTAACTCACGTGGGTCTCATTCCCATCTCCTTCTATGCTATTTCAATCACATTCCGTGATAGTCCTTTTGTAAAGGGATCTGCCAGATTTTTAGCTGTTTGGATATAATCCACAGTTAACACTCCGGAGTTTCTCAATTTTCTGACAAAGTTCAACCGCCTTTTCACATATCTCGAGGATTTCATATTATCCTTTGCGCTTGTCAGCTTTATGATAACTACTTGGTTATCACAATACATAAGGATAGCTGGAATTGGGTTTTTCAACCACCGGTAAATCCATCAAGAGTTCTCGTATCCATTTTGCCTCAACAGTGGCTGTGTCTAATGTCGTGAGTTCTGCCTCCATAGTTGACCTTGTCAGAATTGTCTGTTTACAAGACCTCCATGAGACAGCAGCACCGTCTAGAGTGAATATATATCCACTCGTACCCTTTATCTCATCAGCATCAGAAATCCAATTGGAATCACTATATCCCTCAAGTACATCGAGATATCCAGTATAGTGAATTCTATAACTCATTGTACCTTTTGAATAGTGCATAACATGCTCAAGTGCGCGCCAATGATCATCTACCGGATTAGCGGTAAACCGGCTTGATTTGCTTACAGCAAAAGAGATGTCAGGATGAGTAGTACTAACCAAGTACATGAGTGAATCGATAATCTGATAGTACCTCAATTAATCATTTCCTGGTCTTCGATTCTTTCAAAGTATTAGACTACGATCATAGGGTGTTGGAGAGGGCTTGCTTTCCATATAGCCAAAATAGCTCAAGACTTTTTCCACATAATAGGATTGCAACAAGGTAATCCCATTCTCATCCTTGATCAACTTGATGTTTAAAATAACATCAACCTCTCCCAGATCTTTCATGTCAAAACTTTGGGATAGAAATAATTTAACCTCGTTAAGCACATCAATGTTTGTCTCAAAGATAAGTCTGTCACCAACATATAAACATAATATTACTCTTTTACCCCACCATAGCGGTAGTATACACATTTATCGGCTTCATTTACCACAAACCCAGCAGATGTCAAAGTTCTATCAAACTTCTCATGCATTTGGTTAGGTTCTTGTTTGAGGTTGTATAAAAATTTCAATAACTTACAGACATTGCCCACTTGTCCAGGTACTACAAATTTATCAGACTGATCCATGTAAATTTTCTTATCAAACTCTCCATTGAGGAAAGTTGTCTTTACATCTATTTGATGGACAATAAGACCATGTGAGGTAGCCAAAGATAATAGTACTCGAATAGTGGTTAATCTGGTAACAGGTGAGTATGTATCAAAGAAATCCTCAACTTCTTTTTGAGTATAGCCTTTTACCACAAGCCGAACCTTGTACTTTTCGATTGTACCGTTAGGCCTAAGCTTCTTCTTGAACACCCACTTGCATCCAACTGTCTTACAACCAAATAGACGATCAGTGACTTCCCAAGTTTCGTTAGCGATAATGGAATCCATTTCACTACGAACTGCATCCTTCCAGTACTTTGCATCAGGCTATGCATATGCCTTTGAAATAGATTTGGGAACATCATCCACAAGGTACACAATGAAGTCATCACTAAAAGATTTTGCAATATTTTGTCTCTTGCTCCTTCGAGGAGCAACAACACTGTCATCCTCCTCATGAACATGTTCATGTGTGTGTTCAATATACTCAATTGGAGTGGTAGGTTCAGGAGTAAAACCATTTGCTTGACTAGAAGAGCTATGTGAATTCTTCATAGGAAATATATTTTCAAAGAAAATAGCATCTCGGGATTCCATTATCATATTGATTGGTATGTCAGATATCCCGGATTGAACTACTAGAAACCTATAGCATGTACTATGATGAGTATATTCTAGACAGACACAATCCACTGTTTTAGGTCTAAGTTTGTGCTATTTAGTAATTGGAATATTGACTTTCGCCAAGCACCCCTAAATGCGCAAATATGAGACTGATGGTTTTCTCCCTTTTCAACCTTCGTACGGAGTTACATCACTATTTTTAGTGGGGACTGTATTCAAGACATGACACATAGTCAACATAGCCTCCCCCACCATGCCTTAGACATACCCGCAGTATCTAACATGGCATTCACCAAGTCAATCAAAGTGTGGTTCTTTCTTTCGGCAACCCCATTGGATTGGGGCAAATAGGGAGGTGTCCTTTCATGGATAATACCATGTTCCGCACAAAACTAATTGAACTCATTAGAAAAAAAACTATCCATCACGATCGGACATAATTCTTTTAATATTTCTGTCTAATTAATTCTCAACCTCAGCTTTACAAGTTTTAAAGTAGTCTAATACCTCATCCTTTGTTTTCAAAAAATACACATAGTAGTATCTAGTGGGATCATCAATTAAAGTTATGAAATATCTTTTTCCTCCCTTTGTCAATATACCATTCATCTCACACAAGTCTAAATGTATGAGTTCCAATTTTGCCGAATTTCTTTCCTCCACAGCCCTATGAGGCTTTCGAGGTTGCTTTGCTTGCACACAAATTTGGCATTTGGAACCTTTGACTATGGAAAAGTTTGGAATTAAATTTAAACTGGAAAGCCGAGACATACAACCAAAATTTATATGACATAAACGTGAGTGCCATATATTAGCCTCACCACCATTTATAGAGTCATAAATATGATTCACAACCTTATTACAAAAATCTGAAAGTGAAAAACGAAACAAGCCTCCGCATTCATAGCCTTTTCCAATAAAGAGTCCAAATTTTGACACAACTACTTTATTTGACTCCAAGACCAACTTGAACCCATCTCGACATAGAAGGGAACTGCTGACAAGATTCTTATTTATTGTAGGGGCATGCTGCACGTTCTTCAAGCACACGATCTTTTATGAAGTGAACTTCAAATCTATCGTGCTAACACCAAAAATAGAAGCATGTGACCCATTCCCTATTAGGACGAAAGAACCCCATGCGACCTGTTAAGAAGAAAACAGAGATACATAAGCGCATACATGAATATTAGCCCCTGTGTCAATCCACCAATCAGTAGATTGACATGCCGAAAAGACACAAGGTAAATTACTATACCCAGATGCTTCGGCTCGCCAATAATCACATTAGCAGACTTCTTCTACACAGGGTGATTTTTCTTGCTCATCTGTTTGCGGCATTTCTTGGCCCAATGACCCGTCTCGCCACAAACAAAGCAAGTAATATCCTTCATGTTCAATTTGTTCTTATTGTTTTGGTCCTTTTGAAGTTGGTGGTCGAGACAACCTTGCCTTTCTCTTTGTCAATATGCTGCATGATGTTCGCTCTAGACTGTCCCTCTTGCACCATTGGTGTTACATCTTTTGCCCGAACCTTCTCTTCAACATCAAGACTAGCAACCAGATCATCGACAGAAATGTTTTGCCTCTTGTGTTTCAGAGATGTGGCAAAAATTCCTCCAGGTTGGAGGTAATTTGGCAATAATGTCTCCATCCACAAATTTGTCAGGCAATTAACAACCAAGGTGGGCGATTTCCCTCACAACGAATTGTAGTTCATGAGCCTGCTCGACTACAGAACGGTTATCAACCATTTTGTAATCATGATATTACTCCATGACATACAATTCATGTCCAGCATCTGAGGCAACGAACTTATCTTCGAGTGCATGCCACAGATCTGCAGCGTTCTTCATGTGCATATACACATGACAAATCTGGTCAAACAACATACTTAGAATGCACCGGACAAATATTGTCATAGCCGTGTCGTACTCTGTTTGTTGTGCAACAGTACGAGGTCCTGTAGGACCTGGTATCATGACCCAAAATACATTCATAGCCGAGAGCCACAGTTTGACCCTTGTCTGCCATATCTTGAAATTCACACTGGTGAATTTCTCCGGTTTCATTGCCTCGGCAAAACCAGCCATCACAAAGTGCCTATCAGGTTTTTGAATTGTTAGATATATACACACTTTTGTGATTGTTATAATTCCTAAAACAATAATTGAATCGATAGCAGCATATATACTAGGCATATTTGGGACTATGAATAGTAACATGATCATCAACTCAAATATATATATCTCATATATATGCATTAACAAGGCAAAGCCTAGAACAAATATGCTACTAACAGTAGTAGGCATCAACATCATCATATAACAAATATTTAGGATACAAAGCCTAGTCATATGAAATGTTATCACCGCAACTTACAGAGGATCCCTCTGCCGAAGGTCGCGGTAGAGTCTGAACTCTAGAAGACGATGCGCAGAGAAGGAAGCAGTGGATAGTCACGCGAACACTTCCCAAAAACCTGATTCGCCCCAACCCGTGCAGGATCGTGAGGGACGACTGCTTCGGAGACACTACTCTCCCCATGCCAGTGCACGCCAAGGAAGGGATGTAGTAGCTGGGTAGCACAGCAATAAGGAACCGGGCAACAACACAAAGCTGAGTTTGTCTATTCTGAGAGACTCTCTCTATTTTGGTTGTGTCTGATCTGAGAGGAGAGGTCTCCTTTTTATAGAGCCAGAGTCAGTAGAAAAAACTGCCGCTACAATGGTGATTAGAAACTGCCGCTATAATGTTGATTAGAAACTGCCGTCATAAATGACATTACATTATTTTAACCGCGGTTAAGGCGTGCCATAAAAGCCAATTGAAACAGTGTATTCAATTTTCAGTTTCTAATCAATGTGCATGGTTATGAGGTGCAAAAAGAAACTGCAGCTCTACAGCTAGCCGAACACGAAATCGCCGAACCATTCACGCGCACGTCACGAGCGATGGCGTGGCGTGGCGAGACGAGCGAGCGAGCGCGCACACGTGTTCTCCTTTTGTTTGCTTCAACTAGGTAAGACCAACTCCACCTTATATGTTTGTCTCCTCCCATTTAGACTAGCAATGTAGTACTAAACTTCCCACCTTCCACTATGTATGAGTGAGCCTTTGGGATTTTCCTAGGATTTAATTGAAATATTGTATAGGCCAAGCCCAAAATCCCAACAGAACTAGTTATCCACTATTCAAAACTAACATATATATAGAACATTAGTCAATGTTTTGTAATTTGTAACAGTTGCTACATAGATTCTTTTTGCATTATTTCGCAACTAGCGTTGTGGCCTGCATATTTGCACCGCTAGATTTTGTATACTTTTATTATATAAAATTGTATTTTTATATATAATAATTAGAGTTTTCTTTGGTTGCATATTCCTAAAAAGTAATCTCATACGCATGTAGCACGATAAGATGGACTCACACTAGAACTTAGGTAATATGTCGATGTATACTCTATTTCTTCCTCTTAATTGGAGCATGTGGATATTATTTGAATTTTTAAGCACTATTTGGATTAAGAACATCAACAAAAACACAAAAAATGATTTAAAAAATACTCGACGGGTGTTACGAATTTACAAATTGGTTTAGGAAAATTTTATGGACCCGACCAATAATTAAAAATATTTCCTTCCGCCTCTTCTTTAAAATTACTTTTCCTTTTATCTAGCAATTACATTTTATTAAGTAGGCACAAAATACTTCTTCATATGTCATCCATCATATTGTGCAGAGAGCAATCAACAAATTCCCTTTGATGGACCCACCACGATCGACGGTGTAGATATTTCTTTTTTTTACTGATTAACGTGAGAATTTTCAACCATTAAAAGCGAACATAGTGACTTCTTTTGACTCTTATTTACTAAGATAATGGATAATAGATAGATTTCTCTGAAACCCCTCCCAAAAAAGATCTATGCCGAGGAACTTTTCTCACGAATAAACCCAATGCAAGGGGCGACGAACACCCAAACAATTAATTGCAGGCAACATTTTGGGTAGCAAACAATTAGACGTTTGCTTGTGAACTTTTATTATTATTAATTAACCTTTTTTAATTTTATTTTAAAGTTAATCGCCGGCGAACTTTATTTTAATTCTGATCACTTTGGTCACGCCGCCACCTATGACGTGACAAAACAACGCTGTCACGCCATAGCATAAGTCTGCTAAATAGCACTTTTGGTCACGCCACTGGTTGTGGCGTGACTAAATAACATCACACGCCACGGGTGGTGACGTGATAAGAGCTTCCCTCCAGATACAGGTTGACGTGACAGCGTTGTTTTGTCACGCTACGGATAGTGGTGCAACTCAAGGGGTTAGAATTGTAAATAAAGCTCGCTAGGTTAACTTTAAAATAAAAAAAGATTAATTAATAAAAAAATTATATGCTTGTAGTGCATAGTACAGATGTATGCAAGACAAAGGTCGACGAATCATGCACTCCCAAACCGGAAAGTAAATAACTAAACAAACTCAACTTGTGCACGTCATAACAAGGAAGCGATTTATTCCTGCTGTGTGTCGGTCGATCGTCTTAGAATTTGACACACCGGCCGCTTTATCTTTAGAATGATACGTGACATGACTGAACACTGGTACCGATGTCCGTTTATTATTAGCAAATTGTGATGAGGTTAGAGCCTTAGAGGTACCGCATTAGGCCACGTCACACATATTTTGATAGCCGTATGTGTTAAATAATTGCACGTTGGATCATTCTCAAATGGAAAAGAAATCATGTTAGAAAGGAAGAAAAGTTGTGTAGAAAATTCATCGCAAAAAAAATGTGTAGAAAATAACCACTAATTGTTAAGGGCTTATTTAGAACGATTTTTATTAATTAACCCTTATAATAGTATTTTATAAATAATTCTTTCCCAACTCATTTGCAAATCTGATCTTTTTTAGCCACACATAACACGTGACGTGGCATTTGAGTACTGCCATGCCAGTGTACCCGACATGGCGAGGGGGAAGAGACACAGGACAGAAACAACCAGCATGGCATGGTATTGCCCACATGCCCACGCCATTTAAGTTGGCGTGGCTAATATAAGTTGCCACGTCTCAACTGTTGGCGTGGCATTTTCGTATAGAACATAATTCGATTCTCACTGGAATCCGGAAAAACTAGTGCGTTCTAATCAGGGCCTAACAAAAGAAAGAGCTACCCGAGCAACTATTTAGGCTTCTCTTCTTGCTGCTCCTCTCATTTTTAGGAATAATTGATTATTTGCCACTGCAAAAAGGTGAATTTTATTATTTACCATTATATTTGAGTATGACATATTAGTCCTGGAACTACATATCATACTCATATCAGTGACAAATAATCAATTACGCATGTTTGGTAGTGATAAATAATTGAATCTCCCTTATTTTTCTGGTTTCTTTAGAGGAAATTTTCTGTTACACACATTAGTCAAACACTAACAGTTCCACGATATGGACTCAGGTCTCAATTATACTAGTGCTCAAACATCTACATCGATCTATCTATATAGTAGAAATGGATGACGCCTGGTCTGAACGTTCTCAAGAAAAGAAGGGGGGAAACACTACTAGGAGAGAGCCCTTCTCGGTCAGGTACTGCTAATGCTAATTAACTACATTTGAACCACAGCCATTGGACATGAGGATATCATCTATAGCCTCCATGCTTAAACTGAAAAGATTAGAAAAGAACTAATACCTAACCACATAATTACTCTCATTAAGATATACGCTCTAAATCAATTAAGTTTGAATCGTGAAAGGTCATTCCGCAGAATCGCACAAGCCGATCGATGGATCTGGTTCCGACTAGTATATGCGTTCCACTGGCCCCACATGACATTGACTCGCAGCCTCGTACAGACCTACAGAGAAGAAACGTACCACGCAGCTCGATCGCCACGGTACTAATTAGACATAGCACGGATTTTTTTTTTGGCAGTATTAACACTTTTTGGGTATCGTATTGACATTTCAAATGGTGGTGTTAGAAATTTTTTTGGCAAAAATAGTGTCGCGTCCGTATGGCCACTGCGCGGAGACGCCCTGCGCCCGCTACATCGCCCCTGCCGCCAAATGTCCCCTTTAGGTTAGGCCGGAATCAGGGTTAGGGTTTTATCCCGTTTCGACGATTTTCGTTTGAATTTTAAAATATAGCAAATGACTTCAAAAAATTATGAAATTTTACGTGTAGCCTCCCGACACAGTGTATTTGCTTGTGTAAATTTGACATAATTTTATTCGTCCAGAATTTTTATCGCAATTTTATATAAGTGTACTATTCGTACGGATTTGTAAATATAGAAAATGGGCTCTAAAAATTATGATTTTTTTATTGTGTAATGTTTCGACAATTCTATGTGTTCTGGAATTGTCTCAAAAATTTAGGGTTTAGGTCGCGAGAATTTGGATTTTAGGTTACAGAAATTAGGGTTTTATGATTTCATGTGACTTAGAATGTATGTGAGATTTGCTGATGTTTCAAAGGAGGCTTGCTTGTATGTAAACATCCTGGGTTACATTTTAGAGATATACATGTTTTGACAGCAAGGTATATTAGCGGTCTAGAGTAGGTTGTGGGATATTCCAAATATGCTATATTTTTCCCGACTTCTGGAAAACTACCTGTTAGGCTCGCAATAACATTTGCGATTGTTGTATGTTGTTGTGGTGCGCTAAATTTTTGAAAAATTTTGTGATGTAGTAATGATTTCGTAAATACGAAGGTAAGTGATATTGCAATGCGCTAGGAAATTCATACACGGTAACATACACGACAGTTTTGGAGAAATGACGCAACGATAACAACACGACAGTTGATCCGACAAGGGGGTTACATGGCGCACAGGCAAACGAACTAAGGACGGTACACGTATGCCTTTAGGGAATTATAAATACATGGGGCATATGGACGAAGAAGGTCGGACTATTGCATGGACCAGGATCATTTGCCCTTCCTTGCGAGCTCGATATTGTACTCCTCGCCGACCACCTTGGCCTTGGCCGCCATTTCCCTCTTTTTCTCACGCTCCTTCTCACAAGCCTTGTGCTCCTTGCGCCTGCACGCCTCGAGATGGGTCTGCGTCTCCTGCCAGATATGCTCGTTTTGCTCTTCGGTGCAGTGCCCCTCCTCCCTCCTCTCGTGGTCCTTATTGGCATCCCACTCCTCGCAGTCGAGAGTCCACTGGTCGTGTGGGTGGATCTCTAGGTCAATCCACTTGTGGTAGCCACATAGCAGATCCGGGGACTACGGGTAGACGGGAGAGGTTGTTAGTGTAGACTTTGAAAGAGAAATGGGTAGGGGAACATACTGTAACCTGTCCTTACTAGCTGCCGATAGCGGCTCGTGTCCCAACGGTGGCCGGGATAGTCACATGAGTAGTTCGCGCAACCCCAGTAACGCATGCCCAGGCTTAGCCGATGCTTGGACTTGAAGAACTTACATCTGTCCTTGCATCAACAGAGGGGCGACATCTCCCCCTCGGGCGGGTGTTACGACGAATGCTCAGTTGGGATGTTGTGGTAGGGGTTACTGCTACGGGGGACGGCATCATTGTGGGGAGGTGGCCTCCTGGCACTCTCCCTTTATTCCTCCTGGGCCGCATACTCCCTTTGCATTTCGCGGATCTCCTCCTAGTGCTTGTTCATCTGAGCGAGATTGTGTTGAAGTCTGGATGCAGGAGAACTCGATGTGGAAGGGGTAGTACTCGGATGAAGTAAATTCGTGTCCGCGAGGCAGCGGCCCTGAGGAGACTCGTTGGGTCACGTCGCTACATAAAGCTGACTCTTTGGGTCACGTCGCTGCGCAAAGCTAACTCGTTGGGTAATGAGGCATGGGAAGCAGACCCGAGGAGGAATCATGTGACAGTGCTGCGTCAACTCTTTGCAGGAAGCAGACTCGTTGGGTCATGTCGCTACGGGATGCGGCCTCGTCGGGTTACGTCGTGCTTAAAAGATGGGGAGGTAGAGTTGTCATTTCCCTCTGAATCGTGTGGTCACGTTGTTCAGAAAAGTTAGCATCGTAGTGTGTTGTCTGGTCGTTTTGAAAATTCGAAGATGTTTTCATACATAAAATTTGAAGCGTTACAAGCATTACATGATACATACGTTGACTCCCTCAGGATTTATAATCATTACACGAACCAATTTAAGACCTTTTCATACATAAAATTAGAAGCCCGAGTTCACATGATACAATATGGCTCACTCGTCTCAGTCTGGGCCACTACCCTCTGCTCATTGCGGTGGCCTCCGCGTGCACCTGGATGTCTTGCGTTGGGCATGCCCCGTGGAGTACGTGAAGCGGTTGCGTGAGCATGTATCCGTTTGTAGGGGGTATTGAGACCGTTGAGGTGGCAGAGGTGCACTGGTAGGCTCAGTATAGCCCAGCAGAGTTTGGCAAGCATACATATCGTCGTGGTGAGGCATGCCGACCTAGGGGACACCTATGAAGAAATCATGAGCAGCGGGTTCGAAAAATTCACTCCCGGGGTATGATGTCTGCAACTCCGGTTGCGCTGATGAGCTCTGCCCTTGGAGGTAGGGGGTGCCAGCCAACCCGGAGGAGCTCTGCCCTTGAACGTACGATAGGACAGCGAGCCCAGAGGAGCTCTGCCATGTGCGAGCTCCAAATGTTGGCTACCATACTCCATACCCTGATGGCGTGTATTGCTCCCTGGTAGGAGCTGGGAGACCCATGTCATCATCATCGGTCGTCGTGAACTGGCTATCACCCCCACGGTCAACCGAAAGCTACAAGATGGAATGATGTTAGTACAGATAAACACTAGGGACGTGAATTGAGAATTTCGTACCTCCCGGATGTCCAGTGCAGATGACTGATAGGGGGCGCTAGTCTGTGTACCGAACGCAGCCGGTAGAAGTGATTCATCCCGACGGACCTACGGCGGGAGATCGACATGATGTTAGCGCAACGTATGGAATAACCAAAAAACGTAATGCAGATTTGTACATAACTTACCTCCCCACCGACCTGGCCCACGGAAGACCGACGAGGAACGCTACGACGCCGGTCGGACTCACTAGGTCGTGCTGACCTAGCGGGTGAGAACGCCCCCCCCCTACTTGTTGCTCGATGCGTAGGACGTCATCCGTCGAACGACCGCGTCTCAAGTTCTTAACTATCTTCTTCAACTCCGCGGCGACGTACCTCAAAGTTTTCAGCATCCCCGCCAATGTTCTATCTAGGTTGCCGATGGCAGCCTCCGATGCACCCAAGATGCGTTGCGCCTTCAACTGTAGTGATGTACATAACAGGTTCATTAACGAAGAGTACAAATATGGTCAATGAAACGACCAGAGGTTGTAAGTGTCCTACGCTGTCGTCACGCCGCGAAGCACTGTGATGATCGTACGCGTGGCGGAGGCTCTCCTAGTGTGTCACCTCTGACACCACCTCCGAGCGCTCCGGGGGAGGAATGATGAGTCTTGCACGCGTACGTGGCACGTACCACTCCAAGTACGCACCATACGTCTCAGGGTCGTACGGATGCCGCTTAATTAAGACATCCATGTGCGCCTCCTCCGTCCATACCGTAGTCCACTCCTGCTAGACCGGGCACCAATCCTTTATATGCCCATCCGCCCTTGATTGCCTGCATTTCTGGAAGGATTGATGTTACGAAAGAAGACGTAAGAACTATAAACATTACTCGGATGAAGTTTGACTCATAGGTGTACGGTTCGCTGCAGGAGCCTCCCATCCAGGGGGGGCACGACCTGGTACGAACCAAACTGGCGCATTACGCGCTGCGGCACGTCAGGCTCCACCATATGTGTGAACACCAGGTGGCAGGCCGTCCTCCATAACCCGATGTCCTGGATGCATTGCACGGACAGCCTGTGCAGCGCTACCATGCGCACAAACTGTGGATACCATAGATTCCATATGATGTCGCTCTCGTGCATCGTCTCGAACTGGTTGTGGTACAATGAGTAGCACCTCACCGGCCTATCCTTGGCCCATCGTAGACGGCTAACAGTCCACCGTGAGCCCATGGTGGGCCCGTCTATCACATCGATAGGGGGGAGGGGGGCGTACGGGTGCACCGCTATCTCGATGGATGGGCGCCCAACCAGAAAGTGCTCCCAACTCCATAGCTGCAGGAGCACATAGCAGAGGGTTAGGCTGGGGGTACCACGTGTATCATGCCTCTAAGTGTCACACAATCCCTGGTATGTGGCGCAAAAGATGACTGACCCCCAGCTATACTGAGGCATCGACCCAACCCCTGCATCAACCAACGACTCGACGAGGCGGACGTAGCTGGGGTAGCACCAATCGCACTGTGTGGTTGGAAACAAGACCCGACCAAAGAGCTGATGAAGGTAAGCTACGAGGTACGTCCTAATGACCTCGTCAGGTGCACCTTGCGAGCAATCATGGAACTGCCTCAGCCAAGCCCGGGGGACACTACGTGCACCCTCCGAGAGAGATTGGCCGAACTGCCACTACTACAAAAAGGCTAATACTGGACGCCTCATCACAGACGGTTTTGGTTTAGAGACCATCTGTGAAGAGGTAATATCACAGACGGTTCATGTTGAAAACCGTCTGTGAAGTATCACAGACGGTTCTTGTTAATAACCGTCTGTGATAATTCTATATATTACATACGGTTTTCAACAAAGAACCGTCTGTGAAATATCACAAACGGTTCTTAACAATAACCGTCTGTGATATTACCACATATCACAGACGGTTTTTTGTTATAACTGTTTGTGATAATATCGCTACAGCCCGATGCGTTTCTTCGTCGCTGATGCGTCTCTTCGTCGCCATCCGCTTCGGCTCCCTGATGCGTCTCTTCGTCGCATCGATCCGCTTTGGCTCCCCGATGCGTCTCTTCGTCTCACGCTCCGAATTTATACTTTGTTTTATAAAAAGGATCATCCGCCATCGAAGATGATCATCCCCACATACTTATAAAAAATGAAATGGTTGCCTCTTCCTTGTCGCCGCATTGATGGCCTACCCGCCGCGACCAGATGAGCACCTCTCTCAGAGATATGTTGAACTCGTCTTTGTAGAAGAACACTGTTTCAACAGTGTCTTCACTCCTATGTCGGCCGAGAATTTGCTGGAGCAGGTGACGGCCACCTTCCACCTTCTTGACATCCTCCTCCGCCGCGTCTTCCAGGTGATTTCCCACTTTCGGTGAGTTTACCGCGTCATCGACGTGGTCCTCCAAAACGACATTGCACGTATCCAGGAGGCTTGCCGTCACTTGGACTGCGTAATCGAGGCGGCAGGCGACCGAGTCAACCAGGCCGAGACCCCTTAAGCAAGGAAAGAGAGCATATGAGCTCAATTCTTCTTGGTTCAACAGTCTAAGGGTCTTCGGGAGACACTCGAACGAGCGCATCAACGGGTGGACGCATTTCAGGCTTCGTTCACTGATGATCAGGAACCGTCCAATGCCGACGCCGTCGCCTATGAAGTATTGAAGACAGAGATACCAGCCTACCCCCACCACTAGAAAAACTTTATTTATTTATAGATTTCTACTTTTTAATCTTTTTAGTTTAACGCCACATTGCTTTGGCCATATGAAAATTCCAAAATGAAAAAAAAGTTTGGAGGTGAAGTTACTATATTAATTATATGTTGAATTATTACTCTCTCTCTCTCTCTATATATATATATATATATTATCATAAATGATTTAGTGGAACAAATTAATTAATTATATATATATCTCTGATATATATATATATATATATATATATATATATATATATATATATATATATATGTATATATAGTTAAAGCAAATTTTCAGCAGTATTTAAATGACAAAATTGACATATAAGCATGTACTTTCTTCATGTCATGTAAGTGTATATACAATATAAATATACTTGAGAAAAAACTATTTCACAGACGGTTCCATAATGGAACCGTCCGTGAGAAAAAACTATTTCACAGACGGTTCCATAATGGAACCGTCCGTGAGAAAAAAAAACTATTTCACAGACGGTTCCATAATGGAACCGTCCATGATATGTCCCATATCACGGACGCTGTGATAATTATCACTGACGGTTTCATAATAGAACCGTTTGTGATAAGTATCTTTATTAGTAGGAGGCCGGCTGCTAGGGTTTGCGCTCGCCTTAACTCTCGTCACTCCCCAACCGCTAGGGTTTGCGCCCACCCTAACTCGTCACTCCCAACAAGATTTACTCTCGTCTCTGCTCCTCCCCACCTCGACGCCATTGCTGATTGACCATCGCCAAATCACCGCAGTTGTGACACCACTCTGCACTGCACAAGACACTCGTACGATAATAGTGTCTTCTTGTGCAGTTTCAGGGTCGTGCCACAACTACGGTGACGCCGCCACCCAAGCCACTAGGCTTGGCCCCGTGTGTCGCCTGCTTGGCCGCCATGGCTTGGTTCTCTGCTTTCGGCCTCCTGCGCTCGAGGCCACTTCGCCTGCTTTGCTTTCCCCCATCCTCCCTCTATTCTCCTCTAGATCTGTTAGCTTAATGTCGTATGTTGAGTTTGATTTTTATGCTTGAGCCTTAAGTTGTGTCCTAATGTTTGTGTGATTTATGCAAGGTGAAGGAGATGGATGAGGGTTGTCTTTGGTGGTGGGTCGCCGTGGGTTGCGTTATCTTGAGATATCACCCTACCTTACTCCCTCTCTGTCTCTACCCCTTGCTTTGTGATGAAAATGGCTAGTGCTCTGCGATGGATGCCGAGGGCTACTACTTGTGTGGTGGGTTTGGACACCCTTGGTCTTGTTGTTTTGCTGTTGAACTGTTCAATGATGTTAATAGTTTTATGCTGAAATTGAATTGATAATTAGTTCATATTAATAGTCCTCCTGCTTTGTGATGTAATGATGTTAATAGTCTTATGCTGAAATGAAATTGATAATTAGTTCATATTAATAGTCCCCTTGCTCTGTGATGTAATGATGTTAATAGTCTTATGCTGAAATTGAATTGATAATTACTTCATATTAATAGTCCCTTGCAATTGTGATGTAATGATGTTAATAGTCTTATGTTGTCTCTCGCCATTCATTTCACCTTTGTCTCGTATAATCGTGTTCATGCTACCAAGTTCTCCTACCTCTTGCATCCTGTGCACGCCCTACCATTCCATTCATAATCTCTTCTCTATAACATCTCCAAGCAAAGGGTCGATACATGATGCCACTTCCCATTGAATACTGCAAGGCGTCCACGTCACTTTCTGAATATAGCGACGTCCAATTACCTATCGACAACATCCAGGTGGATGTCCTGACGATCTCTTTGCATCCATACTTTTTAAACTTGCAGAGGCTCAATGAGGTTGCCCGTGGCTACTTGTCTCATTCTTCTCATGTCAAGTGGATGATCCCCCAAAGTGGTGACGACTATGAATATATATATATATATATATATATATATATATATATATATATATATATATATATATATATATAATATATATATATATATATATGCATTTAATGCACAAGCGTACCACCGCTTAGGGCTTTATAGAGAAAAGTCACCACAGACGGTTTCAGCCACAAATCGCTGTGATATATACTTATCACAACTATCATAGACGGTTTGTGGTTCCTATCACAGACGGTTTCAGCCACAAACCGTCTGTGAAAATATGCATCACAGACGGTTTCAGCCACAAACCGTCTATGAAAGTATGCATCACAGACAGTTTCAGCCACAAACCGCCTGTGAAAGTATGCATCACAGACGGTTTGAAAACCGTCTGTGAAGTGATGATCTCATGTATCACTGACCCATAAACTCAAACGGCTCACGAAACCGTCTGTGATGATGTTTTTGAACCGTCTGTGAATACCTTTTCTGTAGTAGTGCGCTACTCCAGCTAGCCTTCCAATGCGCCGGTGGAGGGCCCGGAACAAGTGGCTCACCTCGAATCGGGAGATCGGTCAAGAACAAGACATCCTGCAGGGTGACCATCATCTCACCCCACCGAAAGTGGAAGGTGTGCGTCTCGGGCCTCCACCTGTTGACAAGTGCCGACAAAGGCTGGCGTCTAGGAGGAACCAGTGTCCGAGGGACACTGGCATTGCAAGGAGCAACAAGCCCGTATCCCGGAGGATCAGGATGTAGCGACCGTCCAGCTCCCAAGAATCCCTCCCCGCCCAAAGCTATAGGGGCAAAGGGCCATCAGTGTCACTGGCAATCCACAGCTTGCACTGGTGGTCCTCATCATAGAAGTGTTCTAGAAGCGCTGGTAGAGACATGGCTTGCAACACAAGAAATCGACGGAATATTAGTGAGAAGATTGATAATGACCATAAAATAACTAGCACGAAATAATTAGTTGCATGAATAACTAGCAGTGCATGTTGTCATTATTTTTCTATTTTCTAATTGTTTAAAAGTAATTAATTGAGACAAACTGATTATTTCGTAACTAATTAACCTCACCTCAATAATTACACATGCTAACCCCTATTCTTTCCCTTTGCTAAAAAATATTAGTTGCATATGTGTGTGTTCATTGCATGGTGAATGCATACTTGAGTACGTAGCAACTAATTGCTTGCATGGTATCTAGCGGTGCATGTTGTCATCATTTTGGTCAGCATGTGCATGCATACTAGAATAACTTGCATGTCATTATGAACTACCACAAAATAATTAGTTGCATGAATAACTAGCAGTGCATGCTTTCATTATTTTTCTATTTTTTAATTGTTTAAAACTAATTAATTAAGACAAACTAATTATTTTGTAACTAATTAACCTCGCGCAGCAGTAAGTGCATCGCATGGCATTTTTTTAAGTACAAATTACGAATTTGGAACTAATTATTTACGTAACATTGGGTAAATTGGCTTCTAACGAAGAATTTACGAAAAAAAAATTGCTACACAGTCAATAAATAATTTACGAACAATCAAGTCTGTGGCCAAAAAATTGGCTTCTTGGTACATTACTAAATCTAGCAAACCTAACTACTTAAGTACGCTTCTTGGTAAATTGGTAAACCTAGCAAATCTAGCACCTAACTACTTAAGTACGTAGTTAATAAATAATTTACAAACAACAAAAAATCGATGAAGATAAAAATTACCTGCTAAATTGGCTTATAATGACGGCGGCGGTTAATAAGGCTAAAATGTCTCTGGAAATATAATCAACACAGAGAGCAACCGAAAGAGAGAGCGAGCGAAAGAGTGAGTGAGTGAGCGAGCAATTGCGAAATAAAATCGTGCTCGTCACTCGCTAATTTATAGCCGAGAGGGAATCCTTCCTCGCGCGCGATCGGTTTTAATTTGCATGCGGTAGACAAGGATTAGATGGGGAGACATGGAATAGAAAGATGTGATGGGATGACAAGATTGCTTGGTGGAGCTTTTGGTGGAAAAGAAAAAACAGATTGATTGGTGGAGCTTTAGGTGGAAAAGAAAGGTGAGAAAAATTTAATTAACACTAAGCTTATATAAAATTGCGATAAAAATTCTGGATGAATAAAATTATGGCAAATTTACACAAGCAATTACATTGTGTTGGGAGGCTCTGTGTAAAATTTCATAATTTTTTTAAGCCGTTTGCTATACTTTAAAATTCAAACAAAAATTATCGAAACCAGACAAAACCCTAACCCCTAATTTCGGTCTAACCTAAAGGGGACATGTGGCGACCCGTGGGCGCTACCGCACGGTGGCCGTGCGGTAGCGGTGACGTGGTGGGCGTAGGGCGTCTCTGCACGACGGCCGTGCGGACACGACGCAATTTTTGCTGTCAATACGATGCCAAAAAAGTATTAATACTACCAAAAACTCCATAGCACGTGGTGATCGAGCATACGCCAGCGCTTACCCGGGGCCATGCATGCATGCAACCCCACACTTGTGCTCGCGGTGTACCATGCATGCATGCGCTGCCTGTGTGCAATGTATGCATGCTTTGCATAAGAATTTACGATCAAATGGTTAATTCCATGCACGCACTGCCACTGAAGGAAATTTTGTACTGGCAGTTAGTACGTGTTGTACCGTTTTATACTAGTACTAGGTAGGTCCATGCGAGTAGCTCTGGACCCAGATCCAGTACTAGAGCACTGTTGAATTGCGAAAAAAAAAGTACTAGCATCCACGTACGTAAATGGACGTAAATGTAGTTTGCACTTGCACAAACAGGTTCATAGATGATACCCTCTTGAGAGGCGCAAGGACACGCTAAGCTTCTGTGCGTTCTTGGAATAAAAAGCCCATGATATAGGTTAATTTTACGGAGATATAAGTTCGTAGATGATGTGATTCTAAAGAATGGAGATATAAGTTACGGATCGTAGTTCCAAATATGGTTGTCAGAATCGCGATTATGAGGAACTGACTTCGGTCAGTTGGCTAGCGCGGCGTGGCCGCCAAAGCTCACCCGGGTTCGATGCCTGAGGGCTCGACTTTGGGATGTCTCACCCAGGATTTTAAGGCTTGAGCTAGGGCTCAAGTGGAAGAAATGTCAGAGAGCCTGATGGCACAGTGAGCTTTAGGTTCTCAACCCATCACTTGCTCTTTGCTCCTGTGGGCGTCTTCAGAGATAGGGTGCTTTCTTCTTTAATGTGGACCGGAGGGGGTTAAATCCCGGACATTCAAAAAAAAAGAATCGCGATTCTGAATCAGATCAGAGGTTCTTCTAATTCTACCAAATAAATGTATTTTAAAATATACCTTGCATTTTAGCAAT
Organism: Phyllostachys edulis; assembly: GCA_036346405.1. NCBI lineage: Eukaryota > Viridiplantae > Streptophyta > Magnoliopsida > Poales > Poaceae > Phyllostachys > Phyllostachys edulis. Next base: position 19,097,370 of record CM070545.1, read on the forward strand.
TCTATATTTTTAAACTATACTTTTAGAACTTTTGTTTACCAAAATGTAGTGCAAAGGAAATATCGTTTGTTATTTATGCAAATTATAATGTACATGAAGAAATAAAAGATTAAAAAACTACAATAAAAGGGACATACGCAAATAATCATTTATAATAAATCACTAAAATCAGTAAGATTGGATAGGATCATATAAAAAAAATTTATCACGATTCTACAATTTTTTAGCTATAATATTACTAAAATTCTATCAAATTAAGACTCACTGTACGATCAGATCGGTTCAATCAATCTGAATCGTATAAATATCTAGAATCGAGAGTCTGTAACCTTAATTCCAAGGTAAAGTACTTTACCCCGCCGCCCCCTTTGTCAAGTCGGTAACTGATCAGTATGAATAGTCACCATCGCTAGCTAGCTCCACGAGAGAGAGGGAGAGAGACTCGTGAGCAGCGGCGGAAGATCGAGCCAAATATGGTGGGACAGCGACCGCATGCATATCAGCTGGAGTCTGTCCATCTCTCCAACGCCTCCGCGGTTCCCTCCCTCTCTCTCCCTCCGCTGATGACGATGAAAGGAGGCTTAGTAATCTGCAGCGAGGGGTCACCCTATACTTGTCTTTTCCCATAATATACATACGCGCGTCTTTTTCTGCCCATTTTGTGTGGTGAGAATTGCTCCTACGTCTTTTCTTCTTTTGGGGCTACGCTTGCGCGCCCTATATATTTAGGTCTGTCTATACAGAATTCATATATTTTCTCTATAAAAAACTATTATATTCTAAAAGTTTATTTACAACTTCATTATAAATAAATTATAGTAAATTATTTATGTAATTTTGGCTCTTGGTCACTGTAATTATTCTTGAAAGTCTTAATAACTCATATTTCCATCACATGATTCAAAATCTCACATGTACTTTGAGAGGTTGAGAAAAAACAAAGACAAAAAAAAACTCCATTATACATAAATTACAGTAAATTATTTATGTAATTTTGGTTCTTGTCACTGTAATTATTCTTAAAAGTCTTAATAACTCATATTTCCATCAAATGATTCAAAATCTCACATGTACTTTGAGAGGTTGAGCAAAAACAAAGATACAAAAAATATACCAACAAAATACGGCAATGTGGTGAACCCGTTATGTTCTTCACATGTACTTTGAGAGGTTGAGTAAAAACAAAGACAAAAAAAATTATATACCAACAAAATACGGCAATATGGTGAAATTAACCCGTTGTGTTCTTCACATGCACTTTGAGAGGTTGAGTAAAAACAAAGACAAAAAAAATATATATATAAACAAAATATGGCAATGTGATGAACCCGTTATGTTCCGTGGTGAGAGAGCTCGACGCCGACCACTCGGACCTGGACACGGCCAAAGTCCCCCTCGGCGTCATCTCTCAAGTACGTACGGGCGTACGAGCTACAAAAATACCTTTGCACTTCGTACTCGTTGGTCGAGGTGGTTGTATCTGTACATCTCGTTGCTTTGGATCCATCGATCCATGCGTGCATATATGTACTGTGAAATATTAAGATAAATGAACAATACAAATCTTATAGCACATCTAACAAATAGAAAAATAACAGCTTTTTCATTAAAAAACTGTTGAAAGTTCAGTAGTAACTCCCTACCTATTTTGGCTAGATTTTGCAAGAAAACGGGGTGGAATCGGCGCAAAATGGCCGTCCGCCCGCGCGGCCGGGTCTGAGCGGCTTTCCTTCTTTCAAATCAGCGCGGCAGATCGGTCGATCGATCCGCGCGCGTGAGTGCGTGACGCATTTTCGTCGCCCATGATTCGGCGTATAGACTTAGCTTCGGACAGCGGTGGCGCACGCCCACGTGTTTAGCTGTTGCTGAGTCATGTGTGTGTCAATTAATGGCGATCGATCGATAGATGGTGCGAGAGCGAGACCGCCGGGTACATTCGCTAGCTGTGGAGTGTTGACACTTGACACTTCGTACGTGGTGTACTGGTCGGTAGTCTGGTACACCTCTCGTGGTGCGCATGATCTCTCCGTTTATTGACTGTTTGCACATGATCATCAACGAGTCTCTGTAATTTCTGACCGGACTGATCACTCGCTGTTTAGTGTTTGAACTTTCCCCTCTCTAAGCAGTAAGCAACAAATCTGTTCCAGTCACCAGAGTAGCAGAAGTATGTAAATCACTTGTTTCTAGCATCACCAATGGCATGCTGATATGCACACTACGTACGTACATACCACATACGGTCATACGGCGGCCTAGCTAAATTCCTATGGCACATATATGCATGCTTCCTATGATTTAGGAGCTTTATTAATCACTAGAACAGTAGCCTTGCAGTATCATATCCCAGACCCAGTAGCTGTTTCTACCACAATCATATCAGCTGTTTCTACCACAATCAGAGCAAGGTCCCGAACTCTGAACCAATGCACATGTGGGGTGTTCCTGAATAAGACGAGCCAAGGAGCCTCTGCATAATTGCATTCTTGCCCATGCATGGCGATCTCTGGGGTCAAACTCAGAGGCTCGCAGTAATATATACTATAGCAAAATGCCCCACATTAGGCAATTGGGCTACATATGCTGCCATGCAGTCATCCAGATGATAGGGTGTTTGGTTTGTCATCAAACTGATTTTGCCGCACTTAAGTTATGCAAGTTTGACTTTTCATAGTCGTCATTTGCTCCTTAGTCACATTTTGACGTGCCGATTTCACCATCGCAAAAAGGTGATGTTTATTACACTTTTTCTAAAAAGAAAGTGTGACAAATAATTTGTGGTAAGCAACTAAATATGCCTATATATACTCATCATTTATATGGTTTGTGAATCGGTACATTTTATATGTGTGGATTATAAAAGTTTGGGTGAGAGCACTACTTAAAAAAAAGGCTAATACTGGATACCTCATCACAGACGGTTGACCAAAACCGTCATATTATATCTAATCACAGAGCGGTTTTGGTCTTGCAACCGCTCATTCTTTCGCTTCGCTTAAAACCGCTCAAGAGATAATATTTCAAAATATCACAGACGGTTTTCAACAAACCGTCTGTGATACTTCACATACGGTTTTAATAATGAACCGTCTGTGATGTGGGACCATATCACGGACGGTTCCATTGTGGAACCGTCTGTGATAAGTATCACTGACGGTTCCATAATAGAATCGACTGTGATAAGTCTCTTTTATTAGTAGAAGCCCGCTAGGGTTTGCGCTCTAACTCGTCACTCCCCAGCGGTCTTACTCTCGTCCGTTTCCCTCCCTACCCGAGTGACCCCATCGCCGACACCGCCATTCTTCCCGTCGCCGACGATTGTGACACCATGGTTCACTACACAAGACACTTGTACGATAAGAGTGTCTTTTGCCGTGTCACCGTTGTGCCACAACTATGGTGACGCTGCGCCTTCCCCTCTTCCTCCTCCTCCCGGCGTGCGCGACCCTAGCCACCTCATGGCCTCCTCGGCTACCTCTAGCTCCACCGACCAAATTTCGGCTACCTACCGACAAACACGGCGATGTCGTCGAGGTAAGATAGATCTATTGGTTTGTGCTGTTAGTATTCATGTGAACGTACCGAGTTATAATGTGGGCTACCTAGCTAGCTAACTTGATGGTCGGTTTGGACACCCTTGGCCTTCTTTGTCTTCTTTGTCTTTCCTCTATGACCGCTAGTTTGGATGGATGGATCGATAGATCTGGAGGTAAGGAATGGGGTTGTGTTTGGGTGTGACTGCTGCATGGTATATTCCTAAAGACGTTTTTTGTTTTCGATACATACGATGCAGGGTGTGCTGCTGAAAAACCACATTGATACAATCTTAAGAAGTGCCAATCCGAGGGAGGCAATATTTGGTTGCCTCCTGGAGAGGATCTTAACAAATAGCTATCTATTAATAGTAAGTCTGATCACCATCTATTCTTAAGATAAATAACACCATGTAAGTGTTTCATGGATATAGGTGAGTTTCTACAAGTTGTTGCTCTTATTTGCTTGACATGAAAACCGCAAATGTTACTAGTTGTGTTCATTGATGAGATATGAAATGAATCTCCAGGGACGACATGGATAGAGGTGAGTTTCTGCAGGTTGCTGCACTTATCTGCTTTATAGATAGAGAGTTAATCCTTAAGGAAAACTCTTTTTTACATCCTAACATGATATCGTCAACTTACCATATATTGTTATCTTATTACCATTCATGTTTCAATATATTTTATATGTTTCACTGGACTTGTATTCAAGTATATATTATCCATGAGAGTTTTGTCTCAATCCTTGTGAGAGTTTTCCAAACAGTGGCCGCCTCCTCCCCGAGCCCACCTCCCTTTCCTCTATTCTTGATCTCTTCTCTCTAGCGAATCTCTAAAAGCAACACACACACACACACACACACACAAACATATATATATATATATATATATATATATATATATATATATATACACACACACACACACACACACACACACACACACACACACATACATATATATATATATATATATATATATACATATATATATACATATACTATATATATATATATATATATATATATATATATATATATATATATACTTAAATTGTATGATGATACCTCTTTGTCAATTTGAACATACTCAATAATAATTACAAGATACTCCAAAGTGAGTTTCATGATAAATTTCATTAAATGCCACTTTTATAGCAAAATATATGTATATACTTCTTTTATATATGAAAAAGTTATATAGCAAAAATAAAGGGCTACCATGAATTTTTTTTTCAATTAAATCACGTTGGAGTATCTTATAATTGGTATTTAAGTATACTAAAAATGATAAAGAAATATAATATATTCGTTTAAGTGGTATATTTGAAGGGAGTATGTACTCCAGAGTATACACACGATTACACAGTAGCCTTTGTTAGCTAACTCGAGGCTCGATCAATTCATTTAGCTAATCGGCTCATGTCGTTCATCCAAAACGTTCAGGTGAAACACAACCTACTTCGTCGATCCTGACACAGGAGTGTATGATTTGCTTCATACCTTGGCATAAGTAAATGGTACACTCGAGTGTATCAAGACTGATGAAGTAGCCAAACACAGCCTACTTCGTCGATCCTGACACACTCAAGTGTACGATTTGCTTCATGCCTTGCAAATCGTACACTCGAGTGTGTCAGGTTCGATGAAGTAGGCCGTGGTTCACCTGAACGTTTAGGATGAACGGTCAAGTAGCGAGTTAGTTAGCTGAATTCAGGCATCGGTTAGCTAACCAGGGAATACGAACTATATATATAGACACACACACGCAGCCGGTTTTAAAGGCAAAAGCAGCCACTGCTTGGAGATTTTGTAAAGAAGAGGCTATCACAAATAGTTCCAAATACCAACCGTCTATGAAGAGACTATCACAGACGGTTCCAAATACTAACCGTCTGTGAAGAGTCTATCATAGACGGTTCCAAATACGAACCGTATGTAAAACTTAAGCTATCACAGCATTTGGTTACGAGTTAATAACCGCTCGTGATATAGTGCATCACGAGCGGTTCAAAACGCTCTGTGATGACTTTATGTAATCATCGATCCATAAACTCGCATTTTACTCACGGCAAACCGCTTGATGATGATGTTTTTGAACCGTCTGTGAAGATGTTTTCTGTAGTAGTGGAGAGAGAGAAAGAGTATAGGAACGTTGGAGGTTAGCTAGGAAATTAAGGGGGAAATGCACGCTGATTTCGTCCACACGAGTTCCTTCTCCTACTCGGAGTAACTACTAATCTGGTATACAGGATTGATTCAAACCAAACTTGATTACACTCACATGCAAGGCAATCCAACATGACATAAAATTAATGACAGTACGTACTTGAGCTAATCCTCAAACTATGTACAACAGTTAGCTTTCTGCCGACCTTACCAGCTAGGAAGTAGGAAAAGAAAAACTGAGATGCGTGACCCGTGTGACAAAGTTATGGCTGCAAGCTTTGCCCCATTAATGAAGCAGCAAATATACGTCGCTTGTCACAGGGAAAAAACGGAGACGACGACGACGACGACGGAAAAGGCCGACGCGTCGAGCGCGCGCCATCAGGAGAAGGACGCGCTCGGCCGGTCCCGGAATCAATACGACTCTAAGCAGGCGTATAACCGCGAAGAGAAACGGCATGTGCCATCCGAAAACTATCGTGCGCCCGACAGTTTTGGCCCGGCGCGTCACCAGTTTTATGTGTGTACTGCGCGGTGTCATTTTCCTCTTGTTTCGTTTTTCTGGCCCTTGGGGGTTTGGGAATCTTTCGTTTTTGTGCCGAATCAGGGTCCGTTTTGGTGGGGCTAGACCTTGTGCAATCCACTGGAAAATAAAGCCTGGAAATTGCTAGGATGGCAATTTCGATTCAGCCATGAACTCTTTGCTGAGAGGAAAAACCAATCACTCCATGGCTTTGTAAACCGAGATGGATGGGAAAAGGACGTAGCTAGTTATGTGTTTGGCCTCTCCATTATTAGTAGACTTGACTGTGCAGGAAGTTGTTTCCTGTAGGTTGAAAACTGGGATGTCGTACTTGGGGAGCCCATGACGGATCAATCTGCTGGTGCAGTGCATGCGATAGTTTGCTGACAACATCATAGGACTAAAATCTTTTTGACGAGCAACGCCGAATCCACGCGACCGCGCCCACCGATTCAGCCGTTGTCGTGCGCGGCCCCGCCTACGCCTACTGGGCCGCGAGTGGGAATCCAACTCCCACCGTTCCACCAACCTCTTCCACCCTTGCCCACAACTCAACCAACCCAATCCAACCCAAGAGTCCCAAAGAACGTCAAAGTTCGCTCGCGGCCCACTAGGCTGGCGTTTGTTGTTATCTTGCGATTCTGCAGATGCATGGTGCCGTGCGTTTGGAGACCACTTCCACCATTGCTTTGGAGATTCCCTTGTACTAGAGCGTATGGCGCGCTTCACCGCGTCTCTGTTGATTATGTCTGTATAATTTGATGTATGAAATCTGATAAATCGAAACGTTCATTTTTTTTCGTAGTGAATATTTTATGGAAATAGACTCCAGACATGTGATTGGAATTGTAAGCAATGGCAGACGCTATGTAAAGTTTCATTTCTTTGCTTTTCTGAAATGCAACCTAAATATAGTACCCAAGACCTAAGTACTCATCAGAGACCAAAATTTCTAAAAGAAGCTGTAGGACTAATGAAATATACATTTAGCAAGAACAAAAACATGCACAACACGAATGTATTAGCCAAAAAAGACCAGGCTTGTTATGCACTAACCCAAGGAGTGGGCAGTCAGAGACATGTAGCATGGTAAAAGCACAAATGATTAAAGATAGAGCTTCCATTGTGAGCACGGCATAGCTATGTACATAAATAAATATAACATGGTGCATATCCAAAAGAGCAAATTATATACAAAACATAGACATCAAATATGACAGGTATCTGTAGGTCCGTCACCATAATAGGGAAAAAGCATAGACGATTAGTAGGTTTAGGAAGGCAGTTTGTGTACGTCAAGAATGCATATATAAAATTAGAGAAAATACCTCTGAAGGACGGTTTCATACGTATCATCTACATCGAGCCTCCTCATCGCTAAAGGCCCCTAACTTTTTTTTCTTATGTAAAACGATAAGAAAGCAGGATCATATTAGGATTATCCTGAGATCAGTAATACGAAAGTATATTGACAACAAATATATCTATGTGACCTTTTGTATGAACCGGAGGCAGGCGTAAGTTTTGTAGTTTCAGGCGCTACGTGTTTAGCAGTATGCATGACTTAGGTTGCTCTGCTCATCGTAAACAACAGTTTCCATAAAGGTGAATATATAGGAGACCAATATTAAGACCAATATTTACAAATATTCGTTGACAACAACAAAAGCATGCAAAATCAATCTCAGATACAAGTCATAAAGAAGCATGCATTGTAACTGCACGGGCCGGACTAAAAGCCATACCATCTCTTGACAACAGCGCATAATACCTTAAGCCTCATATAATACAGTTGAGCCACACTGTACAGCATATACTACCTGCACTACTTGCATATGTACTACTTGGTAAGAACAGATTACCTTGAACCTTTTAAAAAAGATCAACAGTGTCGTTGATACATGGTAGTACTGTATGTACAGCATATGCTACATGTAGTATTTACATACATACATTTAACAGTTGCAGAACATTTCAATTGCAATAAGATATTGGAATCTAGAACTGGCAAAGTACCTTTCCAACTAATTTCTACAGCGTATGTGCAAAGAAAAACAAACTTGTTTTACTGGAATTCATCAGCTTCATGGATGACAACATAGTTCATTTAGAAAAGTGTGTAAAAAAAAGCAGAACAAACTCACATTGTACGCATGGCAAAAACAAGAAACCCTTCTCTATGGTGCGTGACTTCTCTTTAAGAACAACTCGACAGGCCTGTGTGAAAGAATAGAGTTCTGAATCTAAATTTTCAAATCTCTTAAATAGAACTTGTATCTCTGTTTTTCAGAAACTACCTGGAGTATGAGGTTAAGGGCTACCAACTTCTCCGACAGTAATTTGAGCTTGTCTTGTAAAAACACTCTGTAGAATAACCTCGCCTACCATGGTAGCATGCATATTGTAATTTCACGGTTGACAACCATCTTCATGTGTTAACTAAACACAAAGCCAATGCACCGAGCGTTTGATCAAACCCACCTCGAGATACAAAAGTGAAAGCTGGCAGGGGGAAACAGTGCAGCAGCAACAATTTGACAACCAATGAAAACCCTTGGCTGTCTGGTTACGTTCTTTTTTATTCGAATTTCTGATTCGGAGTGTCGAACCATCTAGGGGGAAGGGTAATAGAAAAGTATAGACTCAAGTTCATGTAGAATATCCTCGCATCGTAAAAAAAGAGAACACCTAATACTATTAAACAAATCAAAACAAAATGAGGAACGGTTCATATCAGACGGGCAATACAATCATACCTGCTGGCCTCCAAATGTAATGCTGTCTCGTTGAGGCGCTGCCTAGATGGCATGTCACAGTAGTAGTAAAAAAACAAGCAGTATCTCTATGAACACCTGACATCCAGAGTAGAAGATGCTTATCATGCTATGACACGTAATGATAAACTGCGTATAGGAAAATAAAACTAAAAGAAACAAAGAATGGAAGGCATATGTAGATAGATAACCTTGAACGCAGGGGCAAGAAGCGGACAGAACGATATCAGCAGCTACCAAAAAACTGTAAGGCACAAACCAATTTCTTACGTGGTTGCCTCCCTATCCTAAATCTCTGCACACAGAAAAACAAAGCATCAAAGAATCAGAGTGATATAGAAAGAAACTCAAAGAATGAGAGAGAGAGAGAGAGGAACTCAATGGAGGAAAGAAGCGGGAACAACGACATGAGGACTTGAAAAGACATGAATCAATTTCTTCTGTGGTTGTCGTCCTATATCCTGCACAAAAAAGAACAGATCGGCAAAGAACGACAGAGAGAGAGGAACTCACTGATGATTCGCACCAATTGGTCGCCAAATCGGTGACGCGGCACACTGGGTTGGTGGGGCAGCGAGGCGTAGGCCAAGATCGACCCTAGGCATCGTCGTCGCGTTGACCTCCTCCCAGCCGTTTTCAGCACCGCCTGTCTCCCGGCCTTGTACCCGGTGATGTGTCTAACGACCGGACGAAAACCAAATCGATGATCGCGGGAGGGTGCGACGAAGGTAGCGGGGACTGAACCTAGCTGCGGATGGCATGGCACGGAACAACCAATCGGCCTCGCGTTGGCCTCCTCACCGCGTGTTTTATTCTTTGTGTTGTTGCCATACGGATGAATATCATGTGTTGCAGGTCCAGCTATGTGTAAATGACCATTTATTTCTGAAATTTCAAAGCATGTATGATTTAATCTCATATTGTCTAGCCAAGTGATGGGAGACCAACTCATAAAAAATGTTAGTGCACATGACGATTGTCATTCATTACCAAAATACTCTATTAACTCATAATGATGAGTCTAGATTCTTCACTTGCTCCTCTCTGTACCTCTACGTCGAGTGATTCAAGCTGGTGTAAGGGTTGAGAGCAACAGATACGGGCTTTTATAGTTGCGGGCAGCGACCTCCAGGGCTCCAGGTGAGCAGCAGGTAGGGTGGATATCGAGCCATATCCTCGTCTTATCGAGTTTTTTTTTTGCGAAATTGACACGATTCGATCAAATATAATTTTATTTATAGTTTGGAAGTATTTTTAGAACCAAGCTAACGAGCCGAACCCAAGAGAAATCTAATTTCATTCGAAATCGACTCATTTAAATGTTTAACCAATTAACGAGTGTAATTGAAGCAATTTTTAACCAAGCCAGTGAGCCACACTAACGAGCTTTTTTTCCCAACCCCTAGTGGCAGGGGCGTGACCGCCAATCGCGACGCGATGCAGGGGACGTTGAAGCAACGTGAAGACGTGACCGAGCGTGGCAAGTGTGGTGTAGTGGACCGAGTGAGCGGCAGGGGACATTGATGCGACGGACAACACAACGAACGACGTGACAGAAGGTCCGGGCACACGTGACAGCGAGCTGCAGGGCACTGGAACAACAAGAAGCCGATGTAGCTTTTCGGGAGCGTGACAAACCGCTGCGGTGCACCCGATATGCAGCAAGTGACCTGCCATGCTCCTGGTGAGCGGCAGGCCTATAGCGCTGGGGGGCACAGCAGGCAACACATGTCTCCTGCCTCTCTTTCTATGGTGTCATTTTTACATTTTCGTCGAAGAAGGGTAGATTTGCTATTTCCTCTCAAAAACATGTCGATAGCCAAAAACTCGTTGGTATTTGTTGGAAGAATAATTTATCCTTCGCTCTAACGGGACCCATTTCGCAGAAGACACGCACACCAGTCCGATACATATCATTATGTTTATAAAAGACTATAATACACATCGCTTGTACTCAGTGGTGGAGCTTGAAAAATTTCGATGGGTGCGCACTTTACATAAATCTAAAGTCTTGTACAGTAATCCTCGTCAAGGTTCAATGTAACAAATAATTTGGTCATAATACATATATACTTTCTGCGTGTATTTGAATTTTTTGGATATGCCCGTGCATACCGAACACCACCTCTAGCTCCACCCCTGTTTGTACTATTAGGCTAGTTATCTCACCAAAGGGTATTCTTGTCATTTGTACAAGTCCAAAAGCTTATAAATATCCTATGTATCTTCTATTTGGGGGAGAGAGCTCTCTTGAGCAATAAAAAAGTATATTCAAACTGGTGAGCCCTTGGGGCTCTCTCTCCAGAGGTAATTCTCATTGGCTCACCGATAAGAGTAAGACGGTACTCTCAGACCTCCAAACCTATATAAATTATCGTATTATTTTTTTACTCTCATAAACGATGGCTCATCATACGACCGCCGTCCACTCCTCCCTGGTATTCGGTTTTTTCCCCCTACAATACTATTGCATCAGTACAGACAGGGATCTCATTCCTTCTCGTTCCTAGCAACCCCGAAGCGAGCCGCCTCGCCCGTCCGTCACAGCACGAAACCGAAACCACCAGCGAGACCCAGGCCACCAAGGCCGGAAAGATTCGAGAGGGCGGCGGAGCCAAGCGGAGGGCCTCCGAGTCGTCCTCCGCGCGGGCCGGCCGCCGGCCCCGGGAGGCCTCAGCGGCGGCGCCCAGGAAGATGGGGTTCGACTACTACAAGGTTCTCAGCGTCGGCCGCGGCGCCAGCGACGACGACCTCAAGAAGTCGTACCGCAAGCTCGCCATGCGGTGGCACCCCGACAAGAACCCCACCAACAAGGAGGCCGAGGCCAAGTTCAAGCAGATCTCCGAGGCGTACGAGGTTGTCTTCTTCTTAATCTCCTCCTCCTTACGAAAATTAGCGTTTTGATTTTGGTGTGGAGTCTTGATCCGTTGCCCCTGCGGTTTCTGCCGACGAGCGAAACCGTGAAGAAGATGGCTCTTCTATCGGTACACAAGAAGTGATTCGACCCTGCCATTGAGCATGCATTACCAATCCTGAAAAGGTCACGTTTTGATCCGTCCTAGGGTATTGGTGGATGCGATCGTACTTCAGATTGATTTATCATCATTGCGTTTATACGTGTTGCGGGGAAGCAATTTCCTTTAAGGGTCTCTTTTGACATGATACTGCGTGCTTGTCATTTTTACCTGTAGTGCTTACTACTTTTTGGCCCTTGAGATGGCGTGTTTTAAAATTCTGATGGGTGGATAGGAAATAGGAAGAACTTGCATTGCCAATCCCTGGAAGGTTTCATCTGCATCCATTAATCTGTTTTACATCCGTTTGATGATGTTACTGTGGCGTTCCGTAGCATAACTGATGTTGTATATTATGAGGGCGATTCTTTATCCATGTTTAGAGGTGGTGATTTGAAAGCAATGTTAGGTAGGAAGCAGGAGCAATTGTGGCTAGTTCAAAAGGGACTTTTCTGTTGATCCGAACTTTAACCCACCCGTTTGATATCTTTTATTTGCAAGAATCCGCACTGTTGAATTGTAAATTTCACTCTATGGTTGCCATTTTCTGTTAGTGCAATGCAAAAACGTTTTTTTAATCCTGCTCTTGCAGTTGTTGAGCATTTTCGACTTCCAATCATTTTTTTAGACTACTTCCAGTCATTTATAAATGTACATTAATGCTATGCGTTACTTTAGGTCCTTAGCGATCCCCAGAAACGCACAATCTATGACCAGCTAGGGGAAGAGGGGCTCAAGGGGCAGCCGCCCCCAGGTGCGGGAGGTCCTGGTGCATCTTCCTTCTATCCCGGTGGGCCCCAGTCCACCTCATTCCACTTTAATCCGAGGCGTGCGGATGACATATTTGCCGAGTTCTTCGGATTCTCTGGCCCTTCCTCTGGCATGCGTGGCATGGCGGGTGGCCCTGGCAGCATGAGAGGGAACCCAAGATTCCATGGGTCTATGTTTGGCAATGAGTTCTCTTCACGCTTTGGCAGGGAGAGTTCTGCCAGTAATTTGCCACGGCCATTACACAAACCGGCACCTATTGAGAATCGGCTTCCGGTTAGCCTTGCAGATTTGTACAAGGGTGCAACCAAAAAGATGAAAATCTCAAGAGAGATTATAGATGCCAGCGGGTAAGCTTCCTCTATTATTTCAGTAATTTCACAGCTAAGCACCTTGGCTATCAGAAATAGTGCCATATGTAAGATCCTATAGGGAATTCTCCCATGGTGAATTAATTGCATTAGAAACTTTTGCTGGGAGCAAGACTATTACTCATTTATGTCATGTGCATATTCATTCTGTTGTAATGAGATGATTTGGTTGCCATTGAACTACTAGATAGCCACACCAATTTGACAAAGAGTTGTCAACTAATCAAAACGTCCTTATGTCATCAACTAAGCTTGCTTCTATTGTATACAATGATGCATTTTCTTGGTTTGGCACTTGGTTATATGACAGTGTTGAGTTCTAGTTTAGAACTAGATATTATCTGGTACTTTGTATAGTTGTTTCAGCGCTGCTATATCTATGGTGAGTGATTAAAGCTGTAGAAGTCTTTCATATTGAGGGTCTTATTTCCTTGCCAGGCATAATCAATCACTTTCTCAAATCAATCCTTACAGTTAAGCTGTATGAATTGAGCTGGACATGCTTCATCCTTTTCTTGATTTTGTACATAAATGGAGAAAAACTAGTATCACTGATTCATGCAACTGGTAAGCAATAGAATAAGCATTTCCGTATCTTGTAAATAAAGAAACAAGAGAGACTGAATTCAAGCCTTTTTTTGGACATTCATTCACTATTTTCATTTTTGGCTTGTGCTGTTTTAGACTTCTGTTCGACCAATGATAGGCAATAAAAAGCACGACCTTTGTTTCCGTATCTGTAGTAATTAGGGCCAAATTGTTTGGGCAATCAAACTCCACAACTTCTGTTTATAAATTCACCAATCAGCCAATGGACACATGAACGTGTAATGTTGGCAAAGTTCTATCAAAACTTTCAGTATCTATACGTGTAACATCAGTCATCAGGTGTCGATTTGCCCAGGATAGAAACGGTTAGCTGCCACTTCCTAATTTCAATGATCTTCCTTTATCTATTCTTACAAGTCTGGATGGATTGCTAAAAGATCCCTAATGCACTCCTTTACGCACTAAGTCTGCCCTCTAGGTTTATGTCTAGATCACATTAGGTGTTTGGATGTGGGGAATTCAAAATATACATACGAGAATGTCAAAATCAATAGTTCACATGACGTATGACGACTATCTATTCAGAAAAGGTTAGTAACAACTTTTCAGTTTAACGATATATATTATCCTTTGCTATTGTATTATCTTGCAGTCTTGCCCATTTAATTTCAACATTCCCCTTTTTTTAGGAAAGCCAAAGATGATTCATATGGCATTGATTGCACGTGGAGAACCGTTAAGTCCCAATCAATAATTTTCCACAGAAATGCTACTACTGAAATAGTGTGGACTGCTGCGGGATCGGCTCCGGGGTGTACATAGGGTCCAATCTGCAGGGGTCATGTAAATACATAGGCACCTTCCTTTTTGCCGAGTTAGACGGCGCCAAGGATTGGAATCCCGCCGGTAACCGGCCGGTAACCGGGCCGGTTACCGGTACCGGAGGGTTGCCGGGATAAAAAAACCGGCAGTTTTTTCCAATTTTCATATGAATTTCAATCAAATTTGAATGAATTCGACCGAATTTACGGTAACGGCCGTAACGGGCGGTTACCGATCTGGGAGGGTGCCGGATGTATACCCGGTCCGGTTTCTTGATCCTTGGACGGCGCAAAAGCTCCATGGTGATCTGGAGTCTACCAATAAATGAGGCCCCATGTTTCCCATGGAAAAATTGGATTGATGAAGAGTATCAAGTGTGTTATGCAGCTTAATTTCCTCCTAGAGGTCACAAACCTTGATAAGGTCTTCTCATCCATCATAAGTGTGCCCATACCATATGATTCTTGGGTCATATGTGTTTAACTGATCATTGTTGATGGTGTGCCACGGCTGCAGGCAGCCATCAGCCCATCGTTCGCCAGCAGCAGACGACAACAAATTGCAACCCAAAATATATCTAAGCCGATGGCTTTTAAAAAAGGATCCGTGATTTTAGTTCTCGTACTTGATTGCATCTAAGCTATATACAGTATAATATATATTTTGGATTCGGAATCTTTGAAGGGCCGTTGAATTACTTCGCAGAACATGTAGACATTCCTTGAATATACTTGTGTCTAAATCCTAGTCACACCTTCTAAGAGACGCTCATGTATTCCTAATTGAAGCCAAGTATTTCAAGGCATCTGTTCTTGGCCCTATTCAATCCTATTGCTTTTATGCCAATGAAGAGGGGAAACGAGAAGCCATGGTTATCAATGAACGGTCAAAAGCAGTTATTTCATGTGATACATGGGTCATCCCTATTGGTGCAATCCAGGCCAGTACGTGGCCATTACGCACCGTTTCGGACCTATAGCATTGCCGAATGTTTTGCTAAATAGATTGCCATTTCATCTTTCCTTTTTAGGTAGCTTTTCATTTTTCTTTTTAACACCTTCTAATCTTGTCCAATTAGTCTGGCCATTGCTAATACGTAAAGTAGAAAAACATTCTAAAAGAGTGAAGAGAGCTATACAACTTTCGTGCTTGCATCATGACTGTTGTATAATTTTCTGAAACAAAATAGCGCCAAGCGGATATTCTCGTAAAGTGTTGTTCATGTGACATTCTAGTTAAAGACAAAGGTGATAGTGAAGCCTCCATATGGCTGTGAGGTGGCTTTCAAAAGGCACTTCAGAGTTGTGAAATACTAGTTTTGGGTACCGTAATTATTTTGGCTTCATGGTGGTCTTTTCCACCTCAAGGGTGTGCATGGTGCTGGTATTTCCCTCTTTTTCTGTTAACTTCTTGTGCTCTCTAATTTTGGAGGGTGGTATTCCTACATTTGCATTTTATGACAAAATGCCTGCCTATTTTGATTCATTTGCTTCTTCCGTGTAATTTATTTTGCATAGCGTAACATTATGTGCGTCTATGTCCTTATGAGTTTTGATGAAAATGGAGCGTTCTTTGTAAACTTTATAACCGTTGCCTTTGTGCTAATTTTACTATTTTTTTTCAGGAGAGCCTCACAGGTAGAGGAAATTTTGACGATAGATGTAAAGCCTGGTTGGAAGAAGGGGACTAAGATCACTTATCCTGAAAAGGGGAATGAAGCTCCAAACATGACACCTGCTGATATTGTCTTCATCATTGAAGAGAAGCCCCGTGATGTTTTCACTAGGGAAGGAAATGATCTTGTCATGACAGAGAAAATCTCTTTGGTTGAAGCACTGACTGGCTATACCGTGAGTGTCAGTACGCTTGATGGGCGGAGTCTGTCGGTACCAGTTACTTCAGTAATCCATCCTAGCTATGAAGAGGTAGTCACTGGAGAGGGCATGCCAATACCTAAGGAGCCCAACAAGAAGGGAAATCTGCGGGTTAAATTCAACATCAAGTTCCCTTCCAGGCTGACCTCTGATCAAAAAGCTGGCATCAAAAGGCTTTTGGGTTCTTAGTCCCGTTTAAATGACGTTCTATAATGAAAGTGATTGTGAATATTGCCAGTGTGTGGCTAGGTAGATTTCTATTGGTCTGGAGGGGGCAAAAGGCAAGAAGTGAAAAAAGGAGGGTTATTCCATAACATATCTGTAACAGTATATTGTTATGTGTTGTTTTGAATCCCCATAATTTACCGGAGGTTTTTGACATGCAACCAAGCTAGTTGCCGGCGTTGCTGGATGTGTTCTTCATCAGGCTACCTTCCGGGGACTCAGGGTTGAGTCCCTGCAAGGGTTACAGGGTTTTCGCACCCGTCCTAGCTTCCGGAAATTTTAGCTTATCTTGTGGCTTGTTCAAACAGGGAGATGTTTGGATTGTGATCCTTTACATTGAAACTACTGTTCATGCTTAGAACCATTTTGGGTTTCTTCGGATGATGTGCGCTGTCGAGGTAGTCAGCAGTCGCGACCCTTTTGAGCAGGTAAGACGGCAATCCCCGTAAGTTAATAGCAATATGTTTCCTTGCTTCTGTCAAACCTTTTGCTTCATTGGTGTACTGCATTATTATACTAATGCGTGGCTTGGAACATGGTAATATTGCCTAGTATCGTGCCCTGGCTGATGAATGTAAATGAATTTCTTACGTGGGTGATTACGGTTGGTTTGGTCGGTTATGGGAAATTTTCAGGCCGAATTATATAATTCGGTTTCATAGTTTTCAAAACCAAATCAACCAAACTGAAAATAGAAACCGGACCTAATTGACCGAATAATATTTCGGTTGGTTCCGCCTATTTATTCGGCTTTGCTAATAATAATAATATACAATAACAAAATGTACCATATAATAGAAGAAGTATCGATACACTATAGTATAAAATATAGCGCAATATGTGACTTCAACTACTCGTTACCGTTGTGAACTTCTAAGAACAAATGCAAAGACGTTCACAAATAATAATTGCTATTTATGGAAAAAGGAAACAATCATAGATTTTTAGAGAAAAAAAGATGAACTAAGCTGGGATCACAAGAGGACATCAGAGAGAAGCATGCCTCTTAACACAACTAGAACACTAATACTAGGCTGCCGAGGGGACCTACGAGATCGAGCAATGAAAGATCCATCTGCAACAACTGCTATGAGCCTATGAAACAAATAACAGGTCAATTAAAGAACTTCCAAACAATCTTCACATATAAGAAACGAAATCCCAATCTTGCTGTGAACTTGTGACCGAAGTCCGCCAGGCACCCGGCCGAGCTTGGGAAGATGGCCGGTATAGCGTGGTTGTCGTCTGTCGTATCGCCGGCCGTCGCGGCGTTCGTCAAGAGCTACGAGAGCCCACGATTACACGATCAGTACGTGAGTTTTGACTACAATCTGGGTTTGCAGGTGGATATACATGCAATTCTAGGGCTACGATCAATGGATTTTAGATCAAACGATTGAGCAATATGTGGGAGGTGCAGAAATTACGACGTCAATGTTGGTCCTGGAATTGAAGATTTTCCAAACGACAAGGTATGAATAGGATTTTCGCAAGTATTTTGAAGATCTTAACAACTAAGTCACAGCGTATACACGGTAAATTGTCTTTCTGACAAATTCCAAATGCACAACGCCATCAGAAGAAGCAACAAAACAAAGGATACAAGATACAAAGAAAATAATCGGTTCTCACATACAAAACGAAAAGCCTTTTCAAGTACGAGCGTTTATTTCTGCACATTTGACCTCTCTCGACGACAATCTGATGGTAACCAGTCTTACCACCTGCAATGCGCTGTTCAAAACCATATTGGGAACTTTCGATGGTTTAGTATTGATCTTACGAATGAATGTTGTCGATAGTTTAGTATCAATCTTACGAATGGATACTGAGAACTCTCCTTGAGTTAAACCATACCGAAAAAGACATATGAATTTTATATAAGTTCGGATCTTCTCTTAATAGAATAATAATCTTACTCATGTGTTAATGTATTGACTTTGCTTTGCAACAGGGAAAAAATCACTAGAACTAAAGCTTAATAACTTCTGTCTATTGATCTTGTCTCTGTTGCCGTTGTTCCTGTCCTCCTTATATAGCGCATGAAGGGATGACAGTTATCCCGTATCAAGAAACGTCTTACCGTTTGATAAAATGCATATGTTCTGTGACGATTATTGCCAGAGACTAATCCTCCCACGCCGCCTTGCAGTTATGTCGGAGACAGAGGCTTAACACATGCAATTATCCCGAAGAATAACAACACATATTAACTACTTTGTATATTAAACACAGCGCATAAGTGTCCTTAGTTGATTTGGCCCACATGTCTGTTGACTTTATTGGCTATAGGGTGGTCGTAGTAAAATTTACGACTATGAAGTAATTGTAGTAAGGCTAACGATCATAAGGTAGTTGTAGGAAATCTTATGATCACTAGGTAGTCAAGAAGTACTTACGACTATATAGGGTGATTGTAAGATGATTTACGACCACTTAGCTAAGCTTCTCCCTTATTAATGATAAGGGGTATTCTTACGAATAACATAAAGATATTGCTATCTATAATAACAATTACATATAAACAATTTAATTTATTGAGGATTATCAGATCCCATCAGGACCATTTGACCAAATAACCGAAAAATAAAATAAGGCAGAGAAGACGTCATGACTCTCGGCCACGTTGTCTCCGATCCGAGGGAATAAAACTCAAGCACCACAGCCACCCGACCATATTCACAGCAGTCGCCTCATCACGCACTCTTTGCTTGCTGGATTTAAGCAAGAGAATAAGAAGGCAGCATTAGAAAATTTCTTCACCACAAGTCTGGAATGGAGATTAAGTAAACGAACATTTTAGCAATGCTAATCATTTTCCATCGCCACTTTCATCCTAGTTTGTCGATGTGTAATGTTTAATATGTTTGTGGATGTGTAATGTTTAAGATGTCTATCTTGCTCGGGGTAATTGAAAAGAAAAATTGTCATGAGTAAGTTCAGCAATATTCAATCTAAGGGCTATTCTAGTTTTCCTGAAATTTTGGATGAAGCACAGATCTCGGTCATCAAAGTGAGCTTATAATTGGAGCTACCAACAAAATGTTTACAATTTATGCTTTCAAAGTGTTTCAATTATTTAGTCATTTAGTGTCATCAAAGTTGTGCAAGCACATTTCAATTATAACAGTCATATCAGTTCCATTTATACATGTATTCAGATATAGGAGACATCGTAATAATTTTGGGCAAACTTACCCTTTTCTCCTCTTCGATCTTAGCCTTGATGTATGAGTAGATGGAAACACCACCTATGGCAATGCAAGTGCCGATTCCAGTCTGTGTGGTAATTCTGTTGCCTGCTCAATGTGAGATTTAGCAAGTGTTAACCTAGGCATAAAGCCATAAACACATCATATAGAGTGATAATAGCAGAGCGAATATGTAATGCTCATTTCATAAACAAGGGGGAATTTTTCACTTACCAAAAATAATGATTGAGAAACCAATGACGAAAACCCTTTTCAACACATTGCCGACTGCATGTGTCAGAGGGGCCACCCGCTCCAAAGTGTTTGTAGCAAGCTGCCATGCCATAATTGCACTAAGTCATATTGTAATTGATAACAGCTAAAAGGTAGTCCATGGCAAAATTGCACACGCCTGTTTGGCAACATCATGATTAACTAACGATAAATACTGATCTCTACATTGCATAGGAAAGAAATATCTCTGCAACCATTCTGTAGCTAGTGCTATTACAATGTGACACAGTGTGGTGGGAAAGCTCAAATGCTACACCTATTATTCATATAAGAGCATATGTACAATTTTGGCATGTCATGGAACTGGTTACCTGGTTATAGAGATGGTAGAACAGTCCCACCAAGAAAAGGTCTGAGACGAATTTTGTCAAACCTACTTTTGCAATTGCATCCTTAAATCCATACTGCAATAGTTGGGGTCCTTCAATCTGCAAGATTGATCATGGAAAAGAGAAGCATTAACATTAATCATAATACGCGAATCGTTTTTTACTTCCTGGGCCAAATTTATCACACTTACAATGAGTGCAGGTGGTATGCAGACGATGAGAGCAATAATTGAGATGTAAGCATACACGTTGGTGCTATCCATGTCGGTCTGCAACAATAAAAACGGTTACTAACAAGAAAGGTGAGAAAAAGGAGTTGAGACAAAAAAAAAATGAAAGTTGAGAAATTAGAACAAAAGATTCACAAACCATAGCTTTCTTGGAATAAATGCTCCGGTAAGTGAATGAGATGTTAGAGATCATGGCATTGATGAAGCCGGTCCAGTTAAATGAAAGTTCAGTGAGGGATGCCACCGAAACACCTGGTAATCTTCAAGCAGTTAAATAGGTTGAACAAGAAAATGCATGGAATTCCATGATACTAAAGAGTTAAAAGAAGCTTTGAGTAGTAAGTAGCACGCGTTCAGTCTAGTGAAAACGATGAAAACAATGACAAAAGGAGAACTACACCATCAGAGAACATCTGATCAGGATATTCTTAGTTTTTTATTGAATGAAGGTATCTCTTATTTTACCTTGCTATTGACACTGTAATTAGCAAGTTTCTACAAATTTACTAGCAAAAAATTGGTATCAGAAGGCTTAATCGAGATATTACCAATCACAACAGGGGCAAGAGACAACCACAGAGACAAGGGAACTTGCTGTCCAAGGACAAACTGGGTAGCAGCTGCATTGAAGAAGGGCTCCAAAGCTGCATTGCAATTATGCATAAAAACATCAGCAAATAGAACAGAAAAGGGTCAAGAAGATTCCACGATGAAATCTGCAAATGAAAGAGGCACCTTTAATAGTGTGGGCAAATGAGACAGCAACAGTAGCAAAGGACACGTTGCTAGTGACATGACCAAGAGCATGGCACAACGCCACCGGAAAGAGCAGCTTCAGGAGCGTTGAATTGATAGGCTATGAAAGACAATGATTTTTTGTGTTAATTTATTGCTAATTTCTACAGAAGATACATTAATTTGGATGAGTAGCAACTGATGATTCATAAAAAGATATTCTAATAAATTGTTAAGAAAGAACCATGCTGTACTTGCATGAATTTTTATCTACGAAAAGATAAAGGGTGTAGATCAATTTTAGTTTGAATTTGTCTATGAAGACAGAATTTGATTTGTGGTGTACATAAAGGGTTTGTACCCTTTACTTAACAACTGCAAGATTTATTCCATTATTCCCTTTAGAAGCCAACTAAACTTTGTAAGAAAATGTCAGATTTCCGAGCTATGTTTTTTATTTTTAAATCCTTCATAAAACTGGCAGTGACAGGTGAGCGCAATGCTATAACTAAATTTTCAGGAAGCTTATTAGTCGGACAGTATTTATACTAGTCTCATTTTGGTCAACTAAGGATCAGTTTAATCGCTGTAGAAAACATAGCACTATAGTAGGTGGTAAAAATTACCGCACGCTTTGGGAGACCAACGGTCCAGCTCATGAGGCAGTACACGACACCCACAAATAGATGGATCACCGACACAAAACTGAAACGAGCGGTACAATTTTCCATCGTAAGTTTTAACCCAACAACAAAATGGAACGCGAGATCGTTCAGCTTGCTGATGTTCATCGTTTCAAAGCAAGGGAAAGTACAACACGCTTACTATGGGTAGGGGAAGTAGTTGTAGATTTTCTTGTTGAGGATGTTGAATATCACGTTCAGGAAGTACCTGCAGAGTCACTTGCACAAAATGGCAAACTTTAGACAGCTGAAGAATCACTGCAAAATTACTTCACCCCGACATGCAATGCAATGGAGGTGATGTGATTGACACGGTGAAACGTACCACATGAAGAAGAAGAAGCCGGTGACCAGTGCAGGGTACTTCTCAAGGAACCCAGCCGGCTTCGCCTCCCTATTTACAATCAAAATCAGAAAGGAAATTATATATCTATCTATCTATTATATTATTAAAGCAATAAAAAAAATATTAAGTACATTGTTCGTCCCTCAACTCTTGCCTTAATTTAATTTTCGTCCCTGAATTGTAATACCGGATAAAAACGCATCCTCGAACTGTCAATACCGTGCAAAAACTGTCATTTATTCTTTTTTAGAGCTGTTTCGTGTCACGTGTCAATACCGTAGAGAGCCACGTAGGTCAAATACCCAGTTAAAACCGCTCTAAAATAGATGAAGGGGTATCTTTTGCACAGTATTGACAGTTCGAGGACGCGTTTTATCCGGTATTACAATTCAGGGACGAAAATTAAACTAGGGCAATAGTTGAGGGACGAACAATGTACTTAATCCTATAATAAAAAAAAAAGCTACCGCGTTCGCTCTCAAGGACTAGAAATTCTCACGCTAGTCGGTGAAAATTGAAAAAAGAGAAAGATCTACACCATCGATTATGGTGGGTCTAGATTATAACGGTCTACATTAAAAAAAGTTCATGTCAAGTACAATATAGAAATAACTGGAATTAGTTATAAAAATAAAATAAAATTAGTAATTTGATTTCCATACGAATTCATAAGTAAAATTTCAAAATAGATAGAATTTAGAATAAAAATTAAAGAAAAATTAGCAATTGGATTTATATACTAATTCCAAATAAAATAACTAAAATTCGGAATAAAAAATAAAATAAAATAAGCAATTTGATTTCGATACAAATTCAAAAATACAATCCCTAAATAATTGTGATTCGAATAAAAATTAGCAATTGGATTTGTGTAAGAATTCCAACAAGAAATAACTAAAATTTGGAATATAAAATAAAATAAAAATTCACAATTTGATTTCAACACAATTCCAAAGTAAAATCCCTAAACAATTGTAATTCGTAATAAAAATTAAAGAAAATTAACAACTGGATTTGTATACGAATTCCTGCCAAACATAACTGGAATTCAGAATAAATATAAATAAATTTTGCAATTTTTTTCCATACAAATTCCAAAGTAAAATCCCTAAAGAAAATTAGCAATTGGATTTATATACGAATCCAACAAAAAATAAGTAAACTTCGAAATAAAAAATAAAATTAGCAAATTGATTTCACATTCGCTCTCAAGGACTACAAATTCCCACGTTAATCGATGGAAAAAAAGAAATATCCACACCATCGACTGTGGTGGGTTCAGATTATAATGGTCTAGATGAAAAAAAAACAATGGACGTCAAGTAGACCTGTTCAAACACCGGATCAGCCTGGGCTTCGGGTCAGGCCTAGAAAAGCCTAGCCTTGAAAGGCCAAACCCGAGCCCGGCCCAACCCGACATAGGCCAAGCCCGAGGCCCGGCCTGAAGCCCGAAAAATCCTACTTTCCTGTTATTTCGATCAAAAAATATTTAAAATTAGTTTTCCCAAATAAATTATTGTTTTTCAATTATTTCCTTAATAAAATGGTATTTTTAATAATTTATTTAATTGTATTGTGATTTTTTGGGCTTCGAGCCGAGCTTGCGGGCTGGAAATCGAGGCCCGAGCTCGGCCAATTGGGTCGGGTTGACCATGAACAGGTATAATGTCAAGCACAACCCAGAAAATAATTAAAATTCGGAATAAAAAATAAAATAAAATCAGCAATTTCATATTCATACGATTTCCTAAGTAAAATTCCTAAATAAATATATTTGAATAAAAAGTAAACAAAAATACAAATTGGAATTGGATATGAATTCCAAAAAAAATAACTGAAATTCGAAATAAAAATAAACTAAAATTAGTGATTTGATTTCCATACGAATTCTAAAGTAAAATCCCTAAATAAATATAATTCAGAATAAAATTAAAGAAAAATTAGCGATTAGATTTGTATACGAATTTCAACAAAAAGATAACTGAAATTCGAAATAAAAATAAAATAATGGTGAGCACCGGCATTGTTGAAGAGAAAGACCAGAGTCGAAAGAGCCAATGGTCATGACGATGAGTGATGAGCGTCAGCGTTGTTGAAGAAATCAATGGCCAAAGAAGCTCGGTGATGGGGAAACCCTAGTAGAGAAGAGATGAAGCTTTAAATCGAAGACGAGCTATGGACGATATAGGAACATCGGGTAGCTAGGAGCGTGCCATAGCTGGTTAGGGGTACGGCGCCACTGGTGATAGCGAGAAGATTCTTCATATCGTTAGACAGCGACTAAAGTAGACATACCGATATCAGTGAAGATGTCATCGTGGTTAGTGAGGAAGCCCCAGTGTTGAATTGGCCAATACCGAAGAAGAGCGACCGACACAGGGAAAAAGGACATCAAGCACGTATAACATCATGTATACGTATATACATGCATGCATATGTACGGATAGAAGCATGGGCGTACAAAAGTAGAAGAGAGTAGAGATGGTGAAGCCGTAAGTAATAAACTTGGGGCCACCAAAGAGAGCGTGATAGGTGTCCCCGGCAGGGGTCGACGACGGTTACATGTTTATGTGTTTGATGTCACAACGGTTAGCATTAAACAATAATTGAAGAGAAGTAGAAGATAACTATATGGTAGAGTACTGCATTGGAAGGGATAGCAACTGAGAGGGATCAATCAATAATTGGGCTTGTTGTTGGGGATTGAAGCAGAAAAGTTGTGGCGGCGAGAAGAGATAGAAGATACACGGTTTTGTGGGGCAGCTGGCGTGTCAGAGAAGATAAGTTCAAGGTAGATTGCCCATGATGCATTGCTACTCTAATATCATGTAAACAAATAAGATAACTTGTCGCACACATAACAGATGTATTGCTTGAGATTAAATAGAGGTACACGTGTATGCATACATTTTGAAAAATAGTAACTAATGGAGGAAGAATTGGGGCATACGGCTACATGATCCATTAATGATGAAGAGTTGTTACTTTTCTAAGAAACCCAACAATTTATTATATTCAGTGATTTTCTTTCAACAAAGCTCATACTTTGATTATGTCCCTAAAGTTGTATTTTCCTTTGAAGCCTCTATTGTCATTTACAATATTTATGATGTCTTGAAAATCTAAATAGACTATAAAATATGTAAATATATTCTTAAATATCTAAGTTATATCATCTGATACTACAAACTTTGAAGCAAATACACTCTATTGGTTATTTTAAAACACGCAACAAATTCCGATTTATCGCAAGCATAGTTCCGCATCACACTTCACTAGTATTCCCTGTACATATTTTATCGCTGTAAGCCCCACCGATCGGCGATCGGCGTGGCGCTGCAGGTGGGACCAGCGTCCCGTTATAAATCGATATACTACTTCTGGTGCCGCAAACTTTAAAACGGAAAGCGAATTGCCTCAAGCAACTACGAACAGTACTCACCCGGCGGACTCGGAGGAGGCGGCGGCGGCGGGCGGGCCGAGCGGCTGCCTCTTGGCGGCCTGGGACGGCAGCAGGCCCGTGGGGAGGACGAGGGCCGGGCGGAGCTGGCGGCCCCAGACGAGCTGGCCGCCGTCGGGGACGGCGGCGCACCTGGCGGCAGCGGCGGGCAAGGGCGACGCGAGCGTGGGGGCTGTGGTGGCGCGGCGGCGGAGACGGAGGAGGCCCGCGACGCCGCCGCCGCCGCCGGAGAGCGTCCCGAGCGCCGACATTGCAGCCAGCTCTGCTTGAGAGTTTTGGAGGCTTGTGTGGATGTGAAGTGGAGGAAGCGTCGGGGAGGGTTTTGGATAAGTTTATGGTTGGGAGACTGGGAGGGGAGGCGTCGCGGAGGGATTTGGGTGGCGGAGACGCGCGCGGGGGAGGAATGGATAGAGTGGGAGCCAAGGGGAGGAGAGGAGCAGGTCGCCTTGCCCTCGCGCTAGCTTTGCTGCAAGAAATGGGAAATCAAAATTTGGACTGAAATTGTAAGGGGCGATATTTTTGGAGGCGAACTGGGAGATGCAGATGCCTGTGATTCCGGTAGTTAGAGTGGGACTCTCGGAGTGAAGCTTACATGGAAAGTAGTGGTCACCATCGGCCAAGGGTCCATCTGAGAACGCAGGGAAATCCAAAATACAAAAGGATTTTCCTTGCAGGAAACAGCATAGTTTCTTCAGAATTCATGTGAAAATCTCCTGCTTATTTCAAACAGGTTATATATAGAGAGAGAGAGAGCATTTTGCTAAAAACATAATATGCTTAGGATCAGGCCGGAGATAGAACAGTGAGCTAACTAATCCATGTCCGGACCGAATCTCAACATTATCTGCTAGAATGTAAGAGGCCTCAACACGCCAGCCAGGCAAACTACATTTCATGAGATGTTGACTTCCATCGCCTGCCACCTCGCCTACATGCAGGAGACAAAGCTTCAAATGGTGGACCAAGCGTTAGCTTTCTATCTCGGAGGTCACGGGCTGCACAAGTTCACGTAGAGACCCGCCGTCGGCACACGAGGTGGCATTCTGCTCCTATGGAATGATGACATAATCCACGCCGAAGACTTCCAACCCGAGGAGCCTAGTCTTTCGGCGACAATCACGGTCAAGGAATGCGGCATGGCATGCCACCTGACGATAGTCTACGGCCTATCCCG
This sequence comes from Phyllostachys edulis, assembly GCA_036346405.1. Lineage (NCBI taxonomy): Eukaryota > Viridiplantae > Streptophyta > Magnoliopsida > Poales > Poaceae > Phyllostachys > Phyllostachys edulis. The sequence goes on from CM070545.1 coordinate 19,124,439, forward strand.
TGATAGAGATAAGCCAGCCTTCCTGCAATAACTAAAGTCTCTCAGGCCGGCGGCGGATAGCAGATGGCTAGTTCTTGGCGACTTCAACCTAATCTACAGGACAGCGATAAAAATAAAAGCAACATAAACCGCTCTCGTATGGGCCAATTCAAGACTACCCTAAATGAATGTGAACTCAAAGAGATTCCCCTCCAGAACAGAAAGTACACTTGAAGCAACGAAAGAGAAAACCTGACACTAGTCGAGCTAGACATAGTCTTCTGCAACCATGCCTGGGACATCCACTTTGAAAATCACGTCCTGCAAGCCCTCCCAACGTCCCTCTCAGATCACTACTCCCTTCTTCTCTCAAATTGCACAGACCAAGATGATCGTCGGCTTGTTTTCGCTTCGAGAATTTATGGGTTAAGATGCTAGGTTTCATGGATGTTGTCCTAAACACATGGTCCATAAAAAATCATCATGCGGAACCGTTCCACCGACTGAATCACAAACTAACCTGCAAAAAAGCTCCAGGCTTGGAGCAGAAACCTCTTCTCACAAGCGAAGTTGGAGCTCCACATGGCCTTGGAAGTAATACTACGACTAGATATAGCCCAGGAGAATAGGCAACTCACGACGTCAGAGAGTGGGCTTGGAGCAGGCTTTAAAAAAGGCTGATGGGGCCGGCTGTGATTGAATGCTCCAAGAAAAGACAGAGCTCTCATATCAGGAATCTAAAAGATGGCGACACAAATACAAAATTATTACACTTAAAAGCCAACTCGAGGAGAAGAAAAAACAACATTCAAAGGCTGCGCACCGATCAAGGCTGGGCTATTTCGCATGACAAAAGACAAGAAACCCTAAAACATCATTTTCAGGAGATGTTATCCTCGTCAAATCCTAGAACCCATGATCTTAGATGGGAGGAGCTGGATTACACACCGCGGAGCCTGGAGGGTCTGGAGGGACCCTTCACTGAGCAGGAAGTCAACAACGCCCTGGATCTCATGCCAGGCGATAAGTCATCGGATCCTGATGGCTTCACGTTTACATCTTCAGATCATCTTGCCCATTACCAAAACGGACATCATGACGGTCTTCTAAAGCTTTCACAGCCTTCGTACGTCAAATATGCGACTCCTCAACACGGCAAGCATTGCTCTGATTCTGAAGAAAGAAGGGGTTGAACGGGTGACCGATTATAAATCCATCAGCCTCATTCATGGGGTAGAAAAGTGGATCTCCAAGACCTTGGCCCTTCGTCTCGCACCACACATGGCAATATGGTATCGGTAAACCAAAGTGTGTTTCTAAAGAAACGAAGCATCCACGACAATTTCCTGTATGTCAAAAACCTAACAACTCAGCTCCATAGACACAAAACCGACTTTATTCCTCAAGCTTGACATCGCAAAAGCCTTTGACACGGTCCGCTGGGATTACCTTCTAGAGCTTCTCCAAAGACGAGGTTTTTCGCCTAGATGGAGAGGATGGATTACGGCTCTATGGTATTCGTCCCTTCCAGAATTCTCCTAAACAGCATCCTGGTAGTAGCATCAACCACGGTAGGGGTCTGAGGCAAGGAGATCCACTCTCCCCCTTCCTATTCATTCTAGCGATCAACCCTCTACAAAGACTATTCTTAAAGGCAACAAACTAGGGATATCTAGACTGTCGATGCAGCCGCTTTGACACCCTCAGGACCTCGCTCTACGCCAACGATGTAGAAATCTTCATCTCCCCCATTGAGCGAGATGTTAAAGCAACAACTCTTATACTACAAAACTTCGGAGACGTCTTGGGGCGACACACAAACTTCCATAAAAGCACGGTGGTCCTAGTAGGGTGCGGGCATATCAACCTCGACATACTACTCTAAGAGTTTCCGTCCATTCGCACAAATTTCCCCAACAAATACTTGAGTCTGCCGCTTACCTACAACAGACTTAGGAGGGTGGACTTTCAGCCCCTGATAGACAAAGTCGGAGGCAGGTTGGCGGGATGGCAAGGCAAACTGCTCACCTCGGTTGGTCGCTCCACCTTAGTGAAACCAGTGCTAACCTCGATCCCAACCTACTACCTCACGGCCCTAAGAGTCCCAAAATCAATCCTACGTGTCTTGGACCGCATGAGGCACCGGTTTCTTTGGTCAGGGGCAGAAGTGGTAACAGGAGGACAATGCAAGGTAAATTGGGACAAAGTGTGTTGACCAATAAAGCTCGGCGGGTTGGGAATACCCAACCTCACCAAAGTCGCAAGGGCTCTCGGGCTTCACTGGTTACGGCAACAATGGGAGGCCAATAGTAAGACGTGGGTGGGCATGAAATTACCTTGTGACGAGACTGATAAGCGCCTTTTTGACGCGGCCACCTCGATCACAATCGGAAATGACCATAAAGCTAAGTTCTGGACCTCAAAGTGGCTAGGTGGTCCTTGTTTGCAGGAGACTGCCCTAGAGATTTTTCGCCTCTCAATTCGGAAGCACAGAACAGTCCATGCGGCGCTGCAGGACAACCGATGGATACATGACATCAACCTACCAGAGGTCATTACAATTCAGCTGGTCCAACAATTTCTATGAGTCTGGGAAAGGGTAAGACAAATCGTCCTAGACACATTTGCCACGGATGAGATCACATGGAGGCTAAACACGCGGAGGGAGTACACGACAAAGTCAGGCTACGATTTGAAATTCTTAGGTTCCACGACCATGGACTAAAACAGGATAATCTGGAGATCTTCGCCCCCCCCCCATGCAAGCAATCCGCATGGTTGGCCATCTAGAACAGGATTTGGACGTCGGACAGACTTCAAGCGTGGGGTTAGCCAAATTAAGGCACGTGCCCTCTCTATAGGCAAGCAAATGAAACAATCCTACATCTTCTAACAGAGTGTAGGTATTCCCGACGAGTGTGGAGCCTCATAGCAGATTGGTCTGGTTGTGCGTCGCTCAAGCCGTCACATTGGGAACCAAGTCTAAATATCACAAACTAGTATTCAAAAGTGAGTAAACTGGGCCAACTGCCATCAAGAGCAATGGCCACGGTGGTCATGCTAATCACCTAGGAGATCTGGAAGGAGCATAATGCTAGAATTTTCAAGAGAAGGATCGCCTCCACTTCGGAGTTGCTCGCAAAGATAAGGGAAGAAGGAAAATCCTGGACCCGGGGTGTGATTTTCTTGGAGAGCATAATGCGTGTAATTAAGCTGTAAAAATATCGGACATTCGGGTCTTTGTACTTTGTATTAATTTAATAGGTAGCCCTCATGCCTGTTTTCAAAATAAAATAATATAATATGCTTAGGATCGAGGCGAGCAAGAACTCGACGCATGCAAATCTCGATGTCTCAACTTCTCTCCCTCCACGAACAGTGATTCTGGATTCTGGACTATTTGCGCTGATGAAGTACAGACAGACGCTCATCTTGTATCATATTCCGTATTTTTTCTCGTAGTTAGAGTCGAACACGGATAGTGTCAGATACCTATTTTTTCGTCCCGTGTTCGCTCTATGAGCCTTCGGTAGGTCGGGCGAGCGGAAATTATCCACTTCTTTTGCACCCCTACACACAGGACATTGGACAGTAGGAGTGCAATCAGAGCGAACACGGAGAGACTAATCGCTAAGATGTCGAAGAAAAAACACTCAGTATCCCATGCCTGCTTAGATGCATCAACCCATCTATCTGTTAGCTTGTTCATAAGTGAATTCACAACAGACTTTCCTCGTACCACCTAACATACAACATACATTGCTCATCATGTATCCTATTCAGTATTTTTTTTTCGAGTCAAACACAGATAGTATTGGATACCCATTTCTCCATCCCGTATTCGCTCCGCAAGCCTTCGGTCGGTCGGTCGGACGGAAATTATCCGCTTCTTTTGCACCCCTACACGCAGGACATTGGACAGTACGAATGCAATCAGAGCTAACATAGAAAGACTAATCGCTGAGATGTCGAAGGAAAAAACACTCAGTATCCCCTGCCTACTCAGATGCAACAACCCACATATCTGTTATCTTGTTCATAAGTGAATTCCAAACATGCTTTCCTCATACCACCTGACATATGGACACATACAGACGAACATCGCTCATCATGTATTATATTTCGTATTTTTTCTTCGGAGTCGGACATAGATAGTATTGGATACCTATTTCTCCATCTCATATTCGCTCTGCGAACTTTCGATCGGTCAGTCGGGAATTATCCGATCCGTTTGCACCCCTAGCCATTAGTCGGCACCGTCTTCCTAACCAAGACTTAACAAAAGTCAACAAGAATCAAGGGTGTACAGAAATCACCTGTCCTACTCCTAAGCACAATCCTGGACCGCCTCGGCCCAGAATGTTCTTATTGCATAAGTCCACCTACGTATGACAGCCCAGTTTGCACTTATTTTACGCCGTTGTATACGACGGACTGGACCAAAGATACCGTGGGCCTAGTGGCAGCCCATTCTTGCTATTACATGTTCCATTCATTAGCCCACACACGTATGGCCCACACAATGTTCTTGCGTTCTTTCTGCAAACGCTACGCCCTTCTCCATTCCGTTCTTCCTTAGCGTTTCAACCTGAAAGGAAGTGAGGTCTAGAGGTAGAGGAAGACTAAGCCCTATGAGTACCCTTTCATTTTAATCTTGAATCCGTCACCAGTGCCACGCTCACGAGAAGGGGCCGTCTGAGCTGAATTTTCTCCTCAAATGATAAACACCGATGGCCCGAACGTGACATGATTTCATTTGGTCGAGGGCATGGGCTAGCTTGATCATGCATCTCGTTCCACGCGTGTTACACCTCACTCACAGCTGACACGTGGGCCAGCTGAATCTCGGCACCGTGATACATGCCGGCTACACCGACGGTGTGTACAGTGCTGCAACCATGCACTATTCAGCTGAAACAACACTAGACATTCTCTCATGGATCAAATGCCGTCCGATCGTGCGCAAGTGAATCATCTGACGGCTGTGGAGGCTTTACGTTTGATGGCGAGCCCAGGTGCAAGTTTTTCTTTTTCCAGTACAGCGACTTGAGTCTGAATTCTGAAACGAGGTGGCAGGATTAATTAGCTGAATATAACCCTGTGCATTTGCAAGCTAGTATCAAATGAAGCTGGTTTCCAAGGCACAGTGTCCATGTGGGGCACTGATCCGATCTGACCTTGAGCCCAACGGTCTCGATCAATGGCCGGGCGGGCCAGTGCTCGTAATTAATCAAGACGCTGCGATGAACAGGCTGTGTGTCCTCCCGTGCTCCGTATGTCAGACCCATCGATTCGGTTGTGTGCTCGATTCATAGCGATCACATTCACATATATGTGCGACGCCTTGAGATTCCGATCTGCAGGTACGCGTGCGCGTATCTTGAGAAAGGGAGAGGATCCATGCTCAGTTGCCCACTCTGTTTCCCAGTCTCTTCCTCAGTTTCTCACTCTGTCTCTGAGTTCTACTACCACTACCATGGCTGTCTCTGGCTCTCTGCAGCTTTCTGAAGTCTGAACTCTGAGCGCTTGCTGTCCCGAAATCTTTTTTTACTGCGGAGTACTCCATTTCAGAGTGTGACACTTTGTTTGACTGGTCCCAGGCCCGACAACTTTCTGCAGCTCTGCTATTCAACTGGACCGGCCGGCCTCCTGTGACTGTAGAATACTTTGCCCCAAGGAAACTTCCAAAACTGAGGCTGCAATAGCAAAACTACACATCGGTATGGCAAGCTTGATGACGCAGAACTCACACCAACCTACCGTGGCATAACTTAATGGCATCATTAATTTGCATCTATCATTTGAGATGGGCAAGAGAGAAAGAAACGCTGGGATTTGTTGGTGAGGTTTTTTCTTCCCTTGAGCTGTTGAAAAATGCTATAAAAATATTGATACCAAATTATCAGATATTTGTGTGTGCATGTAGTAAGATTGCACGGGTCTTAAAGACCAGTTGTGTGTGCTTGTAGTGAGATTGCACAGATATTAAAGACCACTTGTGTGTGCTACTGGTTAGGCGAGTCGACCTGATCTCTCATTTGGTTGGTAACAAATTCTGCTTCTAAAGAGCATAAAAGTTCTTCCTTTCGGAAGACTGAAAGTACAAAGTGTGATTCTTCTTTGACTAACAACAAGTACTTTTGACGACAAAACTAGGACCAACGTAGCGGAAATGCATCCTTAGACTAACAACGCCTAACATACTGCTTATCTAGACCAACAGCGCTGAAAACCACCTCGTGCAATCATAAGCTTATACTACGACCGTATTATGTCAACTACTTTTGCCAAGGGGAAAAAGCATAATTGGTCTCCCTTTTCCTTCCCAAGATTTGGATAAAGCAAAGTGGTACTCCGTTCCGGTAGAGAGTTGCATTGGATTGTTCAGACGATTGCATAAAGTTCTGAAACATCCGAGCCCTGCAAGCATGTACTCACCTTTTCACGCTGTCTCAATATGAACCATCCAAGCCTGATCGAACGGCTCGTATCACTTCTGTGGAATGATGAGCTCGTTCTCTCTGCAGACGCAGCGTAGACATACTAGTATTTCGTGGCAGTGGCAGTAGAAAAGAAAAGAAAAGGATGCGTACTTTTCGCTGGTTAATTGCAGCATGATAACCACGTATGGCTTGATCGCGAACGCATTAATGGAGGGGGCCAACTATAAAACCGACGAGGACGTCGGTGATGTGTCGCGGCGGCAGAGCCGCAGGGGATAGGAGAGCTACCATAATTCGGATTTCAGACAGAGCCATCCTCCTCGCAAGAGGCCCCCTCACGGAAAAGAAATTTTATGGGACAGAGTCTAAGGAGGCCTATGCATCTACCGTCCATCAGAGGAGAGAGGGAGAGGATGAGGAGATCGAACGGTGGAGTAGAGGGGTCTCACCGTAAGATCCCATCCTATAAAATTTGTTTGCAAGTGCGCAGCCGTTCTTGACCTCTTCGCCCCGGCGTTTCACACGTGGAATCTAATTCTATCCCGTTCCGTTCCGTTAAGCCACTAGCTAGCCAGATTATCGAAAGTGTACGTGGATGATGGATCAGCGGGCCCTAGCAAGCAATTGAATGAATTGATCCTATCGGAATGTTCTATTCAGTTCGACCAGATTACCCACGAGTAAAATTTCTCTAAAATTGAGACCCTTGTGAGTCATGTCTGTTCACCCTTTACTCTCCTGAGTGCACGGCTCTTTGTCAAGAACTTTCTTAAGCCGTTTGGAACGGAGGAACTTCATAGGAATTTTGGAACTCTCACGGATGTTACTCTTTCTCCTTGTGAAAACCTTGTGTTCCGCGCATGTCTTCCATCTGTCTGAGAATCGATGCAACAAGCAAGTGGTTATGTGAGAAGTGATCGGCTCGACACATTTTCACCTTCTGATTCCTTCTCTAGATGAAAGAACATTGTTGTTGCTGTCGTCGTTGCAGTGGCTCGGTTAGCGTAGTGCCCACACGAATTTTTTTAAAATATTATTAATTTAAAAGATAATTATAAAATTAAATAGTTGATTTTTTAATAAGAGTAGGTATAATCGCCATTTCGAATAACGAAAGGCTCATATCGTCGTTCAATTGAAGACACAGCCGCTACGTCTGCATCCAATCGCGATGGCCACCGCGGCAAAAACATACAGAAAATGGATGGCAACGTTGACGCCATACCGACCAGTTCTTCTCTCCTCTAAGAATAAGGAGCCGCTTTGCCTTAATTCGGAGTCAAGGAAAGGGCTCTGTTCTACTCTAATTGGGGACCTAATTATTGTCCCGTCCACTTCTCGCAGACCAAACCAGCCACACCCACCTATTTGCGAATTTTTTTAAAATAATCTATTTTTTATTCGAAATATCAAAAATATTCCAGCGATATTTTTTTTTACAAAAATATACGTCTGTCGCCCAATGGTTGGGCGACTCAATCCTATCGCCCAACGGTTGGGTGACTGCAAGCCTATCGCCCAACCGCTCGTTTAAAATCGCTACAGAGGCGCAGCCGTTAGCGCCATTATTACAGCGCCGCGGTTGGGCGATAGGATCGATCGCCAACCGTCAATGATCGCATGTTCGATCCGCCAACGGTGCGATCGGATTGCCTATATAGCCGCCCATGCAGTCCCCGGCCGATTCGTTTAAGAACAAGATAAACAACAAGCATGGGAGAAGAAAAAGAGGAGAGGAGAGGAAAAAGAGAAGGAGAGAGAGGAAAAGGGAGGAAAAAAAGAAGGGAGGAGAAGAGAAGAGAAGAAAATTTTGGATTATGAGGAGGTAAGTTTGATTTATTTTGTCTTGTATTTTTTAAGTAGGTATTTAGTTAGTTAAAATAGTAGGTATAAGTAGCGCTCAGAGAAACGTAGTTAGAAAAAAAAAAAGTAGATTTGTTGATTTGTATGTAAGTAGAAGCGATAAAAACTTTAGAAAATCCTCAAACACGGAGCGCATAGTAATAAGATAAAATAAATAGATCTTGCGGACATTCAACTATAGTGTTTGATAGGATACTTCAAAGGAATCGAGTTTCGGTGATACTTTTGCAAACATACGGTAATGTAGAAATGTTATTTGCATATAGACAAACCCTTCGGACAACTATTAAAATGGCATACAAACTTTATTCCTTCGTGTACAAGAATTGTAGCATCGTAGGGTGTTGTACGTCTGCCATGTGACTAGCCAGTGCAGTGCCGTGTAATGTAGTTGATTTGTCGGAGGAAACTTTATTTTGTAGTATAATTTTTTGGGTACGTAAATAGTTTATTTAGTTAAATGAGTAGTATAATAGCACCCATAGGAAATTGTAGTTAGAGAAAAAAAAATAGGAAATCGAAATGTTGTTGATTTGTATATAAGTAGTAGCGATAAAAACTTTAGTTAGAGAAAAAATAGTCCACGAGGGAGTAGTATTAGTGCTGTTTGTGAGATGTATTGTAGTAGTGTCGGTGTGTGCGTGGCCGACTATTCTTGGATGAATAATGCGTGACCGAGCGCACAAGGAGGATGAATTATTTGTATAAACTAATTAGTAAAAGACCGGAACGCCACTTGTAGCATTTCGGGTTGCAAGTTAGCGTCCGAATCGGATAATGGCTGCTATGGAATAGCTCGGTTTTTAGGTTGAATCTGAATATCGTACCACACGTTCATTGCGGCCTCTGCCTTAGGGAATGAATAATGTCTTGATCATCTTTGTCGTGTAGTTATCGACGATAGGCGAAGGGCCTTACAAATGTAAATTACAATGTAGCAGTACTTGCAAGTCGTGCGCGTTCTGAAATGATTAATTGCAATGTTGGAAATATTTGCGACCATACAATAAGTCATGCATGTACCCACTACATTGAAAGTGCATTACGGTGTTGGCACCGTTCGTGAAGGTCCGTCGGTGTTGACTTGAGCGGTTTTAATCAAGCCACTCTAGTACACGGACGGCGAGAATGCACGAATCGAAGATGTGAAGCATCGGTCGACCCGACTTCTCTTTGAACCACGAGGTGTCTGCGTCGACATACAAGGGCTTTGGAGCCGGTCTTCCACGAACATCACCGGTGGGAGTTGAGAAGACTGATGCACACGACAGTGTGGAAGGGCTTTATAGAAGGATATCGGCGCCGTGGATATGAGTGTGTGATACTTGTGCAACCATGCCCAAAAGAAGCTGTGTATCATCCGGGTGTTGCGAAAAAATGGTGCCCAAAGATGTTGGTGAAGAAGAGTGCGGGAGGGTCAGGTTATTCTGAAGAGTTCGAGAGAATATTGCTTGTGATGAGCCCGACGGTACATACAGAGAGGAAGATCGGGCACCGCATGGTGAGCCTACAGACACGGTGATGAAGGAGAGCATAGGGATTACATATTGCATCAAATGGAAAGCGATGACCGGATGGCCTTGGCTGAAGAGGAAGCTTTATAAGAAGACGACGAGGGCAGTTCCGATGAGGACGGAGCTCCCATCCCCCGGGAATGGAATAGATTTGACGCTAAGGGTTTATGTACGCACGACGAGCACGAATCGCCGTGGGAGTACCATGCCACGGAGGTTCGGTTGCACTCAATGTTTGCTGATAAGACATCCTTGCAGGATGCCATTAAGCTGTGGGCTATGTCTATGCAGCGGACGTTTCGGGTTGTCAAATCTAGCCAAGAGCAGTACACCGTCAAATGCGAGCAGGCCGATTGTCCTTGGCGAGTGCACGCGCATAAACCGAAATATGAGACTCACTGGATTGTCTCGAAGGTAGAGCCGCACTCGTGCATCCTCAGCAGTGTTTTGTGCAGACATTGTAACATAACGTTGACATTCATAGCTAATTTGATGTATGGAGAGATAGTGGAGAAGAAGGATATGGAGGCCAAGCACATTATGGTGGCTATTGAGAAGAAATTCAAGTACAAGATCGCTATGGGAAGGCGTGGCGTCGGGCGAAGGCTATAGAAAGACGGTTTGGATCTTTTGAGGCGGCGACGACAACCTTCCTCGTATGCTTGAGGTCTTTGCAGAGAGAAACCCGCACGTACATTCTTTGTGAAGGACATGCCATCTAAAAATCCGCGAGGTTTTTAGTAATGCATAGGGCCTTCGTAGCCTTGATCCCTACATCGAGGCTTTTAGGCATATCTTGCCGTGATCTCGCTTAGCGGGACCTTTTAACCGGAAATACAAGGGCAGATCCTTACGCCATAGGCGTTGATTTCGAACAATCAAATTCGCCATTGGCCATCGCATTTGTCGAAGGTGAGAATTTCCACACCGGTTGTGGTTCCTTCAACATCTAAGGGTGGGAGTTGTTGGAGCTCGTCTGGTGTGTCGTGATCCATGATCGCCACGCCGGGATGCTGAAGGCCATAAAAAAACTTCAGGAAGACCCGGAGGAGCCGTTCCCTTGGCAGGATATGACGAGTAGATGGTGTATTCGCCATTTGGGGGCCAACTTCTTTAAGAAGTTCCCAAGAAACCCTTGGTGAAGCAATTCAAGAGGCTAGCTATGCAGAACCAGCAGCGCAAATTTGACGCCTTATGGGCGCTGCTGGACGAACACAGCAAGAAACACGTGGATGCGAGGAACCAAGGAGCAGAGTCTGAACCTGCTGGTCCGAGGCAGAGGACCTCGAGGAACATCGAGTGCTTCTCCCACTGGATCGAGGCCCAGCCATTGGACAAGTGGTCTCTGCTGCATGACACGGACGGGGCAAGGTACGGCATAATGACCACTAACCTTGCGGAGGTGTACAACTGGGTTCTTAGGGGCCTTCGTTCTCAGCCCCTCGTCGCCATCGTGGAAGGTGTTCTGCACAGCACAATCGGGTATTTCAGGGAGAGACATGCAAATGTCGCACTTCATGCCACGAACCCTCAAACACCGTACTGCTTGAAGATTACGGCATACATGCAGGCGAAGACACAGAAGGGCCAGTCGCACACGGTGTACGTGATGGGCAATATGGAGCATCGTTTCGACGTGCTCTTGCGGGATAGAGCCGGATTTGGGACGGCTCGTTCTCTTGTCACCCACGAGGTATGCCTTGGAGATCATGTCAACGAGCCTAGCTGTACGTGCAACAAACCGAAGCTCTTACACAAGCCATGCTCTCATGTGCTCGCCGCATGCGGGACTGTACGTATGGACCCTTTGAACTTTGTGTCCGAGTATTTCTTGAAGGAGATGGTGGTGCAGGCGTGGACTGGCGAGCTTAGGGGCTTCAGGGTTGTGGGTAACTTCGCCACCTTGGATATTACAAATAGGATCTGGATTCCGGATATTGACATGCTGAAGGGTAGCAAGGGTCGTCGACAGAGTCATCGTATTACCAATGATATGGACGAAGCCTGGTAGGGCGTTGGGTAGACTCTGCGAACGCTGCTGTGGAGGGCACACTGACCCGATCGATGCAAGGCACCACCGAGGAGTAAACCTTTGCTATGGTTTGCGTTAGCACTTCTTTCGGTGTGCAAAGTGGGACCGAAATTGCAAATCGATGTACATTGTCATTTGTACTTTGTATTGTTTATGTAAGCGCTCGCTACTACCCAATTTTCATTTGATGTACGTAATGCCGTAAGACATGTATCGTATGTTGCACGTAATGTTTATTTAAGTGTTGTAGTACTATAACTTTTTTCGTTAGTTTTTCAAAGACCGCACCGATAGCCTAGTACTCTTTTGATTTGTTTGTTTGCAAGTTAAATTTACTCATTCGTTACACTCGATGTTTTATTTCCGCGTATTTGCTAACTTAAAATTATTTTGCAGGTATGGCTCACGGATCGGACTGGACTTTCGACCTCTTGGAGGAGCGCATCGACCGAGTACATCGCGCGTCGCGTCGTGTCCCTCATCCTACGGGGGCTGCCGACGCGACTGTGTTGGGGGTGATCCGCACGCGGACACCTCGGGTGGCCTGGAGGCTAGACCCACGCCGACAAAGAGTTAGTATCGTCCGCGCTATCTTCTCGTGAACCGTACCTTTCGTACTGACCTTTTGTTCGTTCACAGGTTGAGCGCTGCTGGTCTGCTACCTATCGCCCGGATGGTGCAGGCCACGGACGAGGACGAGCCGGCAGCACCTGCGGACGGCGACGACGGAGACGTCCATGCCGGGCCAGAGCAGTCACGCCGCTTCCCGTTTGACCGCTCCCTGCTGACAGCTCTTGTGGACCGGTGGCGACCAGAGACTCACACTTTCCATCTCCCATTCGGGGAGATGGCCCCTACCCTGCAGGACGTCTCCCTACTTCTTGGCCTCCCTATCGCAGGAGGTGCCGCCTTCCCGCAGGAGCCTCCGGACAACTGGCGCGAGGACCTTCTGGGCAGGTTTCAGGGAGTCCTCCCACCTGTGTTGGCGGCCGGGTACTACGTCTTTCCGGAGGCACAGAGGCACGGCCCGCCCTTGCGGTGGTTGTCGCAGTTCCGGGTACGTGTTCCACATCGTGCTCGTTGGTAGTGTCGCGCTTTCCTTTCCGTACAGGGGTCTTACTATATTTTTCGTTGTGCACAGGTCGAGCGGATGGACCCTCACGCGGACGACCAGCAGGTGTCACGCCACCTGGAGGCGTACTTGTTGTGGCTGTTTGGTTGGGTGCTGTTCACCAGCAGTCACGGCGATACCGTCGACGCGAGGCTCATCGCGTACGCTAAGACCAAACGAGACAGCTTTGCGCATTTTAGGGTTTAGGTTTAGGGTTAGGCTTTTCAGATCGACTTGACAACCCTGACCACCTCGCCAACTTTTAAGACCGAAAAGACAAGACTCAGTAAGAAAGACGTGAAAACACTCGCCGCCAACTTTTTCAGACCGATAAGACAAGACTCATAAAGCAAGCCATGACTTCTCCGCAAAGTAAGGCGTGACAACACTATGCCTCGCCAGCTTTTCAGACCGACATGACAACACTCTACCTCCTCAGCTTTTCAGAATTAAAAAACAAGACTCTCTATTCTGCATGAAATTAACCACACCATACCAACCATGGAGCTTATAAAAGAGGGTTGAACCAAACCCAATTCTACACAACACTACACAACATATACCCAGCTATGGACTCTTTGGCAAACTTCTACGCAAGGTTGTTGAAGAAGCAAAAGTGGCTTAAGCAGAAGAGGAAACAGCTACAGTACCCAGATAAATCAATGAAAGATGCTCCAGTACCACCACGTTTTCCGATCTCGCAGTGTGTGTGTGACAAACCGGCAGAGATCATTGATCTACACACCTGCATACACGCCTTGCGGGCGTACTACACATGCGGGCATCACCGTAAGTGTTTCTTTCGCTCGTGACGATTTTCCTCTACCAACGTTCAATTGCTTAAATTTTAACTTCATCCCCGTAATGGCGGCCGAGATGCGCCGCCACTTCTTCCAAAGGATCGACGGCCCGAGATGTACGACAGGCATTCATTCATCGGCGAGTACATCTTTGAACTACTCGGTGCGGGCGAGAACTTCGTCGCGGTGGAAACCTTACGTCATGGGACCTGTTGAGGAGGCACCGGCGAGCCCAAGATTACTTTCGCCGGCGTAATCCATATCGATGACGCCGGTTATGAAGAGTTTACATTCTTATTACGTAATGTTTCCCTGTACGGTGTACTTACATCCATCATACAATCGCAGGACATGGACAACTTCGACATACCAGCCCGACGTGCACAATCCCGCGACAAAGGCAAGGGAAAAGCTCATGCGGTTGACCCCGGCCGCCACAGCGTATCCGGTCGCCCGGGCGTAATCCGTATGGACGACGTGAGTTACGAAGAATTTACATCATTCTTACGATTTTCACTATACGGTGCCCTTACATCACGGAATCGCAGGACATGGACGACTTCGACATACCAGCCCGACGTGGGCGATCCGCGACAAGGGCAAGGGAAAGGCTCATGCGGCTGAGCTCGGCCGCCACAGCGTATCCGGTCGTCCGGGCATAATCCGTATCGACGACGTGAGTTATGAACAATGTAAATCCTTCTTACAATTTTAAATATACGGTGCACTTACATCATGGAATCACAGGATATGGACGACTTCGATATACTAGCCCGACGTGCACACCCCCGCGACAAGGGGAAGGGGAAGGCCGGCGAGGAGTTCAACGCCGAGCTGGTAAGGAAGGGAAAATGACCCCGTCCACGCATGAGGTCGAGTCATTACGTAGTAGTCCCCGCCCTACCCCCATGTTTTTTACTATCCCCTAAAGGCATGTATACTTACATGGTCCGGATGCTTGCGTCACAATGTACCATAGTAGTAGAGAGGATGACTAAAGCAATTAGCCGAACCATTATGTCATGTGACTACGTGTAACGTGCTTCTGTACGCGGACTCTAATGTAGTTCTGGTTACGGAGACCCATCAAAGCAAAACTATATTACAAGTATGCCTCTTCTAGTGGAATCCCAGAAAGAACCATTAGCACCGACATTGAATCCTCCATGTTTTACACCATCTTCATAATCACAATGAGCGTTCTCAGCCCGTTCACTCATATTCTGTATAATCTCCATAAAGTACGACATCGACTACGTGCCTACATACGCATATCGTAACTAATTCATCGAGGAGAGACTCCTCGCGCATCGTAATATCACTTACCTTTGTATTTACATATCATTCTTGTCTCAATCGTCCTCACAAAATTCAACAGAAATTTACCGCACTACAACAATATACAACGATCACAAAATCTTATTGCGAGTCTGACAAATTTCGTACCCATAATATTCTACGAAAATAACAAACATACCAACCAACATCGTGACAACACTATTATTTTCAAAATAAATAACATGATATAATCAGATCTGCTAAATTTAATTAACCTACAAAATGTAATATTCATTATAACTCAATTAAACAATAATTAAAAGGTAAAAAGAAGGTCGAGCTCTATCGCCATAAGGTTGGTATTCGACCTCTTGTCGCCGTAGAGTTGTTGGGCGATCGACTTGTCGCCCATTGTTAAGCGGCGATCGCAAGAATATGCTCGAGGAGCTGGGCGATCGTTGCGATCATTGGCGATTAGTTGCGATCGCCCAACTGTTGGGCGACAGGAACCAGTCGCCCAATTGTTCGGCGATTGCACTTAAATCGCTCAACCATTGGGCGACAGACGTATATTTTTGTAAAAAAAATTATCGCCGGAATATTTTTGATATTTCGAATAAAAAATAGATTATTTTTTAAAAAATTTCCTATTTGCCCTAGCCGGCCTGCCATTAGGATCTGGGATGTTCTAATGTGATATGTGAAGCATGCGGGATGGGCACCTGATGCTTCTTCCAGAAACATTTCATTCACATCTTGATGCACTATATAGTACTTGATGGTGCATTCTGCTCTAGATTGCACATTGTTTATTGTTCGCAACTTGTAATTTGCTTTGGCCAAACTGAAGAAGTCGTCTATTTGAATCTATATATGTATGTACGCGCAGGAGAGCTGCGTATCATCGCATTAATTAGTTGTTATTGTGGCACTAAGGATCATTCCTTTCTTTAGTGGCACGTCTAGTATACGTGCTTCCTAGGGTATACGTAATGGTATAGACAACGGTCATCTATAGTACTCCTCTATATCATCTACAGACAACGTTAAAGACAATTTCTATAATGTGTTTTTTTACATGTCTCTATAGGTAACTCATTTATGTACAACATGTATTGTTTCTTGTGTTACAGTCGACTATTGCATGAGAGACATCTTAATTCTCTATGGCCTCTCTCTCTCATCCACATCAACTCGTGTCTTAGCTACGTGATAAAACTTACAGACAGCTGTGTCACTATTGTACATGACCTTCTTCTTTTTCAAACCATGGCCCATCGGTGATGTTGCTGGCCGCGGCCGTTGTCTGATCTGGTTGCTTTTAAGCATGCTCTAAAGCGAGGCTTTTGGACGGTTTCAATACCCAGTGCCAATCTTTAAAGCAAAGCACGACGCTAAGCAGCGCCAGGTTGATGGTGCATGGCTGCTTGTTTCCACTAATAAAGTTATTTACCTGAAAGTATAAAGCTCCTGACGAGATCTTCCCTCCTATGTGCAAAGAACAGTGAGGCTTTGAGGGAGCGATCACCTCCAACCAAGTCATTTTGATTGTCAAACCATGCCATTTTTCATATTTTCATTGTGTTAATCTATAAGTTGTAATGTGAAATGCCGATAAGAATTGAACAGTTATCTCCTGTCTAGGCAAAAGTAGCAGATTTCTGTGGGCCAGCAGATCACTTGCACTGTTAGAATTTGTGATCAAAGCAGCTTTGGGGCTTGTGATTGCTTGAAGCCTGGCCATTTGATTGCGAGGGAATAAAGGGTGCATCCTGTCCTTTTCCAGGGCTATGACCATGAGGGCATAGGTAGAGGAGAGGCGTTCCTTTCTCCAACACCTCTCATGCTCGAATCATTATCTGATATGACAAAAAATCGAGAGGCCGGACAAGAGAAAAACGAGAAACGAAATGTATAATCTTGTGGCGAACCTACACATGTAGTAAGTAGTACATGGTTTCCTCTTAAAAACGCTATGATTTAGAGCTCTTTTACAGTATTGACGAGGATCTAATCGTTCTTAATTAATTAAATTATTTATATATAATTGTTATTATAGGTAACAATATCTTCGTGTTATTCGTAAGGATACCCATTGTCATTGATAAAGGGTAAGATTAGCATAGTGATCGTAAACTATTTTACGACCACCCTATATGATCGTAAGTACTCATACGACTACCTATTGGTCGTAAGATTTTCTACGACCACCTCATGATCGTAATTAAGCTTTACTACGATCACTTCATCATCGTAAGGATTTCCTACGACTGACTCATGATCGTAAGTCTTACCACGATCACTTCATGATCGTAAGTTATACTACTATCAGGTCAACTACGACCACTTTACAATTAACAAAACCTACAGACATATGGGTCCAATCGACTAGGGATACTTATGCAATGTTTAATACACACAGTAGTTAATATGTGTTCTTATTCTCTGGGATAACTGCACGTATTAAGCCTCTGTCTCTGACATAACTGCAAAGCGACATGGGAGGATCAGTCTCTGACCATAACCGTCACTGAAACGTGCACATTTCTTCAAACGGCGAGACACCTTTTAATACGGGACAACTGTCACCCTTTCATGCGCTATATGATGAATAAAGCCGGTGGACAGAGGAGAACAACACAAGAAAGATAGAGACAACGGCAACGAACACATGACAAAAGTCATTAAGTCATAGTTCCAGTGATTTCTTCAATGTTATAAAGCATAGTCAATACAACAATAAGGGAGTAGGGTTATTATTCTTTCAAGAGAATGTCTGAGCCTGTATAAAATCTCTGTGTCTTTTTCTGTGTGATTTAACTCAAAGAGAGTCCCCAGCATTCAGTCGTAAGATCGATACTAAACCCTCGATACGTACACACGGTTTAATACGGGTCATCCATTCTTTTTTGATGCAATGATTTAGATTAGGTATGATTTAGTTGTACTACACATGATAGAATGGGTAGTATAATCTCATAAGGATAGGATTGTAATTGCACATGTGGGGTCACATGGCACAATAGTAATATTTTTAACCCTAGTTGGAAAATCCACAATACACACATGAGAAAATTATAAATACAAAAAAAATCTATTATGCCTTTAACAAATAAATAATCAGATATGATTTATACTACCAATATATACTTACTAGTAGAATGTAACCTAAAATTTCTCATCATTTAACCTCAACTCGCAACGTGCTTTACTAGTTACTATTATTTTGTTCGCTATAGGCTAGAATATTCTGAATGGTTTTAAGGATTCTGAGTTAGCCGCCATTTCATTAGTTTAGTCCTGCTCGATCCGCGCCTTTATGGCGAGGACAAGCGGCGCTCACATTAGCCATCTTCCCAGCCGAACATCCTGAATCAACGACCTATGCATATCCTCCCAGACAGAAAGCTACAAGAGGATGGTGTCACATGGCCGGATTTCTTAACGAGGATTTTGCTTAATTATCAAAGGAGCCACTCGGCCAACCAGAACGTAAGCCAAGCTCAAATTGGTGCATCTAAGATAGTAAGCAAAGCACTAATCGTATATAGACATTTTCCGTACTAAACCGGCACAACTGCTACTGAAAGCAGGCTGACCCGGGTGAATCGCATGCACCCTAGCCTTGCGCGGTGGCTGTGTGTCAGTAAGACAGTGACTGCTCGCAACGACTTTGTGGAAGAAAGAAAAAAAGAGAGAAAGCGATCATACATCTAGAAATGATCATCTTAAAGCTCTCTTCCGATGTTACTCCAAGCCATGAATTCATGATCATGAGATCAGGCGATCTTCATTGTGAAGCATAATTGTACGGAGGTCACAGTGGCAAAAGCATCCACAGTGTTACTGATTTTCGGCCTCTAAGAGGAGAGAGAAGTTCTAGAAGGCTGCCTCTAATCACTACAAAGAGTAGTCTGCAAGCAGATTTGCTTTGAGTTGGCTCCAAGCCTAGAAGCAGGCTCCAACCAATAAAAAATTGCATGGCCCCAACTGACGGAGTAGGGATTGGGATGGATGACATTTGGAGTAGCAGATTTTTCTACCTTTTTAATGAACGTTACGTGCTTTGCAGTAGTAACCTCTGTACACCGCAGAAAATTATGCTAACCTGAGAGACCGGTTGTAGGTCCCAGCATTCAGCCTCTAAACACTGTTAATACTATAAGACATAAGACATAGCTGCCGGTGGGTAGCATGAGATGCTAATATGCTATTGCTGTATATATTGGACATAGCTGCCGGTGGGTAGCATGAGATGCTAATCTGCTATTGCTGCGTATATTGCTATGTTGGTTCGAACTGTAGTGAAATGCAAATGCCACCTCCGTGAGGAAGCGGACCGTCCACCCGCCTACCAACAGGACGAAAACCGCATCCTGGCGATGCTCCTGCGTTGTCTTATGGAGTAGGTGCCTGCCTAATTACAGGCGATGATTCTCTACTAACAAACAACTAACAAGCGTATTAAATAGTAGCGCTATGTTCTTCGTAAAATGCAAGTCAAAACTAGCTTTATACTACTGCATCTGAAATATTTTTTAGAGAAATTTTACTGGTAGTATATGATAGTATTATAAATCAAATCTGATCATTGATTTGTTAAGGACATAATATACTTTTCTTTGTATTTATAATTTTTCCTTGAGGGTGTTATGAACTTTTCCAACTAGAGTTCAAAATATCATTCTTGTGTCATGTGATTCCTATATGGGCAATTGCAATTCTACCACTCTTGGGATTCCACTACTCATACTACCAAGTGTAGTATAACTTATCATTATTAATTTGAACCATTGGATTAAATTAGATCTGTTCAAACACCAAGATGGGCTGGGCTTCAGGCCGGGCCTGAAAAGCCCGTTCTCGAACGGGCAGACTTGAGCCTGACCCGACCCGAAAAAACATTTTCCATTAAAAACAGTTAATTTTTTTTGGAATAAAAGTTAATATTTAATTCATTTTGAGAATAAAACTAGTTATTATTATTATTTTAATTGCATTTCACCGGGCTTCCGGGCCGAGATTTAAGTCCCGAACCTGGTCCAAACCGAGCCGGGCAACCCATGAACATGTTTAGATTAAATTGAGTGTATCATAAAAGAGCTAAATTTTTGAAGGCACCGTGCTCCTAATTTGTACAAGGATCAGTGCTAGACGAGAGATGTTTCTGTTTCAGGGTGGCGGTGCTCGGAAGATACACGAAGACACCGGTATTCAAAGAACATGAATCGTTGAATAACAAAAAGTCCATTTGAATCGTTTCATATCTTAATTAGTCAGTATTCATCTGCCTATCGCTACTTGTTTGCAACGTGCAAACCGGCACTTATCTCCTGTGCCTCCGTGAACATGCATGTGCGACGCAATCCAAGTCGTTGAGGGGCAAATATTCTCGCAATCATCACCTGTTCTGCCGCTGCTTCTGCTGCTACTACCCGTGCTTTTTGAATACGCCCATCCACCATACCACCTCATATGTGCGGAGAAACACGGCGATTCCCGAAACTGACTGGTTCTGCGATGCCACGGCAGAGGCGTACGTCGTGTCCCCGGCCTGCCAGGTTCATGGCCTCCCTAACCATGTGGATCGACCACCGGATGCGGTTCTTCTGTACTGTAATGCCGTGTTTTCAGTTTACACCCTGCTCTGTCACGATATTATTGCCGAATATTCTTTTTTCTAAATACGATTAGCCAATCAATTAAGCGTACAACTTGGGGAGGGAAAAAGACATCTGTAACGAAACGAAATGTGTGGTGAGTGGTGACGACGGCAGACAGATTAATTAGGGACGTGTAATTGCGTTGATGGGATTGGCTGGCGGCAACACGAAAGTGATTTGGTGTTAGGAAATGGAAACCGATTCAGGATAAAGACAATAGCGCAGACTGTTTCAATTCAAAAGCTGATGCGTTCCCATAACAGTGATGACAAGTACTTGGAGTGTTCCCATAACAGTGATGGCAAGTACTTGGAGACTTGGAGTGGAGTACATTTTTTTTTGAAGACTTGGGAATGCATTGTTTGATTGATACTCCATCTCTAGTTTTCAATGCTGAAAGGGCGTACTGTATGGTAGTATGAGAGTGTCTACCATTTCTTTGTTAAAAAAAGAAAGAGAGATCAGCTCAAAATCACCAGTGCCAGTAGCGGATAGTGGGAGGTAACCACCGTACCGGGACCAAGCAGTTGCCTGATGCCGAAGCTACCGAGCATGTTCGGATCAGAGGATCGACGCATGGCATGGACCAGCGCAGCATGCAGACCCGGATTCTTACGTACATAGAATCACTGTTTAAACAATATTTCAAGTTTGTGTTATGTAGTTTCTGTGTTCGTTTTGGATAGGATAAGGAAAATAAGGGCCTAATGCATGTTGACGAGGATTAAATAATCACCAATTAATAAAACTGCTTATCTATAATATTTATTATAGATAATAGTATTTTCAATAACCCCTAAAGATATCCTGGGTGTTAGTACCTACAACGATCGAGAAAGATTACGATCACGTTATGGTCGTAATGTCTATTACACTCACCTTACGATCGTTCGGTCTATTACGTCCAGATCGACTTACGACCGCCCTATGGTTGATAAAACCCACAGACATGTTGACCTTAACGACTAGAGGCTCTATATGCTACACTCAACTATGTGTAGTAGTTAATACACTCTAACATAATCGTATGAAACTCTCTCTATCTCTATCAATAACCGCTAGGCAAATGTGCAGAAGGGTATCTCACTGACAGCAACCGTCATCCACAAGTGCACTGGCGCATCCTGACGACACGACAACTACCGCCCTTTCAAACACTATATAAGGGGCAGTGTCGACGGATAGATGAGAGAGATCCAAGAGTTTGATCAACAAGAGAAGACATTAAACTTAGTTTTTTGGCTTGTTATACTCTATAATCCCATTCAATATAAGAATTATTCTCCCCGGATAAGTCGAAAAACCCTTTTCTTTTCTTGCATAGTCTTGAGATCCGTGTCATCGATATTTATTTCGTAAGATCGACA
Organism: Phyllostachys edulis; assembly: GCA_036346405.1. Taxonomy (NCBI): domain Eukaryota; kingdom Viridiplantae; phylum Streptophyta; class Magnoliopsida; order Poales; family Poaceae; genus Phyllostachys; species Phyllostachys edulis. Next base: position 19,146,489 of record CM070545.1, read on the forward strand.
ATGGTTCATCAACACATGTCACTGTTGCTAATGTAGAAGAGCCGCTTCCCATGTCACTGTTGCTAATGTAGAAGAGCCGCTTCCTAGCATGCAGGCTTAAAACACAGGCTTTGCCACCCACACATCATGCAAACCAGCACATGTGCAAAAATACAGCTGTAATTTTAGAGGACTGGTAAAATGCAAAGCTATTGTGCTGTATGTGTCGGGTACGTTAACTGTGAAAATGAGTAGATGACATGCCAATATTATCAAATTAAGCTTTGTTCAAGATTTCAGTGTTCTACTACATCCCAATTTAAGCCTTACATTCACCATCCTAAGGCTCCTTTAGTATGATTGAAAAAAAAATGTAAGAACAAAAAAGCACGTCTAAAATAATAGGAAAACATACAAACCGCCCTACCAATTCATCGCTTAGCTCGAAGATCATGTATGGATGGACCTAGTTGAGATGCGACACATAGAGTCCTAAATTGAAACTTTAGCCTTTTGTGTAGCGTAAACTGAAAATGAAATTGTAGTGTCAAACTCAAACAAAGGTGTGTTTAGTTGATGTGATAGAATTGAATGAGATGAGATAATTTTGTATCATGTGGTTTTGCTATTCATTATTTTGAGTGAATAAGATAGCTCAGCATCTAAAGAGAATATCCTATAAATTTGTATTCTACCATCTAGGATGGAATGGTTGAATTACTCTTTTATTTTTTAACCAACTCATATGTATAACACTGTATACCAGCAACAAAAAACCAAAGAGAAAAAAAAATCGCCTAAAATCCCTACCGACGGAAGCACAGAACCATCTTGCGGGGTTGAATCTGCGGTTTGACCGTGACAGGAGCAGCCGGACCCACACCCCAGAGGCCCAAACCCAAGCAAAACAAAACATCTCGGTAGTCTTTTCCCCAGTAAAAACCCGGAGCCCAACGACACAGGTCAAAGGGCAGTCTCCCCCTTGTTTTTGCGGCCCACATAACACATTACTCTATTAGTCTATTCTCCTCGCCGAGGAATTCCCCTCCCGAAGAAAGTACAGTAAAAAAATGGATTGCTTCCATCCACTCCCACTCTACTAGTCACTGTACTGCCACGCTCAGCTCAGCTACTCCCACTTGCTTAGCTGCTTCTCCCCCATCTCCATCTCCATCTCCATAAGAGCACCCACCAGTTCGCACGGCACCACCCTTCCCCTCCATTGCCGTCGCCAATGCCGGCGCCGGTGTCGACGTCTCTCCCCTCACCACCGCCCTTCGTCTGATTCCGGCACCTCGCGCCAAGCCAAGAACAAGAAACATGGGCTCTAGCTCAATCCTCCCCCTCCTGCTGCTCCTCGTCGTCAATGCGGGTTTGCTGGTGGCGCCGTCGCAGGGGTTGAACCAGGACGGGCTCTACCTTCTTGAGGCCAAGCGCGCGCTCACCGTCCCGGCGGGCGCGCTCGCGGACTGGAACCCCCGCGACGCCACGCCCTGCAGCTGGACGGGCGTCTCCTGCGACGCCGGCGGCGGCGGCGCCGTGACGGGGATCTCCCTCCGTGCCGCCAACCTCGCCGGGTCGTTCCCCGCCGCGCTATGCCGCCTCCCGCGCCTGAAGTCCATCGACCTCTACCAGAACTACATCGGCCCCGACCTCGCCCCCGCCGCCTTCGCCCGGTGCAAGGCGCTGGTCCGCCTCGACCTGTCCACGAACGCGCTCGTGGGGCCGCTCCCCGCCGCGCTCGCCGACCTCCCGGAGCTCGTGTACCTCAACCTGGAGAGCAACAACTTCTCCGGGCCCATCCCGGAGTCCTTCGGCCGGTTCAAGAAGCTCGAGTCGCTCTCGCTCGTGTACAACCTGCTCGGTGGCGAGGTCCCGGCGTTTCTTGGCGGCGTCCCCACGCTCCGGGAGCTCAACCTGTCCTACAACCCGTTCGCGTCGGGCCCCGTGCCGACCGAACTAGGCGACCTCGCCGCGCTGCGCGTGCTATGGCTCGCCAGTTGCAACCTCATCGGCTCCATCCCGGCGTCTCTAGGCCGGCTCAGCAACCTCACGGACCTCGACCTGTCGACGAATGCGCTCACCGGGCCGATACCGCCGGAGATTACAGGGCTGACGAGCGCCGTTCAGATCGAGCTGTACAACAACTCGCTCTCCGGGCCGATTCCCAAAGGGTTCGGCAAGCTCGCGGAGCTCAGGAGCATAGACTTCGCCATGAACCGGCTCGATGGCGCCATCCCGGACGACCTCTTCGAGGCACCAAAGCTGGAGAGCGTGCACCTGTATGCCAACTCTCTCACGGGGCCCGTGCCGGAGTCGGTGGCGAAGGCGGCGTCGCTCGTCGAGCTGCGGTTGTTCGCGAACCGGCTGAACGGCACGCTGCCCGCGGACCTCGGCAAGGACACGCCTTTGGTGTGCGTGGACTTGTCCGACAACTCCATCTCCGGCGAGATCCCGCCGGGGATATGCGACCGCGGCGAGCTGGAGGAGCTGCTGATGCTAGATAATATGCTGTCTGGGCGCATCCCCGATGGGCTCGGGCGGTGCCGGAGGCTGCGACGGGTGCGGCTGTCAAACAACAGACTCGACGGGGACGTGCCCGGCGCGGTCTGGGGCCTGCCGCACATGTCGCTGCTCGAGCTCAATGATAACCGGCTCAGCGGGGAGATCTCGCCGGTCATCGCCGGCGCGGCAAACCTGTCCAAGCTTGTCCTGTCAAACAATCGGCTAACTGGGAGCATCCCGTCGGAAATTGGATCAGTCTCGAAGCTGTACCAGCTCTCAGCCGATGGCAACATGCTCTCTGGCCCGCTCCCTGCCTCCCTTGGCGGCCTCGCTGAGCTCGGCCGGCTCGTGCTCCGCAACAACTCGCTATCTGGTCAGTTGCTCCGAGGAATCCAATCTTGGAAGAAGCTTAGTGAGCTCAACCTCGCGGACAATGGCTTTACTGGGGCCATACCACCGGAGCTCGGTGATTTACCAGTGCTCAACTATCTTGACCTCTCCGGCAACCGCCTCACCGGCGAGGTACCAATGCAATTGGAGAACCTGAAGCTGAACCAATTCAATGTCTCCAACAACCAGCTCAGTGGTCCGCTCCCGCCACAGTATGCGACGGAGGAGTACCGCAACAGCGTCTTGAGCAACCCGGGGCTGTGTGGAGATATTGCCGGTTTGTGTGCGGCCTCACAAGGAAGGTCAAGGTACCATTCCGGCTTTGCCTGGATGATGCGATCGATATTCATATTTGCAGCGGTCGTTTTGGTTGTCGGTGTTGCGTGGTTCTACTGGACGTACCAGAGCTTCAACAAAGAAAAGCTGGGCACTGATCGGTCGAAATGGACATTGACATCATTCCACAAGCTCTCGTTCAGTGAGTATGAGATCCTGGATTGCCTTGATGAGGATAATGTCATTGGCAGCGGCGCATCTGGGAAGGTGTACAAGGCAGTGCTCAGCAACGGTGAGGTGGTTGCTGTCAAGAAGCTGTGGGGCGGGGCGTTGAAGAAGGATATTGAGAACGGTGGTGAGGGCTCTGCGGCTGATGACAGCTTTGAGGCTGAGGTGAGTACACTCGGCAAGATTCGCCACAAGAACATTGTCAAGCTCTGGTGCTGCTGCACCCACAATGACTGCAAGTTGCTGGTGTACGAGTTCATGCCCAATGGTAGCCTTGGCGATGTGCTGCACAGCATCAAGGCTGGGTTGTTGGATTGGCCGATAAGATACAAGATTGCGCTGGATGCAGCAGAGGGGCTATCCTATCTTCACCATGACTGTGTCCCGGCTATCGTCCACAGGGATGTCAAGTCGAACAATATCCTTTTGGATGCTGAATTTGGTGCCCGTGTTGCGGATTTTGGTGTCGCCAAGGCGGTGGAGGTGACTGGCCAGGGCCCGAAGTCCATGTCAGTGATCGCTGGCTCGTGTGGTTACATTGCTCCTGGTAAGTCTCTCAGATTCGTTTCAGAAGTTCAGTTAGTACTTTCATACACTTGCAAGTCTGATCTAGTTTTCTTGATTTGTGTAGAGTATGCATACACACTCCGTGTCAACGAGAAAAGTGACATATACAGCTTTGGGGTGGTTCTCCTTGAGCTCGTGACCGGGAAACCGCCAGTTGACCCAGAGTTTGGCGAGAAGGACTTGGTGAAGTGGGTGTGCAGCACAATTGATCAGAAAGGAGTAGAACATGTCCTTGACAGCAAACTCGACATGACCTTCAAGGAAGAGATCAGCAAGGTCCTGAACATCGGCCTCCTCTGCGCAAGCTCCTTACCGATCAACCGCCCAGCGATGCGGAGGGTGGTCAAAATGCTGCAAGAAGTGCATGCCGAGGTGAGGCCAAGGCCAGACAAGGACGGCAAGCTGTCGCCGTACTACTACGAGGACGCCTCCGATCAAGGGAGCAGCGTCTAAGGTAACCGCAAAAGAGACATGATCGTAGGTCGTAGCTTCTTCCACGAACCTTCTTCTCCATGACTTGTTGAGCTCTTGGAAAGGAAGGTTCCAATCATGACCCAATTACGTCGTCAATTCCTCTAGTGGGGTAAATCTAGTCGTCAATTCCTCTAGTGGGGTAAATCTAGACTGCTGATTCTAAGTACCAACGCCACCGACAGCACGTAAACTCGGAGCTGTGTTGTTCTTCAGTCCGGCAATGGAGGCCAGGTGGGCGGTAGGGCATAGCCATTGACGGTGTTCTTGCTTGTACTTGCTGTCTGTGGACCGTGCCATTGATTCCGGTAGGGCAGATGGCTCATCTGGTCTTGAGGAAAAAAGCTTGTGAACGGAATCAAATGTAGGTGTGTAATTAGTACTCCACTACTACTTTGCTTTCTCTGGATGAAGTATTGCTCCAGGCTCCTGGCCCATGGGTGGTTGTATCGACTATCTCCAGCTATTTTTTTAAAAGGCAAGCTCATAACAGGAACTATAAAGTACGATTACACAAGATTAAATCTGGGGTTACCAGCTCACAATACACAGCAAAAAGGAAAGATGGCCATCCACAGATAGACTGACCGCCAAAACCAGAAACTACCAGCACCCCAAAACACCACCCGCTAAAAGACTAAAAGGATTCAAGACAGCAAAATGAAATTGAGAGCTAACTCTTGTTTAGAGCGCAAAAAGACTTCATCCAAACTCCGATCGTATTCATCAAATCCTTCATCTTTGTATGGCCATACTTTTTGGTCAGAATATTCCACCGCTGCAAACAAGATACAAATTAGAAGATAACTTCAGTTGGACGCTTAGGAAAGGTCTTCTGGATAGCACCTTTGTTTCTGACTTTCTAAAGTGTCTAAGCAAAGGCTGTAAAACTAAATAAACTAACATTATGATTATTAGCACCCCCCTAATCTAACCAGCACATATAAAAGTCATCCAGAGAATTATGAGCTCTCTCCCATTCAAAGATCTCCCTGAAACAAGATCAAGCAAACTTTGCCAATATATAGGTAAAGCAAACATGATTCATATCTTCTAAACCTCCACAGAGCCAACAATTGTTATCCCCTTTCCAATTCCTCAAAGTCAGTTGATCCAAAGTGGGTAATGTCTTCAAATGAGTTTGCCAAAGGAAAATTTTAATTTTCAGCGGAAGCCTGCTATCCCAAATATCAATCATTCTCTTATCAGTGACCCCCCAAAAGCTACATGCCTGTAAAGAGACTTAACAGTAAATTAACCTGACTTGTCCAAACACCAAATCATCCTATCATGATCAGAAGAAAGATGAACCTCTTGAAGCACATCTTTCATATCACCCCACAATCCACTTCCTCCTTACCAAGGTTTCTATTAAATTTGATATCCCACACCCCTTCCTTCAAATAATCAGCAATTCAAGCATTAGGATCAAGACAGATATTAAACAGGCCAGAATACCTAATATAAAGAGGACAATTATCTAACCAAACATTCTTCTAAAAAAGTATAGTATCCCCATTCCCAACCTGATAAGCAACACCCCTTTTGAAGAGATTTCTGACCTTAGAGAGATTTCTCCACAATAGGGTGCCTTTTCTATCTAAAGTATCTCTAAAATCCCTATTAGGAAAGTATTTAGCTCTCACAATCCTAAACCACAAATCATCTTTAACTACATCCAGTCTCCAAAACCATTTACAAAGAAGGCAGTCATTCATAAGGTTTGTATCAAGCACCCCTGAACCACTAAAGTCTTTAGGTCTACAAACAGCTCTCCAATTTACCTATCTCCAGCTATTTAACTCGCAGGAGAGATGGAATGGAATGCACATTGGTGAATGAATCTGACCACTTTACAGCAGAGTACTAGCGTCTATGTTTTTTGTTCGCTTCTGAATTCTGAACCATTATCCTCTGCTCCTGCAGCACAAATGATTGTGTATTCAGTATTTCCTGTACTATAAATTATTTCCAGTGGCATTTTGAAAGGAATCTTCAATTCTTGCTGTACCTGTACTATACGTAACAGCTCCGGTTGGCAAGTTGTTCGAATCACAGCCTCACAGGGGCCAGTGTGGCGCCATGTCTGAATATTTTTCATGTTCAAACAGCTGCAGTGCTAGTACTCAGCTCTAGTGCTATTGTCGGTTGGATACTGGAGATCATTTGTTTAGTGAACTGATGGATAGGCGATAGCTAAGCCTGCAATGCAAGAGTGTATCTCGGTCGTTGCGTTGTCTGCGCTTCAGACATTTTGGAATTTGGATTGGTTCCAGATTACAGTCTGTCTCTTTGTATCGAGAGGCCACATGTAAAATTGAAACGGGGTCGGCGTTGGAACTTGGGCTGGGGTAGCCCGCCCCTGAAGTCTCCGTGGCTCGTATCTTGTCTCGCGACGAATTTGTTGTGCTTGGCGCCCTTGGAGAAACGAGCTGCTGTGGAGGCCTGTTCGTTGTGTTGTGTTGTGCAGTGAGAGTTAACAGCCACTCTGTATGTCTCTTATCTCTTCGTAACCCTGTCGTACATCGCAATTAAAAACAACTCGTAAATGTGCCATGCTGACCAACTTTAGTTCAGCACGAGACGTATTACAGGCTTTGAACATGAAGTTATTCTGTACTACTAAATCGTAATCAGAGATTCGGTGGCCGGGAGGCCGCATATAAAACCTGTGCATCCAGTAGTACAAAAATAGAAGAAACGGCAGATCGGGCAATTTGGTCAGCTGGGATTGGAAATGAGAAAATGGTTGCGTACAAACGAGTCGGGAACTTGGTTGCGTATAGTGAATGGGCGAAGGGGGTGAGCGTGGCCTGTAGTCAGTGTTGTTCATGTTGGGCCAAAGCCTGATCATCTGATGGGCTTGCAGCATTGAACCAATTCTCACAGTACGCAGATCTTACTGGTTGCGTACATGAGTCATCAAGCAGGTGCTCCCGAAGGCGGACGAGCGGTGTGTCATGGAAGGCGGGTGCGGTGGGCCGGCGGCTAGAATGCTTGAGGTAGCCCAGCAAGAGCCAGCCGCAAGCGACGCGCGGCCCACCCAACACACGAGCGTGCCGCCCTCGGGCAGTCGGACTCGGGAAGAAGGAAATAAACGATTTTTTTTAAGAAGATAATTACAGAAATAGATAGTCAGATCAAACAATTACACAACTAGCTCTCTGTCGTTAGTTGAAATGATGACACGATTACACAACTAGCTCTCTATCGCCAGTTGAAATGGCGACAGGGAGCCTGTTGACCTACTGTCGCCAGTCCAACTTCATGTCGCCATTTGAAATAGCGACAGAAAGTGAACAGTGGTCCTATTGTCAGTTGAAATGGCGACATGAACTTATCGTCATTTCAACTGGCGACAGGTGCTAGCTATAAAACCCCTGAAAATCGGTTGATAATGCCATTTTTATTCCAGAAAAAAAAGGAGAGAGAGGAGAGGCGAGAAAAAACGCAATAAACCCCGCTCGGTTAAATAGCGGAGAGAGAGACAAAGGTTCAGATTTCGTCGGTCATCTTGCTGGTACTTTTTGCAACTTTGTATATTATTTCGAAACCTCGTTGGTTAGCAAATATAAATAGCAGCATATAATTCATATGAGTAATAATTTTAGCTGTTGTATGTAATACATCATCTGAGCTATGTACAGCTTAGTTAATTGTGCAGATATTATTTTTGTTGCATTATACGATTGATTTAGAATAAATCTGCAAATATAGGAAAACACCTATTAAAATATGGAAAATAGTTGAAAATACCTTTTAAACTAGAAAAATAGCATGACACATTTGAAAATTGTAAAGGAGGGTGAGTTGAAGACACCTTTTAAACAACGAAAGTAAGAAGATACGTATTAATGCCCTTTTTTAAAGTAGGAGAATGGCATGAACCATCTTGTGGATATCATGAGGATATGTACACGATCTTAGAATGATGTTACAATTGGCAATGTCGTTAAAGGTTTGTCGAATCACGAGTTTTCGTCAAAGTTTGGAATCTTTGTCGGTCGAGGCGGTCGACCGGCGTTGAAGACGCGGCCGAGGCAAGGATTGCGTCGACCGCCATTCAATGACGGTCTGACCGATTTTGCTACTGTTCATCGGTCAAAAGTGGCGATGAGTGTTGGGTTGGGTCAAGTTCATGGGTTTCAGTGCATATGTGTTGCATGATCGGGGATGCTGGGTGAAGTCAATGGAGTCAAGCATGAAGCAAGAGGGACAAAGGTGACCGAACAGGCAGTTCGGTGCGACGCATTGGATCAAGCGGCGCGGGGGTCGGTGCAAGTGCCATGGTGGTTTCGGTGGGAACCGGATGGGAGAGACTTACCGACATGATGAGAGTCGTTGGATCAACCTAAACGTGACGAAGCATGGAAGTGCTTCACGAAGATGTGACTCGGTCTTTGCAAAAAGATCGAGAAAGGGTATATTGATAATTTTACCAAATACCGCCTTGGTGACCTTTTGCTAACCCGCGGCGCAAGACGACGCATGATGAAGCGGATTAGGTCAAGAGGAGATAAAGACGGCGCTTTAAGATGTGTGCGTATGTGACCCGTTTGTGTGTGGGCATTAACGGGAGCCCATTAGGGTTAATACTTCTAGAAGGTCTAAGCCTCCACTATAAATAGAGGAGGGAGGTGGCTGCACCCCCTTGAACCCTTTCATTGTTTTGAAACCCTAGTTTGCTTAGGGAGAGGATTAGTGGAGGTTAGGGTTCTAGAGAGTTGGATTTGATTTCATACTCATGTATTGAGTCTTTGTCCTCCATTGATGGAGTGGCTGTAAACCAATACCATATCAAATCAATCCAAAGAAAATTCTCTCAAAGATGAGTCTACTTGCCTTCTTTCTCTCTATTAGGTGATTTTGAGTCTTTCTTTGATCCGCGAGTTTTTACTTGGTTTCTTGCCTTGATCTAACTTGCTGTGACATGTGGGAACCCATCTAGGATCATCTTGATCATCAATCGCCCACGAGAAAGTCTTTAGATCATATTTCATATTTAGCTCAGTTTTGGAGCACACTTCGTTCAATTTGAAAAAGATAGGAACTTTGGCATGAATCTATGCGATCCTTGATTGGAATAGGTTTCTAATATCTTTTAGAAGGTGTGTCTCAAGTTTCGTGGAGTTTAGCCGCATAAATCAAAAGTTATACCGATTTGAGTTTGATTTTTCGGGATGTTTCCACTTTTCTGCATCATGTCTGGTCAGACCGATTTTAAAACACCGGTCAAACCGCCCAGCAGTCAGACCGTGATTTTGCCGCCGGTCCGACCGCGCAATACACGTTGGTCTGACCGCCTATTAGGGTTTGAGCTCCTTTGGTCTTTTGCTTTGGGGATTTTGGATTGGATTCAATACTAGTCTTCCGCTGTACTAGTATATTGATCTTCATAGCTTCCATAGCTATTTGAGTGGAATTTGTGTTGAATCTGATCAAAGCGAAAAAGGTGAGCGTGCTCCTATTCACCCCCCTTTAGTCGCCTTTTCGGTCCAGCACATCTTAAATTGAAATTAAATGCTGATTGAAGTTAGGAGGGTGAGTTGTCGACCTAAATTAGCTTAGTACGGTTAGTATAGCTTAATAAAAAATGGTATGCACTAAATTTTCAGGTATGGTGGACCCAAGCTACACTGCGTAGTGGCTGTACGAGTAGCTTGACCCCGTCATTGACGTGTGTCATTGGAGCCGCATCAGTACCATCCTCCCCCAGGCGGGTGAGCTGCCGATTGAGCTTGGTGCACTGTGGCTGCGCACGCCTACGAGGGTGTGGAGGGTGGACCCACGTTAGGTTCTGAGATACGTGTAGTTGTGATTTTTTGTGTACTCATTTGCAGCATGACTACTTTGTGTGGACTAACATTTGTTCTTAATCTTTTCTAACACAATTCGAGGCAGGTAGGCCTCCTTCCTCTGGCGAGGATGGTTGAGGTGACCTGGGAGGACGACCAGGATCGCGTGGGTCCTAGGCGTATGTTAAGGCACTTTCCGTACGATCGGGCCCTCCTGACAGCGCTGGTTGACCAATGGTGGCCGGAGACACACATATTTCACCTTCCGTGCAGGGAGATGTCGCCGACGCTGCAGGACATGAGCTTTCTGATCAGGTTGCCGTGCACAGGCTTCCCCATGGCAACGTACAACATCCCGGCCACGTGGCGCACGGACCTCCCGACGATGTTTGAGCATGTGCTGCCGCTGGGAAGCGGGTACAAGGAGTTCAGCAGCCCCCACGGGCCGACGCTGAAGTAGATCTGCCTGTTCTACCTTATTCTTCGAAACTCTTGTCATGTAGCATCAATGGATTTGTGCACCACGTTGATGTTTGTCTTCCTGCAGCTCGAGCATATAGTGAAGAACGCACCCGAGGAGACCTGGAGGAGGCAGTTCGAGGCCTACCTGCTGTGGCTGTTCGGTTGAGTGATGTTCCTAAGCTCCCATGATGACAAGCACATGGTCTGGTACGCACGAGGGCTAGCGAACTGGCGGGTGGAGGAGATCCAGCCCCACGCCTAGGGCCCAGCGGTACTGTGCGCGACGTACCGCGCCCTGTGCAACGCGTTCCACCGGGCTCAAGAGATCTCCATCCTTGGAGGATGCCCGTTGCTACTTCGGTTGTGGTCTTTCGAGCGTTTCCATATTGAATGATTACAGTTGGACCTGCGGGCGTACATAGTCAGCATGTACGCCGAGGGCGATGACGTGGATCGGCCGACTATGGGTACGGCGTGGTGCCACCCACCGGTAAGTTTCTTGAATATTTATTATTTTTAGTAATGTATTTCAATCTCGTGTGCTAAGTTTGGGTAGTTCTATTCTGCAGGTCACCTATGCGATGATCACCTCGCACGCGACCTACTCGGTCTACGTTGCGATGTTTAATCAGTTGACGGACGACTGTGTCATCTGGACACCGTACACTCCGGAGATGGTGTTCACGCGCGCGCCCTTAGGGTTGTCGAGCATGTGCACCTGAGACCACGTGTACTGGTTCACGCGGACGCCCTTGGTGCACGACATCTTCGTGGAGGAGTACGAGGTGCAGCAGGTCTTGCACCAGTTCGGTCTACGACAAGAGATCCCACCCCTAGGGGGCGAGTGCCGCTACGCGTCCATGGGTTAGTTCACGTTTTACTTCTATCTTACCATTTGCGACACGTACATATGAAAACAATCGATTTGCCTTTCATCCATAGGTACACTCGGAAGGGAGTATCTGCTACGGCTTACTGGGCGCAGAAGATGTTCTCTTGAATCCAGGGCTAGGTCAACGCCCTTAGTGACGTAGTCAAGGAGGCCGCTCCCTGCGACCCCGGCACGTACGCGGAGTACATGGAGTGGTACTCCAGTTAGTACGAGGCTTCACTACGTGAGGTTTTTGATGACCTACCACGACAGGAGGCTTAGACGTCTGACACGTACCCCACCCAGCCCGACTCCGTATTTCATCGTATTGTAAGTATTGAATGATCCATACTTCTTATTGAACGGTCCATATTCCGCAACATATCGATTTCTAACTTGTTAATTACGTGGACAAGCTGATCTACACACCGGGTGGTGTATAAGTTGCCGGGCTCCGTGCATCAGTTGACGCTCGAGGATCGCTTCGGCCCATACGCGCAGGACATCAGAGCGGTCATGGTGCAGTTCCGTGAGAAGTCGAGATGGGGGATCGAGATCGCGACTTGTCATACGCCAACGGACTGGGTGGATCCACCTGTGCGTGGATAGGGGATGATCCACGATGCGTCACACACCAGGACTCCTCACCCGGACGTGGCCGGCGTGTCCTCGTGGTAGCGTGCAAGGAGTACCCTGGCACAGTCTGCAGGTTGGCATGAATAACTCATGTCTGGTTCTTTATTTTGAATTTCAATAGTTACTAACAACAAATTTCTCTGACAGGTCTTGAGTTGCACCCGTACACGAGGCAGGCGCACGCGGAGTCGTCCTCTGGCTTCAGGCGACGAGGTATGACTATCTTGCTTGCATGCGCAGCGTATTATTTCAGGGTTTTCGGCACGGTTACATGCACAACGTAATGTTTTACAAGTCTTGCGCCGCTTTGGAACGAGCAGTACGAGGGGACCGGGGAGTTGCACGAGGATGCACCCCTGGGGGACTACCAATTCGCCCAGCGTGCGAACAGTCTCCGTGGGGCTTCAGAGTGCTACAACGCTGGACCGACCCAGTAACGCGAGACCCCTCGAACACCGCCCTAGCTACTCGCGTCGTTCGAGTACGTCGAGTGCCTGATCCTTTGACATACTCGCCACACCCGCGTCCGAGGCCAAGGGCGACACACGGGGTATGCTCCAAGAGGGGCCGTGAGTAGATATTTGTTCTTGTAATTATCAGTCATGCCATGTAAATATTGATTTATGTACTACTTATGCTTGAGTCATACATCGATATTTCGTTTTTTGCGTGCACACCGCGACCATGTGAGGGAGTCAGCATGGGGACTCCTCGGGCGCCTTAGCCTTTGATGTACGAGACAGCTTTGCGCAGCGACGTGACCCTACGAGACAGCTTTGTGCAGTGACGTGACCCAGCGAGTCAACTTCACGCAGCGACGTGACCCAACGCTGCAACAAGATTCCTCCTCGTGGATGTGAATTTGCTTCAAACAGATTGCACTTTCACCGGGTACACTGCGCGGGCTCGGCATATAAATACTAGCTCTTCAGCGAAGGGTTCTCCCACATCAGGTCGGTAACAATAGCTCATATGGAGAAGCAATGGGAGGAGATCACCCAACTCGCAAAGGCTGCTGCAGCCCGGGCCAACGCCGCCCGTAGCACCAACCCCTACCTCAACATTTCCACCCATCATTCGCCTCAAGGCCCGCCCGAGGGGGAAACGTCGCCCCTCTGTTGGTACAGGGACACATGCAAGTTTTTCAAGTCCAAGCACCCGCTGAGCCTGGGAATGCGCTACTAGGGTTGTGCTAACTACGACTCAGACTATCCCGACCGCCGTTGGGACAAGACGCGCTACCGACAACCAGTAAGGAACGGATACAATACATTTCCCTAGCATTTCTCCTTGAAAGTACGCACTAACGACCTCCCCCGTCTACCTGTAGTCTCCAGATATGCTATGTGGCTACCGCAAGTGGATCGACCAGGAGATCCACCCACATGACCAGTGGTGTGTTGACTGCGAGGAGTGGGATGCCCAGAGGGATCGCGAGAGGAGGGAGGAGCGGTGCCGCGACGAAGAGCGCAACGAGTGTATCCGCCAAGAGACGCATGCTCATCTCAAGGCGTACAACGTGGAGGGAGCGCGAGGCTCGCGAGGAGGAGCACGAGAGAAAACGCGAAATGACGCCTAGGGCTAAGAGGGTTGGCGAGAAGTACAACGCCGAGCAAGTAAGGAAGGGCAAATGGTCCCAGTCCACGCAATAAATCGGGCCATCCCATAGTGGCCCCCATCCCACCCGCCATGTTTTTCCTTTATGCGGAAGACATGTATGCATACATGGTTCGGATGCTTGTGTCGACGTGTACCGTTGTAGTAGCGAGGTTGACAGAAGCAATTATCTGAACCATCATGCAATTGTCAACTTCACATTACATTGTTTTCTTTGATTTTGCATTCCGAATTACGCGGACACTTCAACGTTTTACCAATTTTAAAAAGAAAATTATAAAACCCTGCTACTGATAATTTTTTTTTAAAATACACCGCCCTCCTATCGCCATTTGAACTGACCCTATCGCCAGTTCAAATGGCGACAGGCTCTGTGTCGCCATTTCCACTGGCGACAGAGAGCTAGTTGTGTAATTGTTTCATCCGACTATTTATTTCTGTAATTGTCTTTTGAAAAAATATTATTTAAAAAAAATTCGGAAATAAATAGTGCCGCGTATCACGTGCCCAGGCCGCATTCCACGTGATCGAAAGTCGCGTCCGTTGCGCAGCCGCAGGCCTGCAGGCCGCTGCGACTGCAAGCTCTGTGCCTGCCCCCCACCGCCTCTCGCACTCGCACGGCAAAGGTACGAGACCATAGTGTAGGCCTTGAGACTTCAAAATTGCAGTTTGCCGCACCGGCTCCTACGCTCTGCCTCCTCTGCCGCTGTGCGCCTACTACACCTGCAGCACGCACGCCACACCACGAGACAAAAACGTTCCAAGCTCGTACCGTCGCGTCAAACCCGTCGCTACTCGCTACCCAAAACACAAACCCCAACCCCCCATCAAAGCCTACAAACCCTAACCCATCCCATCATCACCGGTGCGGTTCGCCCACCACTCCGCCGCGCGATCTCCTTCACAAACCCACAGCCAACCAGCCCACATCCCAAGCCCGACCTGCCAAATGGCGTCGTCCCCGTCGCCGTCGTGGGTCATCCTGGGCAGCGTCCCGCGCGTGTGCGCCGCTGACGCCGACCTCCCCAAGGGCGCCGACCTCTCCCTCGCGCTGGCCGCGCCCCCGCGCCTCACGCTCCTCACCATCCCCCGGCGCGTTGCGCCTGACCCCGTCGCGCCCCGCAGCTACCCCTCCGTCCTCGCCGCCGATCCCTCCGGCCTCCTCCTCCTCCACGCTACCCAGGGCCGCACCACGACCAAGGCCGACAACCACGGCCGCCAGATCCTCATCCGCGGCGACCCGGTCGAGGGCTACTTCGTCGCGGACGCCTGCACCGCCACCGCCTTCCGCCTCCCCGACCCCGCGCTCGGCCCCGGCCCCGTCGGGCACCACGGCAACCTCGGCCTCCTCCCGTCCCCGCGGGGCTGCGGCCACTACATGATCGTGGAGCTCCAGCCCGACGTCGACTTCCACGAGGCCACCCTCCTCTGCTTCTCGTCCTACACCGGCGAGTGGGTCCACAAGACGGTGGACTACCCCCAGCCCTGCCGCCCCCGCCCCTGGGGCAGCAACGGCGTCATCGCGCACCAGGGGAAGCTCTGGTGGGTCGACCTCTACACGGGCCTCCTCTCCTGCGACACCTTCGCCGTGGCCAAAGAGCGCAAGTTGCACTTCATCCCGCTCCCGAAGGGCAAGGAGCTGGAGGAGTACCCGGTCTACGAGCGAGATCTCGACAGGTCGCGCTGCGTCAAGGTGAGCGACGGCAATATGCGGTTTGTGGATATCACCAGCGGCCGCGTCGGCGCTCCGGTGGTCAGCATGTGGACGCTGGCGGCCGATCCGGGGGCCGAGGAGTGGATGCCCGAGTACGAGGCGAGCTTTGCTGAGGTCTGGGCTGATGAGAGTTACAGGGCGACTGGGCTGCCGGAGAAGGCCCCCGTGCTCGCGCTCGTCCACCCCAAGAACCCCGACGTGGTGTACTTCTCCCTGGAGGAGCTCCTCTTCGGCGTCGACATGCGTGCCAAGAAGGTCGTCGAGTGCGAGGCCTACCAGCGGATCTCGCCGTCCGGGGACGCCGTATCCTCCCGCTACGTTCACGCTTGGGAGCTGCCGCGCGTTCTTTCCTCAGGTAGTGCAACTTGCATATACTGTCTCGGTGCCTCCATTTAATATGTTGCTCTTCGAATAATACATGTATGCTTGTCAAAATTACGTTGTCCTGTTGCCTATTTTGTTATGAGTTGATTGTATCTGCTTGTAGTACTTATGATTATGTGAGCGATTGCATGTTGTTATCCGGGGCTTGCTGTCGTGTGCACTAAAAAATTTATGCATCTTGCATGGTTGCATCTCCTCTAATTGCTTCCTGTGAATAACATATGCTTTTCAAAAGCTAGTCATGTTAATGAATGCTGGTAGAAATGTGACAAAAACATGCCTTTAAGTTGTCAATTAGCTTTCATATATGAGAGGTTGAGATATAGTTTTTTTTTGTGTGTGAATGGCCCTACACAGTAGCGGAGCCAGCAAAAAAATCTAGCCTGGCAGGTTTAACATGGCCATGAACTGGGGTTCACCATGGCCGAGAATGCTTTGTTCTTCAGCTCCGGTGGGCAGTGGCGGACACAAGGTGGTTAGTGGTGGAGCTCAGGCAAGTGCCCACCCTGCCCGGAGGGTTGGCTCCGCCACTGGCCCCACATAGTAATGCAAAGAACTCTTCGTTGCATCAATGCCGCTTCGGCTTCCCGATGTGCCTCTTCGTCTCACGCGCCGAATTTATTCCTTGTTTTATAAAAGGATCATCCGCCATCGAAGATGATCATCCCCACATATAACTCTATACTTCTAAAGCAGAAATATGGCTCCCTCTCGGTCTGTTTCCTTGTCGACGTTGGCGGATGCTGCGGAAAAACACTGTAATTTCAACAGTGTCTTCACTCCTCTGTTCGAGGATTTGCCGGAGCAGGTGATGGCCACCTTCTGCAGTCTTGACATCCTCCTCCGCCACGTCTTCCGGGTGATCTTCCACTTTCGGCGAGTTTACTGCGTCATCGACGTCGTCCTCCACAATGACATTGCACGTCTTCAGGAGACTTGCCGTCACTTGGACTGCTTAATCGAGGCGGCGACCGACCGAGTTGATCATGCCGAGACCCCTCAAGTAAGGGCAGAGAGCCTATGGACTCAATTCTTCTTGGTTCAACAATCCGAGGGTCTTCGGGAGACACTCGAACGAGCGTGTCAGCGGGTTGACGCATTTCGAGCTTCGTTCGATGATGATCAGGAACAGTCCGATGCTGACGCCGCCGCCTACGAAGTTTTGAAGACGGAGATAGCAATCTACCTCCGCCACTAGAAAAACTTTGTTTATTTAGGTTTCTCTCTCTTTTTTAATCTTTGTAAGAAGCGAGGTTCGTGTTCTAAAGATTATTTTGTACCTGAATATTATAAAAGTTTATGTGTTTGTACTTCTGGGTCCAAAGCTGAGAGTATTCCATCTACATTTGCGCAACTATCTTGCTTAAACAGTTTACGCATTCTTTCTTTTATTGAAATCACATAGTTCTGCTTGCGCTTTGAAAAAAAGGACATTTTACATGGCTTGATTATCTAAAGCTCTAGATCGGCCAATGTTGGCTACTGTCTACAACTTTAGAATTAGCAGATGCATAGATGCTCCTTTGTATATTGGGCCTTTTCTTTTTATGTTTTGGTTGGAGGCTGAAGTTTTAGTACAAGGCATTTTATATACAACACTGCGCATTAGATCACTATTTGCATAATATCATGCATTTTTGGGCAGTGCTGCCTAATGATCTACCTGTTACCGATGCATAAATTGCAACTGATGTTTTTATTTGTTCAAATGAAGCAATCAAGGTAATTTTTTAATATTGATGTTTACTTGAGGAAAAGGTTAAATGTCTGAACTTGATGTTACTTTGAACATGGTAAATATGCATCAATTGCTTTTTTTCCTCATTTTTTACGTGTACATACTTCAACGTTGTTTCATATGTCCATGCTTGAAATTTATTGTTATTGGTGACCTGAAGATAAATAGTGTTATAAGATTTAAGAATCCAGATATAGATATCATCTTTCTGAATTCAATGATTTCTTGTAGGACGCATAGTGTTTCTGAATTGATCAGCACGTACGCATAGTGTGGATCATAACGAATTTTGTATCTTCACATTTGCATATATAACTTGATTGATTTTTTTTTAGATGCACTCAAATATAACACCCGTCCGACCCCGGCGTGGAATACCCGAAGCCCTCGTATGTGTACCGTACTAGTCCCATGATCAGTGGCTAGTACACACATCCACAACATTGGCATACACATCCATACATAATATATATACAATATGAAACAAATATAGTACTTAACTTAGCGATTACATTACAAGTGTATAGTACACAGCCGACCGGCCAAATAAAAGAGCAAATATCAGAAGTAGCGGATTAAACAACGGAAGCATAATATATAAAGTCCAAAAGTCTTGCGGTATACCCATCCAAACCTTCAGACATACGACAAGAAACAAGTCCTACAAAGACAGCATACAAGAAACAAGTCATAGCAAGACCCGTCATTGAACCCTCCGGTATCAGGTGCAAAGAACACGTCGTCTGGTATAGACTCATTCTTTAACTCTGAACAACAATTTAAGCAAAATTAGGTACATTGTGTACTCAGCAAGACCTATAATGTATCGCAAAATTTATATATATGCAAGGCTAACAAGGGATGATGCTCTATGCTACAAGTTATTTTCAGCATTAAACAAGTTTTGTTTGCAATAACAATGCATAGTACTTTGCAACGGAAGTTTAAAGAGCAGTTAAGTAGATAAAGGATTAACAAGTACTTGATAAATAACAGATCACAGCCCTCCTCAGCTACGATTAACATATTACTTTCAGCCATAGATATGACACTCAACTCAAATATAAATCAATAAAAACCATCCCCACATTTTCCAACAAGAGCTGTTTTTACAAAAATCAAGTCTATACCCATTAAGACTGCACTAAGTATGCTCATGATCGCGAGCACGACTATTTAAATAGATTTACACTCTGCAGAGGTGTACAACATTACCCACAGCATACAAATTCTCTAGTTTGTTTGGCATCCATCGATACAACCGCTCACTATCCTTTGGTAAGCAGTCTAGAGTACGTATCGAAATCTTTACATCACCTAGTCCTAACCTTGCACTAGCCCGGCAATGAAAACCCTCACTCTGATCCTGGGTACCTCCCGTCAGAGTGAGGTATTAATCGTTGTATCGGAAGGCTTTGGTTCCAACGACTTGGTGAAGAGAGCTCCTTTGAGTACGCCTACCCGGTCATGCCAGTACTACTGTGGCCTACTAACATGCAAGGCTAGTCGTTGATGACTTAATTACCAAAGGTCGTTCGATACCAGCATATGTGGTTGTACGCTTAGGCTTAGATAGGATTTGCTGGCGTTTTGTTCTTAATTGACCTGTGCGAGGATCTTCCCCTATTTACTTGTGAGATACACCTCTCACATTTCTCAGATTATAATATAACTCATTTGCATCACAAACTATGTTTTTTTTTAAATTTTTACTTGTATACAAAATAACAGAGGTAAACTCTTCTGGACCACCATTTCAAAATCTCCCGAATTCATGTCTAACATTTCATCCAATTTCCAAATTTTAGTAAATGTAGAGCCCGGCTAAGCACTTGCGATATTCGCACTCGAAATACCCAAATTGACATCATCTATTGCCTATACCATAACCTAATGGCTACAACAGTAAGGATACTAATATTTCAAGGATGATCATGCATTGAATAGGGCTATAACTACAGTTATCCCCCTAATATAGCAATTTTAAGCAAACATGTATGCATTCATAATAGATTTTTGCAAAAGAAGTACAATAATTAAAATAATAGGATCAACATGGTCAAAAGAGGTGCTTGTCTTGCTCTGGTGTCTTAGAGTATGAGGATGAAGGATCGTCGTAAATTTCGTTCGAAGTACCGACGTCTATTCAAAAAGAGCCAATAGTAAATTAAATATAGAAAAATAATTTCAACAACAACAGAATCCAAATATTATTGCATATTCAGGCATAGTGTGTCAGCGTGAGAGGGAAACAGGAGCTGGCGCGAGCGAAATTGGGCCGCGGCAGATGCGGCCCAACGGGAGCGGGAAATTCAAAATGACTTATAAAATTTTCAAACTGGCTGAATGTTTCCTGAATTTTTGTACTTAGCAATCGGGTCCAAAATTTATGAGAATTTTTGTGGGGGCTCCTGACACTGTATAGTTTTTGGTGTAAATTTTTCAGGATTTACCTGTTTTGTGATTTTCTCGAAACTTCTTCTAAGTTGCTGTTTGCATGTACATTCACTGTTTGATTTATGCAAAAGTTCAAAAATCATGCCAAAATAGTTTTCCCATACATAAACATGCTCAACATTATTTTCCCATTTATTTTCATTATATTTCCCCGAAATTGGGATTTTTGAGATGTTACAACACCTTTGATTTTCATGCCATTCCTTGAACAACACATTAATTAGATTCTTGATGCTGCTGTTTGGGTATGTAATCTAAGTGTCTATGGTGAATCTGATTTGTAGTCACACGGCACATGCTTGATGTAGGTCAATATACTTAAACCTCTTTTCTTTTGTAATGTCGAAAGGGTTATACACCAGTTACATTTGTACAAAATGCAACTGAACTACGATCAGTTTTTTTATAGAGTAACTTGACAGCCTTGACGAAGTAATACTAAATGAGTAGCTAATGGAAATTATGTATTGATCCTGCAGTCATGAGTTACAATGTTAGTGATCACACAGCTTGATTCTTGTATGGAAACCATATGTAGGCAACAGCTGATCTTTTATTTTTGCTAAATTATGTCTGGATTGGGCATTTGTCTTTGAAATAAGCCATTCTTCTTTTTGTTTATGAGATAAAATTAATCATTCTGTTAACATACATATACTATCGAAATGCCAATAAGCAATTGCATCTTTGTTATTATTATGTTCTAATCCATGTTTGCTCCTCAAGGACCAACGGGAGACCAGACTGAAGAATGCTCTCCAGTTCTCCAGCATTTTTGCGATCTGTTGTGAAGAACAAGGAGTAGGAACCATATCTATCCTTTTCCAAGGTGAGCTGAAGCTTCTTGACATGGATCAACTGAACTTTGTCTTCCACCAGTATTTAACAGTTAACTCCTCTTGAACAATTTGGAATTGATTCAGGTAACCAAACTAAGTCACAGAGCGTACAGAATCTGGGGTTGACGATCAGTTTGCTGGGGCGGGATCGTTCTTGTGGACCGGAATTCTATTATGTTTTTTTGGTCACCCAAATGCAAATGCTTTGATTGTTTATCCTTTTCTTTGGCACTATTACATCAGTAGTTAATGGTGCTATGTTCGAACGGTACGAGTAGTATATCCTTTTCTTTGGTACAAGTACGTATTATGTTATGCTGCATTGGTACAGTGCAGTTGCTTTCTTCATCTGCTGGATAACTTTACGTCGAGTGCCAGCTTCCTATCCGATATGGTGATTTCTTGAATTTGGTGGTCAACTGATCATCCTTGTTACGTGCTTTAATAATTCTTTCTTCCAATCAGATGTAGCAAGTAACTCATACAGATACAGAGGGGCCAATATCAATAGGACAATCCGGAAAGGAAAAATAAAGCACTCACCATGCAAATAAAATGAATTGCTAAAGCTACTTCCGTGTTCGTAGACACAACACCCGGATCACCACACCTGAGCACCGCGACTATTCTCAATTGTGCTAGTCGAACACAAAAGGAACTCCACTTTTGGATGTTGTCAAAGGGTGCCGCGAGACCTGCCCAAATGGGTTGTGCTCGCCGGCCCGACCCAAAGCACGATACTATTGGTTTGGTCTAGACATGAAATTATTTGAAATCTAAACATGGCAAGACACGACGCACAATACTGTACCTGGCATGGCTTGATGCATAGTACCAACCTGGGCACGACACGTTTAGACACGACCCGGTAGATTCTGTTAAGCAATGATAGGAACGACACGATTAGGTACGACAACGGTTGTATTTTTATCTGTTTTCAGCCGTTGCAGAACATAAAAAACACGAAAATATAAATTTTGTTTTCTATGAATAGGCAACATACCCTCCTCATTTAGACATCATCCAACCTTCGCTCTCTTATCTGAATCATGTTTTGATAATTTGGCAAATTTTGAAATATTTTTGCCAAATATTCTAAATGCAGCTGCAATCAGGAAAAGATGTAACAATACTGATTTTTGAAGATTTTTATTGTCCTTATTTGTTATACTAAGGTGAAATAAATAATAGTGTAATTTTTGATTTTTGTGATGGAAAATTACAATAATTTTTCTATTGTTGATTTCGGAATTTCACCAAAGGATCTTGCATCATTCGAGAATGTTGCGCCCCGAACTCGAACGGAAAAACAAGCAATACCATCATCAAGCTTTACAAGTGCCTCTGCATCTGCAAGAACCGGGGCAAAGAAATCCAGGTCAAGTACATCGGGAGTCTGGGCAGATTTCGATAAGAAATTCAAGCGAGAAAAAAATGGAGTTCAGGTAAGATACGTTGTTTATAAAATTTGTCATCATGAATTGTCTGCAACGTGTTTAGGTGGAACGAGACACTTGATTAGACATAATACAAGATGTAAAGCAAGACAATGATTGATTATGAGGCAGATGCAACTGCAGTACAAACCCGACGATACGGTATGTAGTTGGGATTATAGTCTTGAGGTAGTTCGTCAATCTCTTTATCGTTTAATTGCTTCATATGATCTACCTTTAAACTTTGGTGAGTCAAAAGAGTTTGAAAATTACATTAGGGCTGTGCATATCCGTTTCTAGACAGATAACAACCAGAGATCTAGTTAAATACTATAATGAATGTCATGCTAAATTAAAAAAAACTCTTTAATACATGTACATTTTCGGTGGCTTTGACCTCGGAGATATGGAGTGATCGGGTTAGGGAGGATTATCTTAGCATAGTTGCTCACTATGTTAACGACAACTGAGAAATGGAAGAAAAAAAAGAAGTATAGGGTTTAAAGTAATTGATGTAACACAAACGAGTGAGAATATTGCGGACTGTATTATCAAAGTTGTGAAAGATTTTGGTCTTACAAATAATTTTTTTGCAATAACTTTAGACAATACCACTGCAAACTCTAAGATAATGGATATTCTCACTCCATTATTTAGTACGTACGCTAAATCCTTCTTGCTACATGAGAGATGTGTCTGTCATATTATTAATCTTATAGTTAAATATGGTTTAAAGATGTTGGAATCGTATATTAAAGCTTTCCGCGATTCAATATCTTTCCTAAATCATTCTAACAAATGAATAGCAACATATAAGAACTTTTGCATTGCAA
This sequence comes from Phyllostachys edulis, assembly GCA_036346405.1. Taxonomy (NCBI): domain Eukaryota; kingdom Viridiplantae; phylum Streptophyta; class Magnoliopsida; order Poales; family Poaceae; genus Phyllostachys; species Phyllostachys edulis. The sequence goes on from CM070545.1 coordinate 19,169,687, forward strand.
TGAGTGTACGTCTAAGAAAATTTGGTTTGAATATGCCAGTAAGATGGAACTCTACATACATGATGCTTAAGAACATTTTATCATATAAGAGCACATTTTCTGTTTTTATTCACTCGCACTACACAGCCATGATAGCAATACACTATTAATTGAGCAACAATGGTTTGTTGCTGAGAAGTTACTATCATTTTTAGAATATTTTTATGATTCCACTATTGTTGTATCTGTTGTGTATTTTGTAACATCTCCTTTAATTGTGCATAATATTCTTGAAATTGCTAGTCACTTGAAGGATAATGAAAATAAAATAGTGTTACGAGAGGCTATCGTGTGAAAAATGATTATTTATGATATTGGAAAGAAATCATATTCCTATATGCATTTGCATTTATTTTAGATCCCAGAGCTAAACTTCGAGGATTCGCTAATGTTCTCCAACTTCTGAGTGACAGCAGCGAATCTATCGCTGCTATGAAAACAAAATATTTAAGATATTGGAAAGAAATCCCATTACTATATGTATTTGCATTTAATTTAAATCCTAGAGCTAAACTTCGAGGATTCACTAATGTTATTCAACTTCTGAGTGATGCTACAGGCATAGATTATTGGGGAAAAAATTTCATGCCACTTCAAATGTTCCGGATTTCTGATCTGCCATTGCAAAGTGACCTGTTCGTCACATATAACTGCAAAGTCGAAATCATAACCTTTTATACCACCATTAACCAGTCAAGCTATGAAGTGGCTGTACAAATATCATTTTGCCATTATTGTCTTCTTCTTCATCTCACTCCCTCTTCTCACTGTCCCTCAGCCTCCTCCACTGCCCTATGCCGCCCCGCTGCCGCCGTCTGCCTCCATGCCGGTGACCGCCTGTGGCCCAACGCCTCTCGCACGCCCATCCATGCCGTCTGTCGTGACCCTTGATGTGCGCATAGAGGAGGCGGGCGAGCAGGTCTCCCCTACACGGTTGGGTGAAAGGCTGAGGTGGGCAGCGATGGAGGTGGCAGTAGTGGAGAAGAAGAACGAATGGAGGAGAGTGGGGAGAAAGGGTGAGGGGGTGGTGGTGGGGCGACAACACGCTGGGTGGCGGCAGCGGCTGGGGGAGGCTAGAGGTGGGAGGCAACACTAAAGTGGGGACTAGGATGGGGCTCGGGTGCGGTGCCCGTAATGTGGGAGATAAGAGGATAGAGAAAGAAAGGGGAGGGAGGAGGAAGAAAACGAGGGTAATTTGTCCATTTTGGAAAATTTTGATAGAAAAATCTAACAGAGTTGACGGTAGTGGTAAAAAAGGGTAACATTCGTGAATTATAATGGCACGGAATGGAGGTGTTGTTTTGTAATGGCAGACCAGAGATCTAAAAAGTTTGCAGTGACATATAGTTTTTTTCCTAGATTATTCTAATTATTTTTCAAGTGTCCGTACTAAACTTTCTGAAGTTTATCAAAAGTATGAATTAAAGTTTTAGGGAGTTCGCTTGCAACGACCTCCAGTACCACTCACCACAGGTAAGAAGACAACTTCGTAGATCAAAATATGAGGTGCATATTCTTCCTTCAGGAAATCAGGTTATACAACGTCAAGTTCTGAAGCAAGACACAACGTTCACCATAACAATGGGAAACTATTCACCCATCTGGACAATGATACTGTGGATTACTAGGAAGAGCACATTGAAATTTTACGATGTTGGCATGATCATAAGGTAACATATCAAGTGGTATCTATATTAGCACGAGATGTGTTAGATGCTCGTGTCTCCATGGTTTCTTCTAAGTTCGTTTCCAGTCTTTCTGGAAGAATATTGGAAGAAAGAAGAACAAGTCTCGCGAGTGATATGGTGGAGGTACTTCTAACTGTGAAAGATTGAGGATTAAGACTTTGTAGAAAATCTAGAGTTGGCGGACGCGTTTGAAAATCTTTACCTAGACAACGACACTTAGAACGTCGACGTATGAAGAGCATAACTATAGGCTGTACTTTTTTCTTTGCCAACGTTTTTCATGTTGAGTTTTTACTTGGCAAAGTTTTTAACGAGATAGTTATCTAAACATTAATAAAGCTCAGTATTATATTTCTAATATATTTATCTCTTTTATGGGTATAGAACTCTTTTTTTTCAAATTTTAATTTGTATTTTTGCATTATATACTTTTTTTGTTGCAATTTTGCAATTTTTTCAGGCCGAGATGGGCTAAACGGCCCAACCCTTACCCGCCGGGCTAATCGTGCCTAGGCCGGCACAACATGGCCCGTGAGCTCAGCGTGTTGTGCTTGGGTCGGCGGCTGAGCTCACGGGCCGACACGACATGGCTTGTTTAACTAAGCCGGCGGTAGCCCATGTTATCTGCTTGATTCGGTTAGGTATAGTTGTCGTCGTCTTTGTGGATGTCTTGCCGCATGACTCTGCTTCCATTTCATGTGTGTTGGTGCTGCTCCTCCGCCCAGCAGTAGAACAAACTAGCACAACTAGAGCTTGTGTTTGTCTTGCTTCCTGCCACCGCTCAGGTCTCGGCAGACGGTCTCATACGCGAAACCGAGGGCACATTGCACATTCAAAGGGAGTTTTTGGCTGATTTGGCACTGTCGGTGATCTAGAACCGATCTTACGTATGATTGTTTGATTCGAAAGGTCTTCTAGATAAGAATCATGCAGAGAATGACACGAAGATTTTATACAGGTTCAGGCCTTCTCCAGAGAAAATAACAACCCTACTCCTGTGTGGCTATATTGAGTATGCTGATTACAATCAGGAGAAAGACTAAGACTTGTACTCCAGATTGCGCTTGTCTCCTTCTGCTTTCTGACTTCAACCTTATATAACGTATGAAGAGGTGGCAGATCCTGTAGATGAAGAGGCGTCCTAACGTTCCAATTGACGAACCGCTTGATGGAAGTTGCCGCTAGGGACGTGGCACCCTCACATTGCTAGGCAGTTGTTGTCAGAGACAGGAGTAATTCATGCGGTTACTCATAGAGAGTAACAACGTATATTAAATACCCCATGTGTTAAATATGGTGCATAATACTCCCTAATTGATTAGGCCCACAAGTCAGCAAACCCTACTAATTATAGGGTTGTCGAAGCCAGGCTGGTCGAAGCCAACCAAGTTGTAAAAGATCTTACGACTGCTCGATAGTCGTAGAAAGGCTTACGACTATATTGTGGTCGTAAGAAGACTCACGACTATGGGGTGGTTTATGATCAGGTAGCTTGACCTCTCCCTTATAAATATTAAGAGGTATACTTAAGACTAATATGGAGATGTTAATATCTATAATAATTATTATAGATAAATAAATAAATGAGGATTATTAGATCCTCGTCAGGCACATTTTTAATTTGTAATAGCAAAAGTAGCCTCCACTCGCACACAATTAAAAAATTAGCACTGTGGTAGACTAGGCGGGATCTGCAGCGTTACCAGACTGTGACAAGAATGCCCTGTAGGTTCGTACCGCGCTCCCAGTCCCCGGAGTAGAAGCGCTAATCAGTGCTATATAGTGCAAACAATGCTAAAATAGTTGTAGATAGTGCCGAATGTAATGTGCTACAGAGCTAAACAATGCTAAAATAGTGTTTGACAAAAGCATTGTGCAACTCCTGTTGCTATATGCAGCAACTACTCGGTCGACTGTGATGCGCTCGGGCACTGTGGCATGTCCTCTGCCGTGGTACATGGGTTCCGCAGACTGGGAGTGCGGTACGTGGGTTTCGCAGACCGAGAGCACAGGACGCGGTCTTTCTAACTTGCTATTTTTGTAATTTCGTACTAATAAAACAACTTTTGTTGTTACAAAAAAAAGTGCCAATTCAACCGATGAATCCGTTCTACTTCCAAGGCTGCCACGCGTTGCGTGCCTCTGCAGCATGCACCACCACACATCCACACCACATCGCGCCGCACAACACGCGTGCTGCATCCCCAGCCTCGGTCGTCTCTGCCACGAGCGTCCCACGATCCACTCCCGTGTTCGTCCGCTAGGACTACTACGCCCCGCGCCAGAAACCAACCAATAATTCGAGTTCGAGCTTGTACGGGCGAACCAGTTCACTCGACTCCCGTGGCATTCCTCGTTTGCTTTGCTCACCTAAAACCCTAACCCCCATCACCTACCCCCAATTCGGCAATTCCCCATCACCAATTCACCACCGCACGAGCGGTGCACCAGGACACTCACAAACCAGCGGCCCAAAGCCGAGTACGTGCACTAAGCTAGCTGAGATGGCGTCCGCATCGCCGTCATGGGTTGTCATGGGCAGCGTGGCGCGGGTGTCAGCCACGAACGCCGATCTCTCCCTCGCTCTCGCCGCGCCCCCGCGCGTCTCGCTGCTCACCATCCCCCCACGCATCTTCCCGGACACCACCACGCCCCAAAACTTCCCATACGTCACTGATTACAACATCATTGATTAGTTGGCGTACCCAAAAGCTTTGTAAGCTTTGAACTACAACTTTGCTTCTTCTTGCTTGGAGTTAGTTTCTTTTTTTTTGGAAGGCAGGTGCTTGGGTTTCAACTTGACTAGAAGCAGAACCAGAGGTCACTTGTATGTTCACACTTGACTTTGCCCTCGCAGATGCCATAGTTGCCTCCAATTCATAGTAGCAGAATCACCATGTTGTGTAGTGACTTTGGTAGTATCAGAGGTTTTGATGATCCTCTGATTTTGCATGCTAGGCTGCAGGTACAGGGGATTTCAGTTAGAGGTTAGTAGTTTGCAAGTGCAGGTAAATATAAATCAAGATATGGAATTTTGGAATACACCCACATTCTGAATAGTTGCGCTTGTCCTCTTTGAGTACAAGATTCCTACCCAGTGCAACTCTTTTTGGATCGAGGTGGTGGGTTCATAGAATTTGATCTGGCCTTTCTCTTGGTCATATTTGTACAACTCTGTTGTGAACCAGGAATCACAATCGCAATGTCAAATGTGCATAAACTATGTAATTTTGTACCAAATTAGGAAATGCATGAACTGAATTTATTACCAGGGGAACAGGGTCAATTGGTGCAGAGTTGCCAACACTTACAGAATGACCTTGTTGATCCTGGCTGGGCCCTGATGTTTGTTGTGCTTAGCCATTTCTCCTCTCACAGCTAGACCTGTTATGCCCAATCCCCTTGCAAAGCCTGCACCTAATGATCGTGCCAACCTTGGACATTCTAGTTCCTTTTGGCTTCTCATTTTGCTCTCTATTCCTATCTTTCTTTGGCCTGCCAGACATTTTCTCATACTTTGGTGGCCTTGGTCTTGGTCTCTCATATGTGGGCCAACAAGTCATGCCCTCAACAGGATGCAAGCAGTGCTCATAAGTTCGGTTGTACTCTGCAATGGAGTAACATGGTGTTATGTAATCATCAAGGGTAGCTCCTCCAATAGATGCAAGAAATAGCATGTGGGCAATGCAAACCAGACAGTTGTCAATATCTGCATAAACAAGTTCTTCTATCCAAGTTGACTGAGAACCTATGATCCCTATGTGTGACCTCAAAACCATCCTAGCCATTCTACACAACACGACAGAAAACTGACTCATTGATGTAGTCCTTCAGTTTCTTGAGAATATTAGGGCATATTACACATGTCCACTTCTCTGCCTTGCTTTTTTTTGGTATGGATGCACTTTTCTCCTGGTCCACTCAAACACGCTGATGACAGGGAGGAACCTTGACTCAACCATGGCATGATTGAATGATCACACATGTTGTTGACTACAGAATCACAGCATGATCCCAACTTGAACCATGCCCTTCTCCAATGTTGTGGATGTATCCTCATGATTGCATTAGCACCTTCAGGGGTATCCTTTGTAAGGCTTGCCCTATAGTAGTTGAAAAGATTGACACATGTAGCTTTGACACACAACCAGAATTTGTTCTGCCAAGCTTTGTCCTTGTAAGTCTTCTTGAAGTTAGCATAGATGTGTCTTGCACACATCCTATGCTCAGCGTTGGGTATCCAATACTGAATAGCATTTAGCAGACCCTGCAACAAACAAACAAACAAACAAGTGGTAAGTACTGCTCATGTGACAAATTGGATGAATAAAGAAATGTTTAGCACACTAATGTCACTTACTTTCGGTTGATTTGAGATGATAACCTATCCTTCACCATCTCCAATTTCTATATCTCTGAAGAAAAACCTATAGAACCAGTCCCATGATTCATTAGTTTCCTTCTCTACCACAGCCCGTGCTATGGGGTACATCTGATTGTCTGCATCTCTGCCCATTGCACAAATTGGCTCACCATTGGTTGGACATTTGAAGAAACAACCATCTAAACCTATCACTTTCTTACACCCATCTAAGAAACCTCTTCTGCAAGCATCCAGACATATGTACATTATATGAAATACAACTTCTGTGGCATCTGGATGAACCTTAACCACCATTGTGTTGCCTGGATTGCTTCTAAGAAGCTCTATTTGATAGTCAAAGACCCTACCATACTCTTCCTTCTTGGAGTCTAACATCTTCTGCATTAAAAGGGACTTAGCTCTTTTGCACTTAGCTATGCTCATATCAGCATGCATTTGTTCCTATACTGTTTGCTTCATGTACTCAAGTTTCTAGGTTGGGTTTGCCATGATGGTACTCTCAAACTTTTCAGATATTATCTTGGAAGTGACAAGTTTGTTCTCCCTTCTTGGGGGGGGCATATGTGCTTATCCTTGAAACTACTAACTTGCCATCTGTCTATCCTGCTATTATTTGATAACAAGGTAAACCAAGGACACTTGGGCCACTCACATTTAGCCCAAACCCTTTTGTTGTTATTCTTAGAAAATTTAATGACATACCTCCTAGTTAGTCCATACTGCCTAACAACTTGAATGAAATGGTTATGGTAGCTAAAGATCACGCCCAACCTAAATGTAGGGAGACTTGCTTTCTGGTCATACCTAGGGTACTTGGGTTTCTTCCTCAGGAGCTCACCATCACGACCTCATTCCTGATAGCTATTCTCTTCCTCACTCTTATAAAAGTAAGAAGTGTCACTGTCCTCTTGTTCTTTCCTCTTGAATAATCAATGGCCACCAATGGTCCAGCTTGGACAAAAGAGTTTCCCGGCTTCAACTTTTTGTTGATTTCTTTGTATCTTCTTTTGTTCTGAGCAGCTTCCTCATCATCCTCTAAGGTCTCAGCATCTCCAAAGAGACAGTCACTACCAGTATTGGAGTCTACCTCAATTCCACCATCTTTAGGTGCTGCCTGAAATGTGCCAACCATCCCCTTCCTACCAGGCAATGCATTGTAGAACTTTTGCTTGAAGGCAATATCATTTTCTATCTTAGCTGGTGACATTGGTATCACCTCCACCTCTTTGCTAGCATTATCTGACACAGCCTCATCATCATCTGTCTGCAGCCAAGCTTCGACCTCGCCTTCCCAATCATTGTATTCATCTTGTTTGTCACCCATACCATCTGAGGCAACATCAACTCCCACTGCCTCAACAAAGATATCCACAACACCTCCATCAGTGATACAGTCAATCATGGTCTGGCAGTCCTTGTCATCTATCAACACCCTCAATCCATTCTTCAAAACTTTCCTAGGAAGCAATCAGTGCATGAGTACCAATTCCACATACTCACAGTGGTCATTCAAATGTCCTTTGACCTCGGGTAGTGACAACTTATCACGATCTATGTAAGACATGCCCTCTCTTCCTCCATAATAATGCAGTCTCTCCTCATCATCAAAGAAATCACCACTGTAATGGAACCTAGCCGCTAGCTTGTCCAAATTATCCATTGCTAAATAAGAGTAATGGCAAAAAAAAACCATTGTAATATACCTACATGCAAATTAACACCAAGCATTACTACACAACCCTATCATCATCTTCTTCTTCCCCCCTCCCTCTCTTTACTGAGGTCGACTGAGATCCGATGTTCAAGCCACGGCCACCACCACCATTGCCGGTCTTTGAAGCTCGCCGTTGATAGTTGGCAACTCCTGCTACCGTTTCCTCCTCTTTGAGCAACAAAATCTCCAGTGACAAAGACGACGTCACATCCTCCTATCGATGTTTTCCCTCTTCTCCCTCCTCCTCCCCTCCATTCTCCCAAATTCCTATGCAAGATGCTATCGTTCGGCTATACCTTACCAAGGCGCACCACTTGGATCGTGCCCAACCCCATCTTCATCGAGGTGCCCCCCTATTTGTAATGGTGCTGGCCAGATCTGGTGCGCCACCGTCGACTACAAGCTACACCACTGCCATCGTCCTCGGGGTTTACCGTTGCCGCCATCATTCCCAAGGTCCACCACGCGCACAAATCCAAATCTGGGGGGGGGTAGAGAAGAAGTCCCGGCTACCGGCGTCCTCAGCCTCTCTACCCTCGATCAGAGCAGGCAAAGAAGCTGTGCCGCACCCGGATCTAGGGAGGATAAGGGGGCGGCGATGCTGGCGTCGGTGGAGGTGGAGGAGGAGGTGGTGGCTCTATGGCACACGGTGGTGGTAGTACAAGACTCAGCGACGCTTCTTCCTCCTAACCGACCACTACTAGAACTCCGCAAGCTCTGCTGCTTCTCCAACTTCGTCGTCGCTTCTTCCTCCTGGCCGACGACGACTCCAACTCCGTTGTCGCCTCTTGTTGACAGAATATTGGGTGGCGAGTAGTGGCACTTGGGAGGCAACAACAGCGGAACTTGGGGACGACGGCGGTGGTGAGCTGTGGCACTTGGGAGCGACAACAGCTCGGGAGGAGGAAGAAGCATGTGCTCGGTGGAGGAAGAAGAAATGAAAAGAGGAAGACGGAAAAGAAAGAGGAGAAGAAATGAAAAGGAAAAAAATAGAGAAATTATTTGTTGAGGCACTGTACACGCATGTGACGGGGACGCTGTAGGATCAAGGATGACCGACTAGAGGGGGGTGAATATGAGGTTTATAAAATTTTATGCTCTAATTACCAATTTTAATAAGTATGATCTAATGAAAGAATTCTAGCACAATTCAAGAGATATAATTCAAGCTTTCACTAAGATAAAAACAATACTAAAAATAATTCTAGTTAAGCATTTCTACACAAGTAAGAGCTAGAAATGTAAATGTGGAAGAGTAAAGCCAACAGAAAAAAAAACCACAATAGAGACAAGTAAATTTTTCCCGTGGTATCGAAGATTTGCCGATCTTCACTAATCCACATTGAGGTAAGTCCAAACGGATTGGACCGGCTCCACAAATTAAGCATCAACACCTCGATTCCACTAAGGTTACTTTTCCTCCACTCCAGATATGGTGAGCACCAAACCAATCACAATCGTTGTCGTGCCTCTTCACACTCTTCTTGAAGAGATCACCGTGCAAACCTTCTCCAAGTCGTTTAGGTGCCGGCAAGCACCAAGAGTAACAAATCACAGCGCTTGCTTGAAGATTATCAAGTGCCAAAGAGATCAACTAATGATGCAATGCACTTGAATGCTCTCAACTACCTCAAAATATGAAATATGAGCAAATGAGTAGTAGAGAGTACACTAGAGGCTCAAATGTATTCAATGAGGTCTAAGGTTCCGAGCTTGGTGCAGGTGAGGGGGTATTTATAGCCCCAACCACAAAACTAGTCGTTATTCTATGACTACATTATGGTTGCAGGCCTTTCTAAGACCACCTTGTAGTCGTAGGGCTCTCTACGACTGGGTCAGCTACGACCTCAGGCACGACGACGCATGAATGCGGCATCCGGTAGCGCATCGGGCACGGCAAGCAGCAAGTGCACGACAGGGCGCGCAGGTGGTGTGGTGCAACGTGCGATGGTGTGTGTGTGGCTAGGATGGCGTGACCGATGCACTACACGGTGCATTCGGGTCCGTGACGAGGAGGAGCATGCATGTTGGTTGAACACAAGATGAGTTACGCGTTACCAAGGTGAAAGCGTTGTGTTGACACTAGGCGATTGCGGTACTGTATTTGCTTGTGTCGTGTGAGTTGTGTCCACGAGCGTGATGTGTGGATTCTTGTAAGTGTGTGTCAAAGTGCTCACGTGTGTAAGATTTAGTGCGAGTCTCCGTCACCGTCCAGATGCGTCATCGGTGGCGAAGAGGTGACGATGATGGTGTGGAGGCTATCGTTGCAAGAAGAGCCGAGGTCGTCGTCGCTGGCAAGTTGTGTCACCTGCGTGAAGAGGTGGCGGCGAAGGGTGGAAGAGGTGCGTCTCCCCAACACCCGTTATCGACGAGTACCGACGTCGTCAAAGCCGACGACGTCGTCAAAGCCGACGACGTCGTCGACAACCAGTGTGACAAGATAGTGACAACCATCTCCGTGTTTTGCCAAGAAGAACGATATTTGAGTGGTGAAGAAGATGCAACAAGATTAAGGAGAATGCTAGATATTAATCTTGTTGCATAATAATTTGACACATTACATTTGTTAGTTGAGTCACGTAGTTTCAAATGCATGAGAATTAGGTTGCAAGTTGGCACCAGTCCAATCGTGTGTTAGTGGATAGAGTTGAGTTCTGTTGGAGTGTGATGTGCGTGGCATGCAACCCGGGCAGGGTGTTGCTCGACTGTCATTTTGTAAACACTACTTTTATCCGGATGATTAGTTGAGTCGGTGAGAGAAAAAACAGAAAAGACGCAACGCCGTCGCCGCGTCGCACATCCGTGTGTCTTACTCATGTTCATCGTCTACTTGCGTGCGTGTGTTCCAAAAGAAGCTATGAGTGAGTTCTCTCTCGGAGCTATCCCAACAGTGCTGCCTCCATGCTGTGCCAGCCTAGGCTCAGCCCTTTTGAGTTTTGACTGGTGGCTAGGGTTAAGACCATGGAGGACCAGACCTCCATTGTCTCGCTTTCTCCGTGCGTGTGGTTGAAGGAGGATGAGTTTATCATTTGTGCTCTGCTAGCTTGCTGTGCTGGTGCCCTCCATTTTATGTTACTGGGCTGGTGCCTTGTGTTGGGTTGGGCTAGTAGCAAATGTTCGGCCGGTGTCCTGTGTTGGGACTATTTGGTTTAGGGCTGTGCTTGATGGGCCGGTGTCATCTGGCCATTTTCGTGCTATGCCGCGTCGCCCACGATCGTGCTTGGTTTCTAGGCCAGCCCGGCCATGCTATTGGTGTTGTGCCGGCCAGCCCACTACCTTCCGTGCCGTGCTGGCTGTGCCCGGTGAAAAGCCCAGCCCGATGCCCACGTGTCACAAGCGCCACAGTAGTTGACGTACGTACGTGCTAGCTCACAGCATGTCAGCGATCACTCGATCGACGACACACGTTCGTATCATTGCGGATGATCAGGCTAATGTACGTACTGGCTCTAAATTATTTCGGCTTATTGGTCGTTTTCGAGAGCTTTGAGGACGACTTCTCTAGCTTAGCCACGAATTAAGCCGACGCTAACCGACGTGGAGGAAATTAACCGTACATGACATGAATGATCGCGATATATATATATATTAGGTGCAAAAATACTAATCTCTTTCTTACATTGAAAAACGACGGAGTTTGTGTGTTAGTATCAAGGAGAGGAGGGTTTGCACCTGATACGTGCCCATATGTGAATCTTTTCTGGCTCACCAGCTAGATATCACTTATCTTTCTTCAAAGAAATCGGCCAGATTAAGCAGTCAAGGTTCAAGCAAGCCTCATAAATGGCACCGAGACACACAAGTTAAAACATGTCTTTCCTATTCATAAATTTCGACAGCAAAATATGTAAGTAGAATTATATAGTCCCACAACTTGGTTGAACACTCGAAAGCTACATCGGCTCTTCATGCCTAAGTAACCTTACATTAACATTTAAACACCAACCATAGGCGGATCAGATTGATAGCACACTAGATCGACAGAGGTAGAACTAGAAGAAAACGTTATCGCCGAAGAAAAAAACAGAAACTAGCGAGATCAGGGGCGGAGAGAGGGGGCCGGCAAATTCGTATCGTAACCCTGTATATTTTAAAAAATATTATTATCGTTAATGCTATTTATCTTTCTTAATAAACTAAAATTATACTGTATAACTTATTTAGCTCGCCCGTTCGCGAGATGCCTCCTATCATATGCAGTCCACACCCCCAATCAATCATGTGCGACTAGAGCTGGGACTTGGGTCGGACTTTTCTGGGCTGGTCCGAAGCACGGTTAGCACGCACGCAGTCTAAGCACTGCGACGCAGCGTCTGGGCGGGCAGCTAGGCTGAAATCTTGGTCATTGGCGACGCAAGACGCAACCGCGACCATTTGGGCGTGCTTGAGGCTTAACGCACGACACGAAAAAAGTCCAATCCTCCGATCCCTCCCCCGACCTGGCCCAATCCTATCCCTCCCCGGCCTGGTAGCCTGGCCCAATCCCATTCTTCAACCCCACGGCCTGGCCCAACCCTAACCCCCATCTCGGCTAATCCATATCCCCAATCCCACACACCGCTTCCAGCCCTCCACCCTCCATTCCTCCCCTCCCCAAGCACCGCTTTCCTCCCTCCCTCTCCGGCTCTCTCCTCCCCACGCGCCGTCTTCCTCTCTCTTCGGCTCTCCTCTGGCCGAGAGGAATGAAGATGGCGATTCTTGCCGCCTCCATTGTCTATAGTTATTTTGAAATGAGCTTGTGCTATGCAAGACGACGAGACTTTGGGCGTGCACAGGCCTAGCCGAAGGCGGTGGGCCTGCACAAGACATGGCGGAGGAGGAGGAGACAAGCCGCAGACGACACGATGCGACCCGAAACACGATAAACCTAAGCTGAGCCGGCACGATATGACCTAATGCCCAGCTCTATGTGCAAGTAATGCAATAATGGACCGGCATGCATGTGGCTGGCCCACCTCAAATTGCCCCAACCCGACTGTCGGAATTCCCCTCCGCCGCGCGGGCCACCAGGACAAAAACCCAATCCCACGCGAGAAAACAACAAAGCGGCGCCATCGCATCGCATCCCTCTCCTAGCTTCGCTAGCTCTCCTCCCCCCGCGAGACAATCGCGCGCAGCGCCACGCCACCAGGCCCACCACCACCCACGCGGCCCGAGGCCAATCCAAAAAGGCAGCGCTCATCGCTTCCCACCTCTTCCTCTCCGCGCAGGCATGGGCTTGTCGCAGCATCGGCACGGCGACGGCGACAGGAGGCGGCATGCGAGAGACGGTGGCAGGCGGGGGCAGGCGGAGGCGGAGGCGCTGGATCTGCTCGACGAGTACTGGTTCTTTATCAACACGCTGGTCGAGAACGGGAGGGGAAGGAGGCCGCCGCTGCTGCCCAAGTCGCCGTCGACGTCGGGCAAGTGCGGTGACCGGACGAAGGGTGAGGGCATCAGCGCCAAGGGTGGCTATGGCCAGGCGGAGACGTCCCGGTTCTACGCGTCCGGGTGCCGGAGGCTGCTCCGGACGCCGTCGCTCCCGTCGCCTTGCGTCGGGATGGAGCTGTCCAAGGACGAGGAGATAGCGGAGGAGGAGGAGGAGGGGGCTGGTGGTGATCAAAAAGTGGTGGAGGTGGAGGACGATGACCTGAACTGGAGCTCGATTTACGAGGGCATCCTGCGCACCAGGATCGGGGAAGGAGGAGGAGGCGGGGGCCGGTCGACGCTGCACCGGGCGCCGTCCATGCCGGTCCCATCGTCCGCGACGATGGACGACGACAACGGCCGCGGCGAGTCCGCGGCCGCCAAGTCCACGCCGAGCATGGCCAGGCTCAGGCACTCGTACAGCACGCTGGAGAGACATTGCCACTCGCCCACGCCCACCAAGGTACGCATTGCCGTAGCGATCATAAAGCACGACTTCCAAGACACGACGGTCTTGGATGATCGAGAGCTCTGAGCTCTGAAGCTGGTGCCGACGAATTGACTGGTTCTTTGCAGGCTGACTGGACGCCGAAGACGTCGGGCGGCGGCGGTGGGGAGCGGGGCCAGCCGCGGCGCGAGCTCCGATTGTTCAGCGCCAACCAGCAGCCGGCCATCGTCCTGTACAAGAGCGCGTTCCAGGACAAGAAATGGAAGAGCTCGAGTGACCTGGAGTCGATCGAGGTGCAGGGGTTCAAGGACCTGGGCTTCGTGTTCGACCAGGAGGAGCTCAGGGAGAGCCTGGCCGACGTCCTCCCGGGCCTCCGCGGTAAGACCAAGACGCCCTCCGGCAGCGGCAGCGGCAGCGCCAGTGCCGGCGGCGACGGGAGCGTGCGGCAGCCATACCTGTCTGAGGCGTGGCACCACGTGCAGCGGTCGGCGCCCCCGGCGATGATAAGGCTGCAGCAGGCGGACGCGAGGTCCGCGGCGGAAATGAAGGACCAGATTCGGATGTGGGCGCAGGCCGTCGCGTGCAATGTCCGACAAGAGTGTTAAATGGACGCCATATCGCGTCCACCGTACACAATACACACACCAGAGATCAAAAATCAAAACATACTCTCGAATCTCGATACTTCCATTTTGTTACTTTCACCACCTTCGCCTCCGCCAAATTTCACTCTGATAAATATTTAGGTAGCTGTTCAGTGCTCTTCTTTGATTGATTTCTGAATAAAAATAGTGGAAATCATCCTATTCTTTTTTGCTCCACTTATTGATATGCTTGCTTGAACAACCATAATGTTAATGTTAAGGCTCCGTTAAAAACGCAGCATTCCGACAGGAATTTCGTAAGAAATCTACACCTAGTTGAGGTTTGAGAGTTCCCTATGAAATTGATAGTTGCTACCGAACTCCTACGTTGTAAATGGGGCTAACTGGAGTTCTAATTTTTTATTAATTAAACCTTTTTAAAAAATTTATTTTAAAGTTAACCTCCGACGAACTTTATTTCCAATTCTAACCTCTTTGGTCACTCCACCACTGTGGCTAAAACAACATTGTCACGCTATAGGATAAGTCCGCTAAAATAACATTTTTTATCACGCCACTATTAAACAACATTTTACGCCATGAGTGGTGGCGTAACAAAGCTTGCTTGAGATCTGATTTGGCGTGGTGTGTTGTTTTTGTACTACTACGGGTGGTGGCGTGACCAAATAAGTCAGAATTGGAAATAAAGTTCGCAGGGTTAACTTTAAAATAAAATTAATAAAATATTAATTAATAAAAAAATTCTTCCTAGTACCATGTCTGATCTTGACCAAAATGGAGTATAAATCCTTGCCACTACTTGTCAGTGCAGCAAAATCTGTAGGCCTTCAGGCTTAGGGCTCAGGCACATTACACATACAATTAATAATGTAAGGTGAAAAAGTTGTTACTACAGAGGAGTAATTTTGTCTGATACGTGTATACTAGTACAGTACATATCTTGGTGAGACAATAGTGTATGTATGTATAGCAGGAGAGCATGGCGATGCATACCTGGCTACCAGCAGGCAAGTCCAAAAACAATATTCGGAATCCGGACAGTTCGGCGTCAGTAACATGCGAGATCCAATAAGAACCAACATATGCATCCTCAAGTGTCAGATCATAAGCAACTCGACTCGGCACTGATCGCGGTCGACTCCCCACAGCACCAGCAGAGCGTAGCAGGGACGTATGATCCGAGCACACTTGATCGGGAAATCGACGGCTCGGATTGGTCCTAGTGCATCACTTCATCATTTCCAGTAAACCGATACAATGTGCATGTTATGTCATTGCATAGCTGATACTGTATATTAGCACGGTTTACACATTTGTTGAAAGTTCAAGGTATTCAAACTAACTAGACAATACAAATGACTAGCAAATATTTAATAAAAGTCCATACTTGCTGGCTGCTGCAAAAAGTAATAAGTAACTAGCAGTTGGAAATGCGCTACTAGATTTGTTTTCCTAATTCATGGTTAATTTTGTTTCTTATATGATAGTTTTCAACTTAAAATAAACCAACTAATAGAAAATATGTAGCCACTGTTATTTGGTATTCTTCACATTAATGGTTTTGCAAGAGTTGATTCTATTATGTTTTCCTTAAAAGCAAAATTTGCTTAAAAAATAGAAACAGAAAATAATCTGGAAAGATTGGACTGTAATTTAGCAAAACTAAACTAATTTTCATGAGAATGACCTTTCAAATAATTTGTCGTAAAGGGGAAACCATCAAGTCTGACGATTGATTCAGCAAAATTTGATTCAACCAAAATAATAATAATTTTCGTTTCACCAGCTTGATTCATTCACTTGTTCCGTGCTAGAGTTCCTTTTCTGGAGTATGTTATCCTGTCTCTGACTTCTCTTTGACCTACGGCAAGATAATTAATGAAATATTTTAGGTTTGTTTTTTTGTGTGATAAATTAGCATGTTATTGCTTGATACACATGCTGACCAAACCGAGTGTTATATATAGTGGTTACCTCATGCGAAAGCGAAACAATCTAAAACAATTATTAGAATAATTTCAGTAAATTATATGTGACACTTTCAATTATAAAATACTCTTACATCTACATTAGAAGAGTGTATCTCTTTTGCGGAATGGGATGATGTACCTACTCGATCTTTGTGTCTCGCTGGAGAAACAAGATCCACCTCTCAGCAACTTTTGACCCTCCCCGCTGTAAATATCGTTTGTATCCATCTCTCAAAAGATGTCTCCAATAGTTTCACCTTGGTCTTTGTAGAATTTTAGAAATATTGTGTCTCTTTTGAGATCCCTACACCCTTTATTTATAGTGTCAAATATTATAATCTGACTCTAACACAACTTGAGTCTGATTCGTACACGATTTGGACTCTTATCTAAACTCTAATATCTTCAACACCCCCCTCATGATGGGCATAAGATAACAATCATGGTCATCGTGTTACATATTGCAATATGTACCATTACTAGAATCTACCAAAATCTACCATTTATCGATTCTATAACCTATACCATAAAAAAATTGATCATCACCAATACTACCAGGAATGTCACCAAATCCATCTCCACCATCTACCGGTTATCCTGACATCAACCTCGTCTTCTTCTACCCTCATGCCCCCAGCCACCCCCGGCCTCCACCACCTCTACTCACACGCCCCCAGTCTCGGCCTACACCACCCCTACCTCTGTTACAGACCATTACGTCTGACTCTAGTCCCAATCCTATTCTGGACCTCTCCAGCAATATTATCTCCGAAACCCATACCACCATTAGCACAATCACCAAAGCACCACCTGAATAGTCTTCTCCCGCTGTCCTCCATGTCTTCCTCCGTAACCTCCGATATTGTCACCACCAAGCAACACAACAGCTAAAACTCTCAGCAAATACACCATCATCTCTCTCCTTTCCCAAACACAACACACACAGCCACATCAGATCCTCCACCGATCTGGATCCACACCAAATCCTACCAAACCAGATCAGATCCTCCACACCGGATCAGATCATCAGACTTCCACACCATCTGATACTCCCCACCAAATCTCACCTCCACAACACACACATCCTCACAGCCTCTTGATCTACACATCTCAATCACCAAACTATGTTGGGTGTCTTTCCTACGATCATGACAACACCTCAATCATCAGCAGCCCAGCAGACAAACCAGCAGCACAACCACTTCGACCAGTGTCCTCTTCCTTCTCTCTCCTTCCTTTTTTCCTTTTCCCTTTTCTTCCTTTCCTTTTTTCCTTTTTCCTCCTATGTTTCCTCTTTTCTTCCTCCCGACTCCCGAGCTCCCTATTTCCTATTATCCTTTTCTTCCTCTCTCCCGAGCAACCCCGCAGCCTTCTTCTTCCCGATCTTCTTCTCCCCATCTTCTCTCGCCGAGCCAGCCTAGATCGGGCCATGGGCTGTCGGATCCGACGGCCTCCGATTGCCACCGCGCCGCCTCAAGCCTTCTTCGGCCACCGCGGCTTCTCCATGTCGCACGCTCTTGCCTTGACGTCGTTGCCTAGGTCGCCGCCTACTCCACCACACGCCGCCTCCAGCCTCCATCGCCACTCGTCCTCAACTCCACCACCGTCGCTGCTCTTTGCCTTCGGTCGCCACCGCCAAGCCGCCACCTTCTCTGCTGCCTCTCACGACGCCACCTCCGCGCCTCCTCATGTCGCTGCCTTGGCTTGCCCACACACAACCTGGCAGGCCGCGATTCACTCCCGTGCAACGTGGCCGCGGAGGACCACGTGCAACAAGGCTAGCGGATCGACAACGACAATGACAACGGTTCCGAGATAAGGGTTTGCTCAGATTGGGGTTTAGGATTGACTCTGATATCATGTAGAATTTTAGAAATATTGCGTGTTCCTCTTGGGATCCCTACACCTTTTATTTATAGTGTCAAATATTATAGTCCAACCCTAACACAACTTGAGTCCGATCCGCACACGACTTGAACTCTTACCTAAACTCTAATATCTCCAACAGTCTTTGTCGACTGTTTATGTGCTTTGTAGTGGCTCTCGTCGTAACCGGCACACCTAGGTTTGCTTTTGCATACAAACCATAGTTGATCGACTGGTTTGCATATGGCCAGTGAATTTAGCAACATTGTTCGAATGCCATAGCGACTGGAAGACATGAAAGTAGGCAGGCAAATATATGATTTTGGAAGCCGCTGGCCGGCAAATGAACTGATCAAGCCATTGATGGGGGAAAATAACCTCCGTGCGCTAGTCTGCATCCAACTTGATCGGCATTTAGAGATAATTTTTCCTTCACAATCAGCTTGGACCTTGATCAATTTCGTTCCTCAAATCAGTTTGATTTCTATCATATTCTTCCTCTGCAATGACAGAAGGCAAGGCCGCAAGGGTGATCCAGTGGTCGCAGTCATCCTCGCCGTACTCTGCGTGACATTGGCAGTGCTCCTTGCTGACGGAGAAGGGAGAGGAGCTTGTGATGGAGCTGCCCAGCGCCTTCACTGTTACGCATGCGGCAGATGTGTCGGGTCCGTTTGAAACCGGTGTTGTACACGCCCAACGGTGTCTCCGCCATTGTCTTCCTCCGCGTCCACTCGGTAGCCTTGGAACTCGCCGTGCTACACCTCCCCTCCTTCCCGCTCTGGCGTGCCACGTCGGCCAGCTTTGGTGACTCGTCGCGCCCAGCCACCCTCGCCTCCACGGCAGCCAGTCCTCACCGACCCTGAGGTCGGCGTGCTATGGCAGACCCTGAGGCCTGAACATCATCGGCAACATCGTTTTGTTGCTCAACTCCTCCAACCATGTTGTATGATGCCTCGCAGAGCCTAAGCCGGCGTGGCAATAGCTCCGATTAACATGGTAATTTCTACCTTTAAGAAAACACCACAATCAACAATCAAAAACAGTGTAGATCTTTCTCTTTTTCTTCTGATTAACGTGATAATTTCTACCCTTAAGAAAACACCCTCATCTTTCGATTGTTTTAATAATAAACTAGAAAACAATTCCGGCAATCAAAAGTGACATCCATCACCTATAGCTTGTCTCGTACACGCCTCATGCACTCCTTACCGGATGGTAAATCTTCATTGACATAAGGGGTGATCAGCGTCCAGTGTCACAAAATCTTGAGAGGTTTTCCAAACTAGGACTATGCTATACATTAGCTGAGAGTGCTGTCAGCCATCTGGTACCACAAACAAACTGAGCATTTTACCCTTGCCCACAAAACAAGCCTACAATTCATACAGCGAATAGCTCCTAAAGGTTTACCCTGCCATGCACTACTTGGCCAGTAGTTCAAGTATAGATACTGTGCAATCCAGCAGTAACATTTCAGTTAAGTTCAAATTACTGACCAGAAATGCTACCGCTATCAGAAGATCTTTTTAAGATTACACCTTGCAGGAGATATGAAGCCTTGTTTCTGACCTGTATGAAATGATATGCGCAGTATAAATAGGAGGAAAGAAAAGGATGCATCAACTCAACGCAGGTAAAGTTTTGGTACCTTTGAGGCATGTAATCTCCAGTCTGTGCATCCTATTTGGGTCGAACAATTTCGTAGATAATTACGCCACGAATCGATGATCGCGTGCTTATCTCTAAACACATCACTTGAGAAGAGTAAGTTGTCCATCAAAACTAGGTATACATACAGCCTGAAAAAGTTGCATTCTTTCTCCTTCACGTTTATGGAGGTAACCAACTTCAAGATCTTTTCAACATTTGCCACCTAAATGTGCAACATACAGAGTCATTGCACTAGCCAAAAGGCAATTCATATTGAAAACGCATGCCCATGCTTACTTTAAGGCCAAAGCTAATCTTAAGAAACTGAAGGGCCAGCTGACTCCTTAGGAATTTGCTACGGTTATTGGTCCCGGTAATGCAGTCAACAATCCTTAAACAATTGAGGTCCATAGTGACTCTGCAATGATATGAAATTCACTTCAGATAGGCAAACATCATAAGAGAACCATGGGAACGATTCCAGGCAGCTTCTTTAACAAAATACCACGAGCTGATACTGTATATGCAACCTAACATGCATTGGATGTAATAGAGAAGCTTAAGTCCTAATCATAGTGGAAACTGAAAAAACGAGATTCATTGCCAATATAACTTGTAAAGAGCAGTCATTCCTAGTCAGTGTGACAGTATCTAACTTATTTATTCATGCCTAGTTTAACTAGTGCAACGCTTCTCCAATTGGACATAGATATATATAATGAAAAGATATTTGGTTACAAGTTTATAACAGACCTCTCTGAAAATTTTACCTCTGAGCAATTGACTCGGCCACCATCAGACAGCTACTTTCCCATTCACTTGTATTGAAGTACAAGATAAGTGAATTCACGCAGTCTCCCAAAATAAGCAGCAACCCTTCAAGTCGACGGTCCAAAAAGAGGGAAATAACAATAACAAGGACATCTTCCGCCTCAGAAGGTGAGAAGACAGAATGTATTTTTCTGTACATTAGAAAAGTGGAACATTGCAACGGAATTAACTTGCTACAGAAAGAATGATAGATCTATTTAAATCGTGGTTAACATCACAAGATTTACCATTTTTTCAAGGATGAAATGAACACATCAAAAACAAATGTAACTATAGAAGAAAGACATCAATATCACAATTTATGGAACAACAAAACAAGAAAGAAACATGAAATGACCCTATAGTTGTCAAGGACCGGATTGTTGGAGAGGGGATTGGATCAAAGGGGATAGTTGTGAGCAGTAACGGGACGTGGTCCTGGATCTCAACGGCGCGACAAGGGAGCCGTGATGGCTGCTGCCGCGCGGCCAAGGCAGGATTGCCGCCCGCAATAGAGAGAGGAAGAGAAAGGTGAGTTTTCTGATTTTCTTGCTTCCTTGCAAAAGAGAGTACATAACATCTTTATATCGTGGATGCAGGACCTGTCTAAGCTAATACAAATTCTAACACTATCCTTTCCGAATATGAATCATCTTCCTAAATTGCTAAGTGTCCTAAAGGGACTTATCTAGGAACCTACCATATCCTGAAGGGATATCCTAACTTATCTGTTCTAACTAATTATAGAATTAATCCTCATGTATCCGAAATAGTCGCTGAAAGTGCTTGCCGTGTCAGTCTTGGTCTTTGCCCATCTGTGCTAACCGGTTCGGCCAGAAGGCCACCGGTCAGACCGGCCGAACCACCGGTTGGATCGGTTTCCTCTTGCGCTGTGAGTAGGTCAGGCCCCACATGACACCTCTCCCCTTCTCGAGCAACAACTCGTCCTCGAGCTGGAAAAGAGGAAATAATTGCTGAGACGTCTCCAAATATTCCCAAGAAGCATTTGCTACCGAAGCGCCCTCCCATTGAACTAGAAGCTGGATTTGACCATGAGCAACACACGACTTGAGAACGGTGGCCGGTTGTGGACACACCCGACCGTTCCGCAACAGCGGCAAAGCTAGAGGGTTGTTAGGAGCAACACCCACATATGGCTTCAACAGGCTGGTGGAATACATCATGAATTTTGGCACGCTCCGGCAATTCCAAACCAAGCCAACATGTTGAAGCACTTTGTATGGTCCAAAATAGCGAGGTCCCAATTTCCCACGGTTGGAGTGCATAATCTTTATTCTTTGCGATGATGAAGACGAAGCCAAACCCATTGACCGACAGTCAACTCCAAGTCACGATGTCCTTTGTCATATTGACGTTTGTACAAGCTTTGGGCCTGAACTAGCCGATCATAGACCTCCAACAAGAATTTGTCACGTTTGTAGGGGATACTTGGTATCAGAAGTTTCCTCTGCGCCATCCAACATGTCCGAAGGCGACAACCTCGAAGCGATTAGCAAGAAACTTGATGCTCTGTTCCAAAAGATGGAAACCAATCATGTGCAGCTTCATGAGAAGATCAATCATCTCTCCGGCACAGTTCGGGATATTGATCATCAACAGAGAGCACATCATGTGGCAATCAACCGAATGGAACATGGGCGCATCAACATGCCTGGCAATGCCGACCAGGACACCCGTGTCCTCACCGACGCATGCCTACGAGCGACTGATGGCATACTTCAAAGCCCTCATTGACGGCTTCATGCCTCGCCGGCTGCTTCGGTGATGGACTTGCATCACGCCGACAAAGATGCTCCTGCACCAACCCGTCTGCAAGCCGACCGAGATGCGCCCGTTTTCCTTCGGCCACCGACGGACAGCCACTACAGGCCCAGTGCAGTTGTGGTACCACCGACTGGAACGCGACACCGGCACGCCGCCTTGGCGCCACTTTGTCGAATTGGTGAACACTCGATTCGGCCCTCCACTGCGTAGCAATCCGTTGGGTGAACTATCGCTCTTCGCAAGAAGGGCACCGTTCGAGCATTCACCGATCGGTTTTTGGCTCTTTTGTGCCAAACAGATCCCTTGACGGAACGACAACAAATTCAGCTCTTTACCGCCGGCTTGGGCCAGCCATTGCAGATAGATGTGGAGCTCCAGGCACCCTAATCACTCGAATCAGCAATGAGTCTTGCCTGTGCATATGAACATCGCACGCAGCTCGCCGTGTCCGCGGATCCTTTGTCAGCACGCCGTCCTTGGCGCACTGGTAGCACCCCTACATCGATGCTCGGTCACGGCCCAACCACTAACCAAGGCAGCGGCGGATCGCCCTCCACGGCCAGTTTACCCCGATGCACTCTCTCGCCAGCCGAATTGGAACGGCATCGCTCTCTCGACCTTTGCTACCGTTGTGATGAAAAATTTGTTGCCGGTCACCGATGCAAACGTTTGTTTGTTATCGAAGTTCAATTGGACCAGGATATTGATGATGATCCTTCACCGGCTGACAATGCACCGGAGATATCACTGGCAGCACTTACGGGGATCCAACCCAGGTCAGGCCACACAATGCGGCTCCGCATCAAGGTTGGGAGCCGAACTATGGCTGCTCTCCTCAATTTAGGCTCTACGCATAACTTCATCGCCAACGCTATTGTTGCTGCCATAAGCGTCCTCATGCAACCGCACACAAACCTTAGTGTCACGATTGCTAATGGGGACCGTGTGCCTAGCTTGGGACTATGCCGAGCCATGGCTATCCGCATTGGCCACGAAGCATTCACATTGGATTGCTATGCCATACCGCTCGACGGATTTTATGTGATCTTGGGGGTCCAGTGGCTTGGCACGCTTGGTCCAATCACTTGGGATTTCTCCAACATGACTGTCCTTCGTTCGCCAAGGTCGCCGAGTAACTTGGACCGGCCTGCCCATGTTCCCTCGCTCGAGCCATGTTCTTGCATGTACGGGAACTAACATGTTGGATGATCTCCTCGAAGACTTCAGTGATCTTTTCATTGAACCGCATGGTCTTCCACCAGTCCGGGAGATTTTTCACCATATACATCTCAAAAAAGGGATCGAGGCCATTGCTGTACGGCCATATCGCTATAATGTTAGACAAAAATATAGACCATTAGACTTCTTGTCCTATACATTCTGTTGTGGACAAAACTTGCCAACACATGGCACCAAAAAAATGCATTGAATTACATGAGCAAATACGAAGTTACAGTGAATCCCTTTAAGTTAATTTTATAAGGGTGCTTTTCATTTTAGGTGTTATAAGTGAATCACAAGCAGAAACAACTAATAAAACGTACTGACTGTATCAAAACATCCAGTTACCTGATTTTGCAGCAAGCAGATATAACTCTTAACCATCCAATGATGTGTTGAGGTGGACCATCATCTGAAGTATCTAGTAATGAATAACCAAAAGCTTATTTTCGAATTTGCAAACTACTGGGAACTAGTTAAGAAATGGACATGAAATTTTCAGCATGTTCACCATCACGAGGCTAAAATTAGTGACTAAAAAACTGAGTGCATTGCACATAAGTGGCAACTCATTAATAAAGGAAGAAAAAACTGTATGGAACCAACCTGCAATCGCACTTTCAGAGGTGCAAGTTTTAGAGCAAGGAGTATCACATAGATATCCATAGCTAAGTACAACACCCTTTAGAACAGAGTAGCTTGGAAAATATCCAAGGTTGACCAATGGTTTATCAGCCTGCAATCAATCAAAAACTACATTTAGAAGCTTTAAAGGTAGAACACAAAAACAAAAACTTTTTTTTATCATTCTGTTACCTCATTTAGGGAAAGAACACTGTCCCAAAAGTCAGATGCAGAAACTTGTAACTTCTTATTGGATGAGTATAGCACTGGTGGCAAATGGTGATAAGCATACAGTGCAATATAATAAAACAATTTATGAACTGAACAAAGCATAGAAACCAATTCTTACACTTGGTTAGTGTCCACGATGCAATACAATCTTCAACAGAACCATATATGAGGACCAACTTCAAAAGCCATCCATCCATCAGCATGCCTTCTAGAAACCCCTCTCCTACACAAAATAACATAAAGAACTAAAGAAGTTGCTGAAATTATCTGGAAGGGACAAAACCAAGGATAAGTAGATACAAGACAAAAGGCAGTAGAGCAATGTTGAACTAACAGATAAGCATAAGCACCATAGTGGCACACTGAGAAAAAAAAGGTTTAAAAAAACAGGTAAGTCGTTAATATCTATTTTTAGTTAAATCAGAACCTTACACACTCGTAGTAGAACTAACCTTGTTCAATGTCCAGATCAAAACCTAATAGCTCATTTCCACAGAATGACTGCAAAAGTTGACAAATTTCAACTCCTGTGTCGCTCAGAATTGCGGGGGGCTTCTGCAAGTACAGTTCATAAGGATAATTTAGTTGTAGATTTTTTTTAAAAAAAAAAACTGAACCTAACTGGAGCACTCAAAATAAACTGAATAAATGCAGGGTCATTTTACCTGGCAGCCGAAAACTTTCTGACACCATTGGGGTACATCATCTCCAGCATCCATCTCTTTTGCCTGAAAATTCAAGAAGATATAAAAACAGAAACATAAAAAATGGGAACCACTGTTACTCATACTTTACAAAGAGATATTGTTAGTTTGACATTTACCTGTTCCTCACACTTCTCAACAAATCTGCAAAAATTAATCTCCTTCTCCCTGACCTGCTTGTCTTCATCGTCTGAATTATATCCTTTGGGGCCGTGCTTAGACTTGCCACCAGCAGCTTTGAGCTCATCCTTACCAGTTTCAAAGTAATCCAGTAAAAGATCATCCAACCCAATAACCTTCTTCCTGCAAAGAAGATTAGCGTTGATAAGCTTGCTAAATCACAAAAGCAGTCGTATTACCTATAGCACTAGGCCGCCATTGCACACCTTGAGAGCAAATGATTCCGGTGGTAAAAAATACCACCATACATTTTGCCAGTTTATCGCTCATCAAACGAGCTTTCACAATGCCGTGCACACCACAAAATCAATCATTGGCTCAACGTTTCGTTACAACATATTTGATTAAATTGATTTGCCCGTTCTCAGACCCTTGCTTCCTGTTAATAGACGTATCTCTACCACTACAAGTTGCTTCGGTTCAGGGATGTTGCCCTCTAATCCGTGCCTCTAATCCGAGTGCTACTAAGACTACTACTACTACTACAACCCTTCCAAACACCACGATCGATCCATCGATAGTAACACCATGATCGATCCATCGATAGTAACCTATTCAAATAAGGAGATTCCCATTTTACAGCCTCCACTAAGAGTCTAAAACCCTACAAATCAGAAGTAGAAGAAACCCAGCGAATCCACCCCGATTGCTACACCCAGCAAATGCGCCAAATTTAGTACCCAAAAAAAATCAAAACATGACATCTAATCGAACCTCACCATCCACGTGTCTCCGCCCCGGAGCCGAATGGATTCCAAGTGGGACCGGGGGGGGGGGGGTGGCGGGCACGGCGTGGTACCTCTTGGCTGGGTGCGGGGTGGGGACGAGGGGGTCCTCCTTCTCGAAGTCGAGGGGATCATCCATCACCATCTCTCGATTCCTCTCTCTCCCTCGCTCGCTCGCGGGAGGATTGCCGCTCTCTGGCTGCGCGGCTCGACAAAACCTTGGTAATTATTCTGTCGCCGCCGAATTGAAGCGGAAGCTCTGTGCCCTCCAATTTGTGGAGCATTAACCACGCAACGAGAGCCAAATCAGCCAATTCTAGAGGCCCAGTCCAAACAGTTTGCACGTGTACAAGAGACGTTTTACAGGAATTTTTGGTAGTGCTGTCACTTTTTGAACTGTATTTACAAAAGTAGTCATCTTTGATTTTTTTTGGGGCAAAAATAGCCGTATAGCGTACGGCCGCCGTGCGGCAGCCCTTCTCCGGCCGCCACGTATTCCCTCTCCACACGGCTGACGTGCGGCAACGCGCCATGTGTTTTTTCTTAAAAAAACACTTGCCACAATTTTTTTTTTTTAAAACACTCACCGCCATGTGGCAACGCACTATAGCAACCACGGCCGTATGGACACCGTGCGGTAGTCACTGTAGCATTTTTTTTCTTTTTTCCTTTTTTTTTAAAAAAAACATTTAAATATACATTTTGTATGAATTTTTAAATATATCACATGAGCTTAAAAATTTATGAAATTTTTTGTGGAGCCTCCTAGCACAGTGTACTTACTTGTGTAATGTTTTCAAAATTTTATTCATTCTGAATTTTTCTAAAAATCATTTAAGTATACTATTTGTAGGAATTGTTTAATATAT
Organism: Phyllostachys edulis; assembly: GCA_036346405.1. NCBI lineage: Eukaryota > Viridiplantae > Streptophyta > Magnoliopsida > Poales > Poaceae > Phyllostachys > Phyllostachys edulis. The sequence continues at coordinate 19,196,606 of CM070545.1, forward strand.
AAAATAAGGTCCAAACATTATGTTTGTTTTAAAGGCCCCTTACACAGTGGACTTGATTGTATAATATTTTTCAGAATTTTATATGTTCTAAAAATGTCTCGAAAATTAGGATTTTTAGGTTTCGGAAATTAGGGCTTCACGATTTCATGTGAGTTGGAATATGTGAAGTCTAGTACTAGTGTAGGCGAGATCACAAAGTAGAGAGGTTTTAAGAGTATAACTGTATAGGGACATAAGCACCACATAACAGAAAGAAAGATATAAATCAGACACTATCGTATGTACCGATAGGCAGGGACTGACACAAGCATCTAGAATAGGAGCAGAAAGCGAAGCTATGCGATAGCAGCAGATTCCGTAGAAGTTACTACAATAAGAAGAGGGTATAGTTGAGTTAATGGGTCAGCTGACCCAATTCATGCACCTTTTACACTGATGCTATGGTGTTCATCTTTGCTAACCGGAGGAGGCTAAGCTTGGCTATAAACAGATGTTACGATAGTCCTCTTAAACTATGTTAATGTGTTGGTTACTGCTATTTCGAGTTACAATGGCTGTATTATCCTATTATGTTGTAATGTGTTGCAACAGTTCTGTCTACGCGGAGGAAAAACTCATTTGAACTAATGTTGTGCAGTCGTGGAATAAATCAATCTAAAATAACTAAAGATTTGAACAACCTGATTCTTGGAAATCCGTCTAGATGAATCTGGTATGAAGCTTATGCTACTTTCAAGTTCATGGAACATCTAGGATCCCTGTGTATTATTATTTGTTACCATGATCACATCCGGAGTTCTTTCAGAATTATAGTTGGTTGTTGTTAGTTAGTTATGTCCAGACATTCTAAAATAGTTTCTTCAAGCTCTACCCAATTGTCTAGGACAAACCTGAAGTTAGTCCTGCTATAGTATTTACCTAATTCCCTTCAGCACATCTTCAGACCTCAAATCATACACAGAATTAGATATGGTTTAAGCTTCCTAACTTACTTACCGATTTAGAGCAAGTTTTCATTTGATTAGTGAATGGCTTACTTGGTTTAGTGGAAGGCAATATTTTGCCAAATGTTTTTTCCCTAACCTTATGTTTTCTACTGTGCTTTTGTCCGCGCCACTTTAGCAGCGCATGTACACTTTAGAGAACTAAATAGTTACTTCTAGGTAAAAAAACTAGATTGTTATTAGATTCTGTTGTTCCCCGCCATCATTTACTTGCTGGTCCTATAAATCGTACTTACAGATTAGACAACATCTTGCAGGACAAACTGTTTGCTGCCTACCGACACTGCTCCTTCTACACCTATGAAACCCGGCCATTTAGCAAAAAAAAAACATCACCTAAACCTAGGTACGTTATTTGTGGTACCAAAATCACTCATTCCTGCACATTTCATATTTTGCATGCGATTTACGAACCCTGACTATTCCCTGACGTAGTTGACCCATTAACTCAACTATACCCTCTTCTTACTAAAGTAACTTCTGCAGAATCTGCTGCTGTCGCATAGCTTCGTTTTCTGCTCCTATTCTAGGTGCTTGTGTCAGTCCATGCCTATCGGTACATACGATAGTGTCTGATTTATATCTTTCTTTATGTTATGTGGTGCTTATGTCCCTGTACAATTATACTCTTAAAACTTCTCTACTTTGTGATCTCGCCTACACTGGTACTAAACTTCACACATTCCAAATCACATGAAATCATGAAGCCCTAATTTTTGAAACCTAAAACCCTAATCTTCGAGACCTAAACCCTTAATTTTTGAGACATTTTTAGAACATATGAAATTCTGAAAAACATTACACAATCAAGTCCACTGTGTAAGGAGCCTTTATAAAATTCATAATATTTGAACCTCATTTTATATATTAAACAATTCCTACAAATAGTATACGTAAATGAATTTTTAAGAAAAATTTAGAATGGATAAAAATTTGAAAAACTTATACAAGCAAGTACACTGTGTCAGGAGGCTCCACAAAAAAGTTCATAATTTTTGGAGCTCATTTTATATATTTAAAATTCATACAAAAATATATTTAAATGTTTTTTTAAAAGGGGGAAAATGCTACAATGTTGCCCCACGGTGGCCGTCAACAATGGTCATGATAGTCTTATTTCCGCCAAGACGGTGGCCGTCTTGGCGAGTGTTTTTTTTATAAATAAAAATAAAAAACCGCGGCAAGTGTTTTTAAAAAGAAATAAAAAAACATGTGGTGGCCGGTGGCACGTTGCCGCACGGCAACCGTGTGGAGAGAGGGTACGTGGCGGCCAGGGAAGGACTACCGCACGGCAGCCATACGGTATGCGGCTATTTTTCCAAAAAAAAATCGGAGATGGCTATTTCTGTAAATACGAGTTCAAAAGGTGACAGTACTGCCAAAAATTCCGTTTTACAGTTCCACTCGCTACCAATTGGCAATTGCTTGTGAATGAATTAAATGCAAAAAAAAAGTTCCCAAAAAAGAACTTGCGAATGAACTCATCTTTTTTGTGTGAATGAATTCGCATAAAAAGGTTTCATATGGATTAATTTGATTAATGTTGTACATAGAGCAGTTGTGATTTGTGAAAGCTAGCAGTGGCGGAGTGTGGGCAAAAATTAAGCGAGGACCAACTAATGGCCGGTGTCAATGGTCGAGTCGCCGATCTTACGAAATAAAAGAGGAAAATGACGCGATATTTCCTAGGAGAGAATGTGACTGCTCTTTATTGATATGAACTGGATTTACAGGGGGTGCCTTAGACCAAGCAAAGGACTAATCCTAATTATACAGAGAATGCGTTTTGCTATGTTGGATGATCTTGTCTAGATTTGCTTGACTTCAATCTCCCCTCCTTTGCCTTCTACGCTCCTCCCTTAAATAACTTCCATAGAGGTGGCAGTCATTCTTGGAGAAGAAGTCCCTGGTGAAGCGTCGCGACTGGTCGGAGTGAGGCGTCGGTTGATAATGTACCAACTGTTATGTGGTTAAGTGTCTGTGAGACACTCAACCATATGGTGGTTATTGTCAGTGTCTTAGGACTGTGTAACATCGCGTGGTATGGAGCATACAGCACGTGTTCCGTTCATCACACGGTAAAGAATATACCTGGAATCATATCTATACACCAGTTCATAGCTTTTCCGAGCAGCTACCTGGTCGGAGACTAGACACAGGACCTTGTCCGACCAAGATACCCATTTTGTAACCTCTGGAATCCTTATGACCAGTGTGGTCGTTAGCCTTAGGGGTTACGACCATGAAGACGTATGGTCTTTTATTATGTATTAAAGTAATACATAGAGGTTTTAATCCTCGTCAGCCGGTTAATAATTATGATTGTAATTTGTGGTCCGGCAGGCACTAAGATACGATATTATATGAAGTTTGCCTTCATTTGGTAATAAATCTAGAACCAATTCTTTTTTATAAAAAGTTGATAATAGAACTCTTTGAATTCGTGGTAGGAATTTTGATTTCATTGTTGAGAACTACCATTACTAGTTCACTAGCTTGGGTAAATTGATAGGAGTACTTCTAGGAGATATAGGAAAGAAATACATGAAAGAGCAATGATATTGTCGTTATGGAATAGAGAGGGCTTTATGGAGAAAGAGAAATGATTAATCTAATGTGTGCACTATGTTATGTATTAGATTATGTATTAGAGGGGTCTCATTCGCAAAGGGGAGGCCACCACCTTGTTTGTCCCCTAATGGCTCTCCGCCACTGAAAGCTAGCATGTCTACTACCATTACGTTCTGTAGACTATAGTACATGGAAGTGGGATTTTCTCCATCAAAATGCTCACCGTCTAGACTCTGGAGGCAAGAAGTAGGAGCTCAGAAGCTGAGAGCATTGTATAGAGACCGGTGGGAAATGCTTCAAAGGAAGGAAAATACGTACGTAACCAACCTGCTACAAGAGCACGAAGCTCGAATTCTGGTAAAATTCACACATCGACATATTCATTAATATTGGGCGCATGTTGTTTGATATTGTATTCTTTCAAGACACAAAAACAGATAGCAAACATACTACAAGCAGCATCAGTTTAACATAGTCAGCGCTAAGCATGGAATTCTGGATTTTTGAGATAATGGAAGTACAACTCCCGACCTCTGCATTAACTAGGGATACACACAGCCATTACACCACCATCAGCTAAAATCTTAAAACAAAAAGGGCCAAAAGCCAACAATGACAAACAAATTGTCATGCAAAGGCTAGCCTAAAAAAAGACCACCTAGCCCCGCCTCCGGGACCAACCAGGAGATCGTCCACACGCGAATAGTAGCTGCGCAGCAAAGAGGTGATAATGGGTCAGTCTCCGTAGCGACGCCTCCAAGAAGGGATACGACTCACGTCGTCGTCGTCAGATCCAACCAGCGAAGGTCAGATCAGGAGTTTTCACTCCGAAGCTTAGGTACCGGTTCTCCAAAGCAACACCTTCAAGAAGGTAACACCGCTCAGGTCGACGTCGTTGCCGGATCCAACCAGCGAAGGCCGGATCAAGAGTTTTCACCCCGGATCGAAGGTACTAGCGCTCCAAGACCACACCACAGCACAACCTCGTCACTAGATCCAACCGATGAAGGCCAGATCGCCAAGACGACGTCCGCAACGTCCCCAACGGTCAACCGTCACCTGCACCAAAAGAAGGCGACGTCTACCACAGCCCACGTGTCGGTTGGTTAAAAGCCGTCCACCGGGGAGGAGTCGAGCACTGCACAAACCACCGTCACCGAGCCATCGCGATCTCTATCAACTGTGCCAAATCTAGATCTGCACCGCACCACCTCTGTCGTCGTGCCATCGACGAAGCCGCGCCACCGAAAAAAGCCGGCGGAGAAGGGCCCCGGATCGCCACGCCGGAAGAGGAGCCGGCGAAGAAGGGCCCCAGATCCAACCCCGACGAAAGTCCACATCATTGGAAATCGACGGACAAACGTCGGGCGTTGGGAGCGCGATGCAGATCAGGCGCCACCACCGAGAGGAAGAAACCCTGCTGCCGCTACAGGTCGTCCGGTGACCGCCGATGGCAGCGGCAAGGAGGAAGGGGGAGGAGAGGGCTGTGGGGATGGCCACCGGATTGGGCACGGGTTGACGCAATATCAGGCCCGGAGACCTCCTCGTCACTACTCTTTCTTTCTATTCCTTAATATTGAGATATTACGCACATCTTGTCTGATATAACATTCTTTCAAGACAACAAAACAATAAAACGTGCCAAAAGCAGCATCAGTTTAACAAACCCTGTGCTAAGCACCACTCTGTTATAGGGAAGAGAAAAATTCGTTTTTTTCAGAAAACATGAGGGTGCTGTAAAAGCTCCAAGCTAAAGTAACTTTAACATGTCCACAGAAATAAGAAAGGAGCGTCTTAACGAACTCCTATTAACAATGGTGTGACTTGAGCTCAGTTTTGGGCCTCAAACTCCTGCTTGCTCATGAATATTGCAACTGAGCAACCGGCTCACCAGGGGAAGGTGGGGTCTTGTTCATCTTAGAAACATGGCTACTAGCTTTGGCACGAGCAGCTTCAGCAAATGCAGACAAGACCTCTACATGCTCAAGGCCCAACTGCCTTTTGATCAGCTCCAGGTTCTCCTCAAGAACATCCATTTCACCAAAAGGAAGCTTCGGATTCAAAGCCTGGGGACCAACACACCTTGCCTCATCTTTCTTGAACTTGATGAAAGGCATGCATTGCTTCTGGACTTGTTTGAAGTTTGCTTCCTGTCCGATGAAGCAATTCTTCAATGCTTCATTAATCTCCTCGCCAAGGGCAAAGGAATGTGCTTGGCTATCAAAATTTGATTGGAGCACCCACAAACATTGCTCTTTCCACCCATTATAGTGCTCATTGACATAGATCAGACCAACAGTCAGCCTGTTTTCTGCTGATGGAGAAGGTGCAACTCCCTTCTTGGGTTTTTTGGAACCAGATTCTTGCTTCTGAAGCAGCTTTCTCATTAAAACTATGGAGTCCTGTAAATATCTGTTTGCAATTCTTAGAGTAGGATCCGGGGTGCCTGCAATTGGGTAGCCAGCTTTTATTGCAAAACCTTCCTCAGGATATTTTGCCACACATGTTCGGCATAGTGTGGACAAATGGGGGTTATAAGCCTGGTCTGGACTTCCATAATCTGCCACAACAAATCACGGTTCATGCCTGCCACTCCACAAGAGAGTCTGTACTCATCTCTAGCCAATTGAAGGTCATAGAATCTAGACTTCAGGGCATCTCTGAACATGAAGGCATTATAGCTCTTCTCAGTTTCTTTGACAACAATATTGATCTCATTCGCAAACACATGGTTAGCATAAGCAGAGGGGCCCCCAGCTCTTAGAGAAGATTCAGCAGCTATAACCTCTTCCATCCATGCAAGTTCTTTTGTAAGCCTCAAAATAGTAGCATTTGCAGTTTCAAAGACAAAGTTTGCATCGTCCATATCGTCATCAGCATCCGCAAGGGCAAACCTAGTGGCATCAGTTGAGAATTCTTCAATGGCCTGTCGAAGAGTTTAGAAATTCCCTGTGGACTTGGACATCTTCTCAGAATTTAGCATAAGATGCCCATTGCAACGGAAGCCACGAGGCCAATGGTGCTCTGGAAGAAGTGTTGTATGATTGTAAATGCTGAATGTCAGATGGTTCTGGATAAGGTCTTTACCAGATACTCGAATGTAGGACCGGTATGGCAACAGAGGGGGGTGAATGGTGCCTTCAAATTTTCCCCAAGTATTCACCTACTCTTCACTCCAATAGCTATGAGAAGCTATGAAGATCGAAAATCAAAAAATCAAATTGCTACAATAATTTCAGATCGTGAAGAGTGAAAAATAGCACTATTTCAAATTCAAAAATACATGTAACTTTTGATTCGTAGATCCAAAAGACATGAAACTTGAACCAAGGCTGGGTCATGACCTTACGAACCTATTCCAACTAAAAATCTTAAAAGAACTTAAGAGAAATAGGATCTTTTGGTTTGTGAAGCTCCGCTGTACCAAAACCGGGTCAAAACCTAAAAACGAGCTAACTCGCAATACAAAGCTCCAAATCACTTGAAATTTGGTATGCACCCTATCTAGGATGTCAGGAACCTATTCCAATCACCTATTAAGAAAAGCATTCCCAAAGTTATGACATTTTCTTATTTGAGGGAAAGTTGCACAAAAACGGGGCAAAACCGAAGATTGTGAATATGACTTGCTCATAGATGGATGATGGCCAAGATGGCTCTAGATATGTTCCCACATATCACAGCGAGTAAGAACACCAAAGAAATCGAGACAAAAAACGCTGAATCAAGAAATCACTCGGAGAGACCAAAGAGAGCAAAAACCGAGTTTCTTCATGAACTTGCCATGAAAGTGCCTAGATGGGTGGAGATTTATTTCTAAAGGTTATCTCCATCTCTTAAATGTCCTTGGCACAGTGAGATCAAGAAGGGAAGAGAGATAGGGGAAAAAACCAAACCAAATCAAGAGTAAATCAATCAACACAAAAGAGATTCATGGAGATGAACAAAGAATCATGTATTGCTATTTAAGGATGATGGTTTTACAGCTACTCCACTTAGAGGACAAGAGAGCACACCATATCACCCAACTTCTCTCAAACCCTAACCCTAGAACTCATGAACCCTAGGTCTCAAGAGAGAATGATTGGATGGATGACCACAAGTCTCCATCCCAACCTCTTAATAGATGGGCTAACCAGCTACATCCAACCCTTAGTGGATACTATCCACTTAGCACAATGGGAGAAATCCGATAACCACCCACACACGGGTTTTAACTCTCACTTTACTCTTATGCACGCTTCAAAGCGCATAAGCCCAAATCCGCTAAGTCCTTAGCCTTGATCTAACTCGATCATACCAGCTTCTCCATGACCTAAACCGCCTTTCCAAATGCCGCTCAAGCACTGCGGTTTTCTACTGAAGCAGTTTCCGGTATTTTAGTCAAACTACCAAAATACCCTTCCTTGACCCGGTCTTCTCCATCCATTGCAAGCAATCTCCATGCTTGCCACGTGTAGATGCACCACTAGCTTGCCGCGTGTCGGCAAGTCTCTCCCGTTCAGATTCCATCGGACCACACCTCACTTGGACCGACCAAGCCGCATGGTGCAATCCCGCCGTTCGAACTTCCCTTCAACATTTCCCACCTTTCTTATGCTATGCTTGATATCACCACCTCACCCGGCATCCTCGATCGTTCTGGGTCTCAGCTCCTCCATCAGCTTAGCCTTGATCCTTGCCATTGACCGTGGTTGACTCCAGGCGACCCTGCATATCCAAAGACAAAGAAATCATTTTTACGCACAAGTTCTTCACAACTTGACCTACATTAGCAGTAACATGTCTCATGCAACCTATAAACTCTGATAAATTTACAAATCAAATTTTCCAACCTTTCCAAATTGCAATGGTCCATCACAACATAATCTAGGACCCTCTCACATGGTCTTTCAATTTCCCCCTTGATGAACACATTGGCAATTTCTCAAAAATACAATTTGGATGTGGTTTTAGACAATAGAGGGGGATATTGCAAATAGAACTCCAAATGGTCAAGAGAGGAATGCAAAGAGCTAAAAATGACCAATTGAGGCAAAGGTAAATTGAAGCTACTGAAAAAGGCAGAAATTTTACAAAAAGCTTCAAGTTCACCAAATGAGTCAGAAAATCTCACTCTAGATCCATATAAAAGAACAATTGTTCTATTTAACCTTGGTCATGGTGAGAAGAAATCAAAAGATTAAAAGAATCACAACAAAACATTAAAACTCTAATTTTAGTATGACTGCACGAAAACTCCAAATCAAGCTCAAATACAACATTTTTACCAATCTTTCTCCCCTTTTGACAATAGAGTCATCAAGATGTATGGAAGAAGATAGAGCATGAATGAAATAGAGTGGCTGCATTTTATTCATCTTTAGCAAAAGGAGTCATGAAAATTATCCAGGGTGTCTTTACAAGTATTACACCAGGCCATATTATGTGAAGTAGCTATTTTAAATCATGGCAAATCATATATAGCAAAGCTAAAGCCAAATGAGCAATAATCTTATATTAAATGGATGTTTAGCATGACAAGGTGCTCAAGATCATATTTTTAGCCAAAAGTATCCGTAAATGAGCCAAACCATGTCAATAAACTAAATGGAACCAAGAAGTTACAATTGAGTTAATTTAGAGTGCTACAAGTTCAATGTTGAATCATTTTGTTCAAGCACTTGGAATTAAGCATATTTAGCACATTTAGCGCTCGCTGAAATTCATTTTTGGTTTTATCTTAGCAAAGCAAGTCCTGGACTAGGAGCCATCCACAACTGTCTCCTAAGCTTCAACCGGTTTCCACAATTTTTGTTTTATTAGCCATGTGCTAGATCTCAAGCCGTGTTACGACCAACCCAAGCAATAAGCTTAAGGGAGTGGTCTAGGTCATCCAAAACCCCCCCTGAATTCTTGCCTAGTGCAGTGAAAAGCCATCTCATGAGAAAGAATTGGTGAGATCAGTTTTTTCACACAAAAAATATCATTTTCCATTTTCTTAACTTAGTTCAAGAAAAGTGTTAATGCTAACTCATGCTTCAACAAGGAACTAGTGTAGCTCAATCTAAAACTCAATTTAGGTTCAAGACTCAACTTAGCCTATTTTACATGGCATGGATCATAAAAGGATCATTAGAGCAAAACTAGTCACAAGATCTAACAAGTCATGATTTAATTCAAGTTTCTCACAGTTAATAGAGCTAGCATGACCAAAACCGAGCTACACATAAAAGTACATGATAAATCTAGCAAACTAGCACAAGACATGGCAAGATGTAAAGCAAGATATCCTGTCACACAAGGATAATAGTCAAGGCTTACTTATATTATAATGCAAATTGCTGATTATAAAATACAATATGATACAATGGATGCAAAAGATCAAACTCCCCCTCAAAATAGGCCAAGAGGACTAATAACCCCCAACTCTCCCCGCAAAGAAGCAAAACGAGAAGAATCAAGAGCCTTAGTGAAAATATCTGCAACCTGCTGCTCGGACTCTACAAAGTGAAGCACAATATCACCCTTCTCTACATGGTCTCTAAGAAAATAATATCTAATGTCAATATGCTTAGTCCTAGAGTGTTGCACCGGTTTTTTGGCAATATTTATGGCACTAGTGTTGTCACAGAAAAGAGGAACACTATCTAAGAATAATCCATAGTCCCGCAGAGTAGACAAGATCCAGAGAACCTAAGAGCAGCTACTAGCTGCAGCTACATACTCTGCCTCGGCAATGTACTGTGCAACAGAGGACTGCTTCCTAGATGACAAAGAGATAAGAGAAGTGCCTAAGAAGTGACAAGTGCCAGAAGTACTCTTCCTATCTACTCTACACCCTGCAAAATCAGCATCAGAAAAATCCCGAATGGAGAGAGCAGAATCAAAAGAATACCAGAGTCCAAAGTCAAGAGTGTCCTGAAGGTACCTGAAGATGCGATGCACTGCTTGGCGATGTGAGGCACGAGGGGAAGCATAAAATCGAGCGCACAGGCACACAACAAATTGTATATCTGGCCTCGACGCCGTGAGGTAGAGGAGGGAGCCGATCATGTTGCGGTACTCCTTCTGGTCCATGGGCTCTCTATCCTCATCAGGATCCAACACGGTAAAAGTGCCAATGAGGGTAGACATTGGCTTACTACTTCCCATGTCAAAGCACCGAAGAAGGTCCTTTGTGTACTTGCTTTGATGAATGAAGGTACCCTCTTTCAGTTGCTTGACTTGAAGACCAAGAAAGAACGTCAGCTCGCCCATCATACTCATTTCGAATTCTCTGCTCATAGAATCTGAAAATCTGGATACCAAAGCATGAGAAGAACTACCGAATATGATGTCATCCACATAAATCTGAACCAGTAAAAAGTCACTGCCATACCTGAGAGTGAATAAGGTTTTATCTATCATTCCCATTTTTAACCTATTCTTAAGCAAGAAACTCTTAAACCTATCATACCAAACTCTAGGGGCTTGCTTCAATCCATACAAGGCTTTGGATAGTTTAAACACATGGTTTGAAAACTTGTGATTTTCAAAACTAGAGGGTTGCTTGACATAGACCTCTTCTTCTATGAAACCATTAAGGACAACACTCTTGATATCTATTTGAAAAAGCTTAAAGCCCTTAAACGCTGCGAAAGCTAACAATATACGAATGGCTTCTAATCTAGCTACAGGAGCAAAGGTCTCTTCAAAGTCTAAGACCTCTACCTGGGAATAACCTTGAGCTACAAGCCTAGCCTTGTTGCGAACTACCAACCCATCCTCACTTTGCTTATTCTTGAAAATCCATTTTGTTCCAATTACATTGTGATTATATGGAGGTTCAACTAAGGTCCAGACTTGGTTTCTTTCAAAAATTTTAAGCTCTTTATGCATGGCATTGACCCAAGAGGAATCAGATAAAGTATGGGTGACATCTCGGGGTTCAAAAGACACAACAAAAGTAGAATACGCATCAGAATCTGGAGAGGTAAATCTGGGGCGAGTAACTCTCTCATGGAGATCCCCAATCATCTGCTGTGGAGGGTGTTGTCACTGAATATGAAGAGGAGATCCTAGTGCAGATGTGGCCTCTACCTCATGGGCTGTGGAGGTAGGAGCAGAGCCACTCGAAGCGCCGGGGAAGGTGGGAAGAGGCTGCTCTGCTGAAGCTGGAGAAGTAAAAGCAGGCTCTCCAACCATTTCATGAGTGACTAGAGGATGGATTGGGTCCTCATCCTCTATGTCAGAGTCGTCGTCGACGAAGATACTCTCTCGATCACTAAGAACCTATGCACCTACACCGTCGGGTCTAGTACCAGGACTAGCCTCATCAAAAGTGACTTCACAAGTCTTAACAATTTTGTTAGTATCCAAATTAAATACACGATAGCCATGAGAGTGAGCAGGATATCCACGAAAAATACCATCATAACATTTAGATTCAAATTTATCCAAGTGGCCATGTTTAAGAATGAAGCACTTGCAACCAAATATCTTGAAATGAGAGACTCTAGGCCTATGACCAAATCTAAGATCAAAGGAAGTCTTGCCTATGATTGATCTCAAGAAAACCCTATTGGACACATAGCAAGCGGTAGAGATCGCCTCAGCCCAAAACCTCCTAGGAGTGCTATGCTCAACTAGCATGGTCCTAACCATCTCTACAAGGGCTCTATTCTTTCTTTCTACAACCCCATTCTGCTAGGGAACTCTAGGTCAAGAGAACTGGTGCTCTAGTCCTCTCTTAGTGTAGAAAGTGGCAAAAGAAGAGTTCTTGAATTCTGTGTCATTGTCACTCCTAATAGTTCTCAAGGCTCCTAGGAGGTCAACCGCTAATCTAAGGACCAACTCTCTAAAGCAGCCAAATGTCTCATCCTTAGAAACCAGAAAATATACCCAAAAATACCTAGAGAAGTCATCTACAATGACAAACACATGCCACTTCCCTCCTACAGACTGGACTCCAGAAGGACCAACTGTGTCTAAGTGCAAGAGTTGTCCAGGCCCATCAGTCATCACTAAAGTATGAGATGGATGAGAAGCAGAGACCATCTTACCATGCCTACAGGGTGTGTACACTAGGTCTCTAACACTCTTAAGCCTAGGCTAACCTCTAATCAGGTTCTTGCTACTGACTCTAGTCAAATGGTCGAAACCTATGTGACCAAGCCTGCGATGCCACAACACTAAGTCATGAGAATCAGAAGCCATAAGACACCTAGGGCTGGAGGTAGAAGAGATACTGAAATCAGCACTAAAGATCCTCTCAAACCTAGAGATCCCAAAGACATGCTCATCCGAGGAGTCTAGAACTCTACACTCACCACTCTTGAACCTCACTTCTAGACCCTCGTCAAGAAGCTGAGAGACAAATAGAAAATTATACCTCAGCTTACTTACCAAAGCGACGTCCTTAAGCAAGAAGTTGTTGTTGATGAGTATTGTGCCCTTGGCTGTCACGGTCCCGGTAGAAGCATCCCCAAACGTGATCAACTCATTGCCGGATGCACGTGTGAGGGAGGAGACCATCTAGAATCTTCGGTCATGTGTCGAGAACACCCAAAGTCAACAAGCCATATATCCTCCTTCCTCACATGTCAGACCTATAGGGCGTAAGCATGAAACATATGTACCTCAGTACTGGGGTTAGTGATAAAAGACTTGGGAATCCAGTACTGAGCCACACGATGCCCTTGGCTATCACGGTCCTGGTAGAAGCATCAATAAAATGGTTAGAAGGATAATAATAAGAATGTACACGAGAAACACCTAGACCTCTCCGAATCGACCTAACAAAAGGCCGGCACTCCCCCTGTCTAGATGCTACCTGTGGTCTATCCTCACGATATCCTAACCCAAAATGCTGCCTAGAGCCACCAAAGGAGTCAAAGAAGCAATTTACAAACCTAGGCCTATGTCTAGTAGGAAAGACAGGATGTTTGGCTCTAGAGACAGTTGCAGGTGAAGGAACTCCTCTAATGGACCTCAAGATGTGCGCTCTCTCCATCCTCTCACCCTTGGCTTTACGGAAGCAGAACTCAACTATGTGACCATCCTTCTTGCAGAAGATACGTTGGTACTTGACCTTTTGAGGGGTTTGATCTGCTGAAATAGATGCACCTAACTTGCTAGAAGGGGTTTGGGTAGGACTTGCAAATCTAAAGACTGTCTTAGAAGGCACAGGGGGTTCTACCTCAAACTTGCCACTCTCAACAACTATCGCAACCTTAGGTAGGTGGTTCTTGGAATACTCTAAGGAATTAAATTCTAGGCCACTCTTCTTCACACTCACCTTAGATCGGTCAATGATCATGTTGAGGTTCTTATTCCCACTAGAGAATCTCTCAAGAGTCTTTTTTAGATAGTCATTTTCTTTGGTTAGGTCCTCATATGTGGCACACTTATTCGACTTGGTTGACCTAGCATACCTTTCTTTTATGGATAGCTACCTCAAGCTTTAAGGCCTCACAAGACACACAAGAGGAATTTCTAGTCCTACTCAACTGCTCTTTGAACTTGACTCTAAACGCCTCTTGTATCTCATCTAAATCAGCCCCAATTTCAGCACACAAGGCACAAGAATTATATATAATCAATTACTTTCTTGGATGCAGTCATGGACATGGATTTTTTTAATTTTAGATTTCTCCTCTAGAGTCTTGTTAAGAGCACCATTCTCAAATGTGAGTTTATAACAGTTTTCACACGAAGCAATCTTAGAATGAAGAACCATTTTAGTCATTTCCTTCATTTTAATCTTACTATTCTCACAATAAGAGCAAGTGTGACTAGAATTGAATTTCAGCAATTCCTTAGTACCACTATCCAATTTCAATTCGAGCAAAGCGCAACTTGAGCAAGGTGATGGAATAGCATCTACAGGAGTCACATCTAATGCAATAGCATCCAAGCAAACATGATTATGACTAGATTTGAGAGATTCTAGTTTATCTAGAGCATCTTTAAGTTGATTTACAATAGAGGAATGAGCAGATTTTAGATTTGCCAATTCATCATGCAAGCAAGTGCAAGAATCACGATCATCAGTAGGATTAATAGATTTGAGCCTAACCACTTCTAGGTTCAAGTTGTCAATCATGATATCTTGTCTCCTAATCATTTTAGCTTTCTTGTTCATATTTCTTTCAGCAACAACCAAAGTACGTTTTATCTCTTTGGGTGAGGGGCATACCTCGTCGGGATCGCTGTAGGGCTCATCATCGTCAGAGGATTCGACGTCGTGGCTGTCCTTGGCCATGAAGCACATGCTGGTGAAGTCCTGGGTCTTCTTCTTGCTGTGGGAATCATCCTCGTCGTCCTCCGTCCCCGAGTCCACATCGCTCATATCAACGTTCTCAAGAGCGGCAAGGACCCGGTTGATGAACTTCCAGTAGTTGGGCTTCTTGGCTTTCGCGTCTCAAGCTTGAGGATGCCTCCAGAAGTCCTTCTCCTCCTTGCCCTTTAGTTTGGGGCACTTAGCCCGAATATGATTTGACTCACCACACTCAAAGCAAGTAACAGGGTCACCTCTCCTCTTGTTCCTCATTTTATTGTAGGCTCTCATGAATTTTGTGGATAGGAGGGCTAAGTCATCCTTAGGTAGCCTCTCTAGCTGTTCATCGCTCAAGGAGTACAAGGCGGACAATGAAAATCCATATAAGCCAAAGTCCAAAGAATCAAAAGAGCAACTCTGAGAAGGGTCAACAACTAGTGCCATCGACTCTGTCTTGGAAAAACGCAAGATAAAATCAATCTCATGCGTCTTCAACCTCGAGTAGAGCTTATCATGGTAAGCTCACTCATGACAGTGTTTTCATTGATGGAAGTGATCTTCATCCCCCAAACTCTCACATCAAGTGCGCCGAAGAGTTGGTGTGCATTTTCAAACTCAGAAAACACAAGGTCCGCAGCACGTAAGTCATGAATGATATTGGAAAACCTTCCCCACAACTCATCCAAAGATTCACCGGGCCTTTGCTCGGTCTTTGAGTACTCTTTCTTAAGTTGGTTCTGTCTCACTTCCTTGATCGCAGTAGAGCCCTCATGGTAGTCAGCGAGGGTCTTCCAGATCTCGTGAGCAGACCTCAAGTGAGCGACACGCTCAAACTCAGATTGACTAAGCCCTTGAATCAAGAAATTCCGATCCATGCTATTTGCCTCCGCATCGGGTGAGATCATATCGTCATTAGCCGGCACTACATAAGGATTCTTGACCTTAAGCCAAATTGAGTGCCCTTGAGCCTCGATGTAGGCATGCATGCGAGCCTTTTAATAAGAAAAATTGACTCCATCGAACACAGGTGGCTTGGTAGAATACTTGTCTGATGCCATGGCTCCTAAGACCGGTTAAGATCTATGAGAAGAGCTAACCGGGTTCTGATACAACTTGTAGGACAGGTATGGCAATAGAGGGGGGTGAATGGTACCTTCAAATTTTCCCCCAAGTATTCACCTACTCTTCACTCCAATAGCTATGAGAAGTTATGAAGATCAAAAATCAAAAAATCAAACTGCTACAGTAATTTCAGATCGTGAACAGTAAAAATAGCACCATTTCAAATCCGAAAATACATGTAACTTTTGATTCATAGATCCAAAAGACTTGAAACTTGAACCAAGGATGGGTCATGACCTTAAGAACCTATCTAAACCAAAAATCTTGAAAGAACTTAAAATAAATAGGATCTTTTGGTTCGTGAAGCTCCGCTGTACCAAAACCGGGTCAAAACCTAAAAATTAGCTAACTCTCAATACATAGCTCCAAATCACTTGAAATTTGGCATGCACCCTCTATAGGATATCAGGAACCTATTCCAATCACCAATTAATAAAATTATTCAGAAAGTTATGACATTTTCCTGTTTGAGGGAAAGTTGCACAAAAACGGGGCAAAAACCGAAGATTGTGAATATGACTTGCTCGTGGATGGATGATGGCCAAGATGACTCTAGATATGTTCCCACATATCACAGCAAGCAAGAATACCAAAGAATTCGAGGCAAAAATAGCTGAATCAAGAAATCACTCGGAGAGGCCAAAAGGGCAAAAATCGAGTTTCTTCATGAACTTGCTATGAAAGTGCCTAGATGGGTGGAGATTTATTTCCAGAGGTTATCTCCATCTCTTAAATGTCCTTGGTACAACAAGATCAAGAAGGGGAGAGAGATGGAATGTTGTAGCTGTGTTTCAAAGTTCTGCGAAATAGTTGGCTTACACTTGTTCTATCAGATTGAGGCAGCCAGTGAGGTAGGGAAGCAAAATAAAAGGATGGTTCTCGGATTTATGGGGGCAAAGAGAGTTTTTTCTTGTTTAGAATTGGTTTTTTTTGCTTATTGTTTGGAAGCCTGAAATTTCTGCTTGATGTTTGCATGGAAGTTATCTACTACTGCTCCTTTACCAAGATAGCCAATTATTTGTAAGGTGAAAATTTTAGGAATAAGTCCAATTTACACCCTTGAACTATGGCCCGAGTCCAAAAAACACCATGAACTACAAAACCGTTCACTTTACACCCCTTAATTGTCAAAACCAGAGCAAATAACCCCCTCGCCCTAAACCACCCTGGTTTTAGCTGACGTGGCGTTCACGTGTACATCTTTCACTGACGTGGCGTACTATAGGGCGGCGGCGGCCACAGCCGCTCCTCCTGGCCCCGCCACACATGCATAAGCGCTCGCCCATCCCGGCGTCCCCGTTGTCTGTCTCCGCCACGCTAGTTGAGTCCTCGAGCGAGGAGCTGCGCCCGCTGCCACCCCCTCCGCCTCACGCGCAGGTGGTTGTGGCGTCGGCCTCGGCGCCACCGGCGTCGAGAAAGAAGCGACGTCCTTGGGCACGAGGGTCGCAACGCGGGAGCCGCAGGAGTACGTGCCGGCCTCAAACATGTGGCTGGGGAGTGCGGAGACGGCGGAGGACGCAGCAGCCGAGACGCGCGGTGATGGGGGTGAGGAGGTACATGAGGACGAAGTTGAGGATGGATCTGACGACGAGGGTGAGAAGACGAAGTCGAGCTCGTTGAGGCTAAAGTTGGGGCGGGAGGCCGTGTCGCTAAGTATCTGTGACGCGGCCGCCCACCCGGCGAGAAGAGGCCGAGGATGCCGCCATGCCATCATCCCAGTCTGCAGCATCGCCAGATCCGCCATTCCGCCGCCGTAGGGCCAGGAGGGGCGGCTACCTCCGGGCAGGACGGGGGGTATCTTACCTCCGTGGCAGCAGGAGGGAAGAGGCACCAGAGGACAGTCGTCACGGAGGCACCGGCGAAGCGAGCAGACTTGGATCGGTGATCGGAGCGAGCGAGCCTGAGAGAGAGAGAGGCGCGGTGGCGCTGGGCGCCGGGCCAGAGTGGAGCCAGAGACGACGGCTGGGGAAAAAGGGGTGGAGAGTGAATGTGGAGTGGAGCCGGTGGACGTGGAGCCAAAGAAGAATGGCATCAGTACGCCACGTCAGCAAAATCTGTACATGTGGACGCCACATCAGCTAAAACCGGGGTGGTTTAGGGCGAGGGGGTTATTTACTTTGGTTTTGACAATTGAGGGGTGTAAAGTGAACGGTTTTGTAGTTCAGGGTGTTTTTTGGACTCGGGGCATAGTTCAGGAGGGTAAAATGGACTTATTCCAAAATTTTATTGTTATTCTATTATGGCTGCTGCACTATTGATAGTTCTTTTCTTTAGAAGGTGGTTGGGATTATGTAATTCTTGTTAAAGTGTCACCTAATGTAATAGAATAATATATTTTAATTTCAACCTCCAACTGGAAATTGTTGAATATGTTATAGATACAGTTGTATAGAGTGAGACTTACTGAGATTTGAACAAAATTGCAAATAGAAGTCATACTTTTCCTTGCTTGTGTTCTTATACAAAGAACAAGTATATATAGTATATATCTTTATAGTTTTGCAATTGTTGTTGCTCTATTGCTTCGATTGTTCAAGAATCAAGTATATATCTTTATAGTCTTGCAACTTCTATTTTTTCTGTATAAAATACGTTTCCAAGGGAAATTATCTTTGGAAATGCCTAGTGGATATCAACTTGCAATCCATTTTATTTAAACTCTCAGCGTTTTGAATTCTAAAATTTTAGTTCATTGCGTATGTAACTTATATATATAGCAAGCAAGCGAGATGGTGTCTGCACTGTCTTCGCTGCCGGCATCGACGTCGCTGAATGTGTCTGGATCTCCAACGGAAGTGGTACGTAAGCGAGATGGCAAAGGAATATCGAAATTGCCTGCAGGCTGAATGACCATCACAGAGGTCAGTGCCATTGGAATCCCTCTGAGTTCCAGGAAAGCAGCGACGAGATTCTGGACCATCTGCGAGATACTTGGAAGGGAATGGGTCCCCATCACCACACCAGGCTGGAAGTCTCTCACGGACATAGAGAGAGGCCAGCTGTGGACTGAAATTTCAGGCTCGTTCACTATCCCAGAAGAAGACCAGGCACGTGTGGAGGACCTTCAAGAGCATGCTTGTCATGAAGTACGTGAACACAGGTCAAACGCCCTTCACGAAGTATCAATTCTTGTCATGGGATATATGGGACGCCTTTGTGCAGATGAAGACGACGACCGAATTTTAGGAGTAGTGTGGCGCACAAGGCTCTCCAAGCACAAAATACTCACCTCCACAAACTCGGCACTGCTAGGTACGCGGGTAAAACCACGCAATGGGCGGCGGAGGACGAGAATGCAACCCGACCATTTGCTAAGATCACAAACGAGCGCGCCCGAAGCTGGTTAAGAGCAAGGGCATCAGCCACGTCTTCGGGCGATATCTCTTTCACAAACCTGGCAGACGAGGAAGTGTCCCAACGTCTGGTAAATATATCGACCTACATAGTTGCTAATAAGTGAGGATGGTTGGGTCTATTTCTATTAAGGCTGGGCGGGGGATGGTGTATCCATGCCAAGAAGGGACAGTGCAACACGATGCCCAGCTGGCGTAGGGTTACGCCAGGGTCCAGGTGGATATGGTACATGATAATTTCATGGCCGTCTCGCTGGAGATTCGCCCAAACGAAGACATCAGAACACTAGGGGATGCCATGCACACTTTTATCCAAGAGCCAAGAAGAAGGACATACGGACCTGCAATCTTTGCGATCTCAACACGACCATTTCTCTCCAACGGGACCCTCGATGACTCCACCTCAACCTTCGCTTCAGAAGGCCACCTCATCGGTTCACGTGGAGAAGACGCCGAAGGAACAAGAAAAGCGTGCCGTCGTATCGGTTCCCGAGTCGTCTCACAGAAAGACGTGTAGCGGGCAAGTCATTAAGGACAAATCGAAATCGAAGAACATTAAGGCGCCTATACTCCCTCGGACGTCCGTTGGCCCCCGACACAGTATTAGCCCGCGCTGGAATAGGTTGTCAAGCTTTACATGTCTGGTACATGCGGAAGACCAAAGAGAAGGGGTGCGATACTAGAATCACCATCAGATACACGAAGGAGCATTTCTTCCACGAGCCGGACCACTTTGTCGTGGGTTTCGACGACTTATTCGACATATTCAACTTCGATGCGCTCGACGCCTCGCTTCTACGATGTTGGGCAATGTAAGCGTGTACAATCAAGTTCTACATTTACGTAATACTGATAAATATCACAACTCATTGCTTATGTATAGATACATGATGAAAAATGCCCGGGGATGTCGAGAACCGGTGGGTTCCTCGACCCACACGTGGTCTCTGAGCAAACCATTACCCAAGACGTATCCTACGTCGTGAAATACATAACAACGGGATTGTTTGCTCAGGACGACAAGGACTACATACTGGTGCCCTACAATCAGAAGTAAGTGCTTCACTACTTGCTATACAAATTTCATTTGTACTTTATACGTAGCACGAACTTAGGTTTAATGACTATAGCGACATACATGAGTAGATTCCATTGGATCCTTTTAGTCATTGTACCAAAGAGGAACAAGGTAATATACCTTGATTCCCTAATCGGCAAAACCCACGACTTCACCCTTGTGGAAGAAATACTCGATAGGTATGCTCATTTCCTCCATACATAACTCCATTGTAGTCTTCCTTCGTTTGAAATGGTTGAGGATAACTTTTTGGAATCATATAGGTCGTTTAGTGCCTATGTTGCTGAGGAAGGGCCATACAAGGGATCAAGCGCGACACTGCAACACAGGAAGCGATTTCCGGTACGAGGTACAACACAATAATCCTATATCACACTTTGTAATAATGTCTCTCGAACTGACTATACCAATATATGTAATTCTATTTTTGCAGTGTCACCAGTAAAAACAAGACCACCTATGTGCATTCTACGTTTGCCGTCATATGCAACAAATCATGGGTGCTAAGATGAATGATCCAGAGGTTTGTCAATCTCGCAATAATTATTTTCAAATTATAAATTTAACTATATATGCTTACTACTTTACTTCTGCTAGCGACAGGGCATGATACTCGATTTAAATCCATTCGTTATGACCGAGATCTCAGAGGTTCGAGGAGCGCTCTGCGGCTTCATCAAGACGGAGATCGTTAACGCCGGTGGAGAGTTTCACTCCGTCGACACCGCTAAACGACCTTCAAACAATTGATTCAATTGTAATTTACTTTGAGTAGTTGTAATTCAATTGTAACTATAGCAACAATACTTGAACATATTCTTTTGTAATTGATTTTGAGTTGTAAATGATCACTTTGAGTTGTCAATAATTGATTCATCTGTGATCTATCTATTTTCTGCTTGCTTGTTTTCAGAGGGCATGGCTAGCAATTCGTGAGGCTAGTCAAAAATCAGAAGAAAAAAATAGTATGGTATGAAGAACTATCACGGAGAGTTTTTTTTTAATAAAACGTATGCGAAAGTATACTATCACAGACGGTTTCCACCAAGAACCGTCTGTGAAGGGATACTATCACAGACGGTTTCTACTAAGAACCGTCTGTGATATGTAAGATATCACCGACGGTTCTGTTTACAAACCGTCTGTGATATGTCGGATATCACAGACGGTTCTTGGTGGAAACCATCTATGATAGTAGTCCTTCACAGACGGTTTCAACTAAAAACCGTCTGTGTTGTACCTTATCACAGACGGCTCAAAAATCGTCCGTGATAACCGCATGTTATCACAGACATACAAATTCAGACGGTTCAAAAACCGTCTATGATTACGTTTCCGAACCGTCTGTAATGAATTTTTGTGTAGTAGTTAAAGAACATACCAATGAAGTTTTGCCAATATTTTCTTTGCATTGAATTTTGTAGTGGTTTGTGGTGGGACCTAGATATTACTGAGGACATTTGAGATAGTTGGATTGCCTTTTATTTTTCAGATTTCTAGAGTTTATGGCGAGACTTGGTACGAAGGACATTTGAGATGGTTGGATAGCTACCAAAAGGCATGCGAATTTTGTGATGATGTAACACATCTATGGCTTTGTTTTGTACAACTTTAGAGAAGATTAAAGATGGCTAGTTTAGGTAAGAATCCATTACGATTACGAATACACAAATATTCCCATAAACATTAACACACATTATATTTTTCCTTATAAAGATTGAGTAATTTAAACATGCATTACATGAAATCTAATTCTAATTCGCATTACATTTGAAAACATAGAATAAAGGACTACATTTGCGAAACATCAAAATATAAATTCGTCAAAAAGTGGTCCCGGCGGGGCTTGAACCCGCGACCTTCGGCTCATAAGACCAACGCTCTAACCGACTGAGCTACGGGACCAGTGTTTATTATTTTCATATTTGCAATGTAAAATCCTTAATAATGGGCGCTGTTTTGTTACTCTTATGCGTTATTAAGCTCATGGAATTTTTTTTGCAAGTTTATAATGAAGATTATCTGTGCTTAATACCAGGATATTCTGAAATATCTTAACCGTTTTATTTATTTTCAGCCCAACTTTCCTCGCTCTTGAACTTTTTTGCTCATCTTAATTTCTATGTTGTCCTCAAACTCCATGTATTTTCCTTTTGTTCTTCTCTCTTGTTGCGATTTGCAAGTTTACAACAAATCGACAGATCGTCTCCAGAAAAAAAAATGGAATTGATGACTTCGTTTCTAAAAGGGGAAGGGGAAGATTTTTTTGGAACGGGAATGGACTTTGTTTACTCTTTTATGTAGTGCAACTGCAATTTACTTTTTTAGAGAGCGAAATTGGACTTTGTTTGAACTTTGAAGCTCGCAGATTTGGGATTTCCCCATCAAACTACGCCACATCTGAAGTCATCGTGTACTAATTCGTCTTTGATTATCCGCCCATCCCCTGCATCCTTGCGTATGTGTGTGTTATGTGCAGATAAGACTGACGCCCACGTGGCACATGCACGCACGTCGCGCGCGTACGTGCGCAGCTCCAGCTGCGACGGTAGGTGAGCCTTCGCCGTCCGCTTACCCAGGCGCGTGACCCCGTGAGTGTGTGTGATGCGGCACATGCACGCACGTAGCGCGCGTACGTACGCAGCGCCAGCAACGACGGTAGGTGAGCCTTCGCCGTCCGCTTACCCAGGCGCATGACTCCGTGAGTGTGTGTGATGCGTATGCTTGCTCCGGTGACATGGGGCCGCGTCACGCATGCTACGTCGTCCCGGAATGGGGACTTCACGCGTAGCTAACTGCCGTTGCATTGACTGACGTGCGTTCATGGCATGTATCCATCCGTCCGTCCCGCTGGGCGCTGGTTTTCTCCGCGCGCGCGCGCGGTCGGTCGGTCGGTGATGCGGCCGCCATCTCCACAGAAAAACGGTGGACGCATTGGACGACTACGACGACGCGGCTGAGCCAACACTAACTTGCCGACGCATTGAATTCGCTTGCCTAACTAATAATAGAGTGGTAGCCTTAATTTCTCACAGCCAAAAGTAAGAATTTCACTGAAAACAATTCAATTTTCGCATGGATCAAAAAAAATCTCGCGTTCTAAACGAGCCTTAAATAATTGTAATTCACGGTAATTTTGAACTCAGCACTGGCTGAATCGATTTTTTATTTTTTATTACTGGTGCGTGCTTGGATGTTTGAGAAGAAGAACAACTGAAGAGAGGGGGGCTTCTAGTGGGTAAAACTAAGCTTTAGGTCTGGAATTTATGTGGTCCTTGAGAATTAATTAGTCAGTGACATAGATGAGCCAGAATGCAACGCATTTCTTCATCGCTGGCGATGATCGCTCGGCAGATAGCACCGAGGAAGGCATTCGCTATACCGAATGGCAGGGACGAAAACGACACGGCGGTTTTCAACGGATATCGATGGCAGTGACGACTGCTAATTAACTGGTGCCCGGCGGCAACAGTCTGCTGACCTTGTCGTACAAGTGTACAACGGATCATTGCTGTTTCTTTCTTAGTCAAGTAGCATTCGGAGGCTCGAAATTACTATAGTTGTTGCTGCACAAGATATCAAAGTTACAAGAAAGTAGACTTGTCAAACCAACAATTAAGCAGTATTATTGTACCACCTAAACTTACTGGGCTCAGAACAAGCAATCTACTACGTTCTATACTGGTGTGATTATATCCTGAGATTTCAGCACGCAGGATAATAAATAAACCGAGTATGGAATCACTTTGGATTACAAAGTTAAAACGCCTATTGATGCTTACATGAGTGAGTTGCGTAATGATATGTTCTTGCTTTTAAGCTGGAAGATATGCTACAACTACAAATTTCAGGTTTTTTTTTCCCTTTTCGCCATCAGCATATCAGAAATAACACAGTCAGAGATACACCATATAAGGTAGTGCTGTTAGACAGTCTAATAGAAAGGCATGCACTGCCTGAATGGAAGTATGGAATTAACCAACAGATTTTGCTAGAGCATTAGAATTACCACTACATGCTACAGGGAAATGAATGATACTTGGGAAAAATAATGGTTAGTGTATTATAGGACGATTTCCCTGACTACGTGTATATTCCTTGCTTAATAGGCATATTTGCAGTCAGGTTACAGAACCACCTAATCCAAACTTCGGAATAACGTAAATGAGATAGCATTCAGACGTGCACTTGATTAGTTTTGTGGGACAAGCGAGGAAGAGCGACCACTCCGGCACCACTAGCGGGCACAACTTCTTGGTTGATGGTGAGTGGCGCTAGGTTACGATCAAGACCACGGTCTTCATTTGCCAACCGAGGTGGCGCTCGGGCGACAGAGGGGCTCAAAGGGGCGGAGGCGATGAGGATGTGCTCAAAGGCGGTCGGCCGAGTGCGCCCAGACGGGTGTCACTGGCGAGGTCGGAAGAAGCGCCATGGCGAGGTGGTGCTCGGAGGCAGCAAGGGGTTCAAGGAGGAGCAGGGTCTTGAGAGTAGGTGGCAAAGGACGACTGGACGGAGACTCGAAGAGGTCGAGGCCGGGGCGAAAGGGGTTGAGGACCTCGAGGTGGAGCCAGGGGCCTTGACAGCGGTCGGCCATGCTTGTGAAGGGACCCGGTGGCTCGAGGTGGGTGGCGAGCAGGCGACGGACGGAGACTCGGAAGGGTCCCGAGGGCTCCGGCGCTAAGGGTTGCCGAACCCAGAGGCGAAGGCGGTCGAGAGGACCTCGAGGCCCGAGCGGGTGGGGCGGAGGCAACCTCGAGGTCGGAGCGGGACCGCAAAGGCGATGGCGCACAGGCGAAGTCAGCCGTGCCGCGAAGGGGAGGAGGAGAGGTAGAGCGGTGAGGAGGCGGACACCGTCGAAGGTGAGGTGAGGGGAACGAGATGAGTGGAAGGGAGAAAGAGGCTGCGCGTGGGAGCGCTCCGCCAGCAGGAGTGATTAGGCGGCGGACAAGAAGCAGTGAGAGCATTGGACGACAAACGAAAGATGAATCGGACGGACGCGGAGAAATCCAGCGCGGAATCGGACGGCACAAGTATTCGGGGTGACGTGGCGCGTCTCCCTGCTCCCCAATCCTGCCCTCTTTTATATATAAAGATGTTCATTAAATTCATATAAAGAAAGGCATTTTTATGGCAAATTATCTAAGGGCACGACTAACGCTCGGACGTAGATGTACGTCCGAGCGCTCAGAATCAAAACAAACATTTAGAAAAGGGCGTAATATATCAAAAATCTCATAATCAAAACAAAAAAGACGCGTTAAATTTTTTTGCAACATCACCTCGAACATGACGAAACATTTTTTTCAATGGGTCGCAACATATAAAAAAAATTCAAAAGAAGCAACAAATCAGACACTTGCAACAAAATTTTCAAGCTTCTCGAGGGTCTTGGAGTCGGTGGCGACGAGGTAGGTGAGGGCAACAGGGACAAAGATGTACACTCCGAACTTGGCGATCTCCAGGATCCCCTTGGACGTTCCTAGCGACGACATGGCTGAGACCCCCCGACTTCCCCTCCTCCCTCCCTCCAAATCCCAAAATCTCTCGAGTGGTGGGACTGGAACCGTGGACGGAGAATGGGGTTCACTTCGCCCTCTTCAGCGATTTCTTTGCTTGGAGGCAATTTGGAGAAAAAAAGAGACTAGAGCAGTGCGTGGATGTGCTGTGGTTGGAAAGAGAGGAGCAGACATGTGTAAATGGATTGTGTTGTGGTTGAGGAAAGAGCGGAGTAGACATGTGCAAAATGGGTTGTGTTGTGGTCGGAGAGAGAGAGTGTAAATGGGTGGTTGGGAGCGTCCGATTTTTCTTCCGCGTCGGACGTCCTGTGTGTACTATTTCCCATTATCTAAGGGTTGGAAACTTGGAATAGATTTGAGTTTAGGATTTAGGGTCGTTCGTGGTCAGACTCACTATTTTATATATGTTC
This sequence comes from Phyllostachys edulis, assembly GCA_036346405.1. Lineage (NCBI taxonomy): Eukaryota > Viridiplantae > Streptophyta > Magnoliopsida > Poales > Poaceae > Phyllostachys > Phyllostachys edulis. The sequence goes on from CM070545.1 coordinate 19,222,899, forward strand.
TTTCTACGCATATCATTTCTAGCTATGTGTAACTAGACTGCTAAAATATGGTGCCAAATTAATTTCTAGATCGACGACTAGTATTACAAATGGTCAAAACCCAGTAATGAGTAGTAACTGGTCAGGAGTAATTTTCCATGTGTTATGTGGTGCATTTTTTAAATAATGGAAGAGAAAACTCTTCCGGCCTCTGCACGAAGGATACACACAATCTATTTTATTAAAGTACTTAAAGTGACAAAATCACCAGAAAAGTTAAGGGTGGCTTGAAACCTTACAATCAGAAAACGATTGAAAGCTAAACTTAATCATTACAAATCTGGTGATTAGTCCGCCACCCATGAGTGTTGAAAATTTGCTTAGCCATAAATTCCAACATAGTGCTTCCGGCCACCAAGAACTCCTTCTAGGTTGAATTCTATAGATTTGCTCAAGCCCTCAGCCAGTGCCCACTTAATAAGATAACCTGCAAGGGATTAGTAATAATCTTTTTTTGTCAAAAACGACATCATGCCGACATAACCAAATAGACCAACATAAGGCACTAGCTCCCACTAGGAGTTATGTTTTTAGTTTTTTTTTCGGAATATGGATTAACCAATTCCAGAAAAATATTGGCTACACTCGTCGGGGGAGATGAATTAAACGCACATTGAACAGCCCGCCATGCATGATGTGAAAAGGGACCGTCAATAAAAAAAATGCTGAATTGTTTCCTCTTTAATATAGAAAAAACAATTTGTGCTTCCCCTCCAATTTCTTTTGAGCAGTTTATTTTTAGTTAATACTACCCCTCTTTTGAGATACTATAGGAATATTTTCACTTTTAACGGAATTTTAATTGACCAAAATAGATCCCTAAAGGGGTCTCGATAATTTCCAATTAGCGCCACATATAAAGACTGTACCGAAAAAAGTCCAGACTTATTTAAATTCCACCGGAAGATGTCGTTTTGAGAGTTCAACTGTAAATTAGCAATTATCAAAATTAACACATTCCAAGCTTGTAACTTAGACCCAATAATAGGTCGTCGAAAGAAATATTTAAATGGACTGATCTTAGAAAGTTGCCACTGTATCATCCTTGCCTCTCACCATATTATAAAGAATTGGATATTATCTTTTCAGAGAAGAATTTCCTAACCAAATATCTTTTCAAAACCTAATTTGCATAGCAAGACTGCCAAGACAGGAATGCTGACCTAACATTCCATGGCTCTATACACATTGTCCTAACCCCAAGCCTACATTTCTGACCTCCACATCCACCCCTCGCACCACAAGTTCACAGCCCCTCACGGCTCGTCAAACTTAACAGGCGCACCGCGCAAGCACGTATGCAAGAAGCCGAGGCGCTCGCACCGGCGCCGCAGCTGCCGGCGACCGGCGGCGCCACCGACGACGGCGACGTGCGGAAGGCGGTCGAGGAGAAGCCAGTGGTGGTGGTGGGGCGGCGAGGGTGCTGCATGGTGCACGTGGCCTGGCGCCTGCTCCTGGGGCAGGGGGCCAACCCGGCGGTCCTCGAGGTCGGCGACGACGCCGACCCGGCGGCGCTCGTCGTCGCGCTCCGGCCGAAGGACAAGCTGGGGGACGTCGTCGTCCTAGACAGCGCCGCGGCGGTGGCGACGCGCCACGCCAACGCCCACGCCGCCTTCCCGGCGGTGTTCATCGGGGGGAGGCTGGTGGGCGGGCTCGACCGGCTCATGGCCATGCACATCGCCGGTGAGCTCGTGCCGATCTTGAAGCAGGCAGGGGCCCTATGGCTCTGATCGGTCCATGCCTGCATGTCGCTTAATTAATGACTAGCTTGTTAATGCCATCTTAGTTATAAGCTTCCATATGTGCAAGTCTCCTGTGATCTTGTCTTTTAATTAGCACATTTGGCAACTGTGGATTTGCTTCTTGTTTATCCTCGGTTTATCTGCATGCCATCTAAAAGCACCAGCCTTTTCTTTGAGAAATGGCAAAGAAACAGAGTCAGTTCCTAGGATGTTCACAGGTCACAAGGAGTTGGAATATCGGCTTATCAGCTTTCGTTTTTGTTGATTAGGATCCAGGAAGTACTCATGAGTGTGATCGAATAAGCACTCTTTTAACTCTCTAATCTGTTGATTTCCATCGTGCCATAGAATTGACTCCAAGTCGATCAATCTGTGCAACTTTGACTAATGACTGGTATAGTTATATATTTTTTTAAAGAAAATCGACATGTACTCCCCCCCCCCCGCGGCACACCAATCCACATCAGGCATTTGCATCGGACAAATGCCTCGGACGGTTCAGATCTGCCTTGAAAGTACCCTTGGTTGGTAGCCGTGAATTGGTTTAGCAAACGGGTTAATTCTCCAAACCTTATGTTTTCTTGTTCTTTCGTTGTACTCGTCCATCAGCGCGAGTGCACGCTCTCGTCTCGGTCTCGGCATGCCGTGTAACATCTCCGATTGATCTTTGCCATACACTGATCACATCTCTGTGGCCAAGCGCTAATGCACACGAGATATTTGTTTCTCGCGGTAGCTTTCGTCGATTTAATTTTACTAGCGAGGTGTGCGCGTGATGCACCACATGATGGAATGTTGACATGTTGTCAGTGTCATGACGGGTGCAGCACCTGCGACGTGGGCATGTGGACATGAGAGCATCTACAACAGCCTACGTTAGTTGTTACTAAAGGGTTGCCACATCAATATTTAGGTGATATGAATGAGAAAAGGTGATATTGTTTTTAGATGAAGAAACTATCAAATTGTTAATACCAAGACACAAGGAACAACCAAATACTCTATTGGAGATTTACTTGTTACCTAAAAACGCGTTTTGTGGGTCCTACTGTCTTAAAGTAAAATATTTATCGGATTATTTGTGCAGCCCGACTTCATTATTGATATGATAAATGAGCAAAAATATGTAGGCCACAAAGTTATACTTCATTATTGATCATCAAGAATCATGCACACTTGTAGCAATTAAAATCTTAGATACAAGCCTAAGAAACAATCCATTGGAAAAACTTGTTTCTTTTTATTAGATTGAGTACTCTCTCTCCTCTTAGTAACAAGTTAAGAAATAAACTATTGTAGATGCTCTGACGGCACTTTTCGGTTCAACCAACAGCTTTAGATTAAACAGTTAAAGACGATAAATAAAAGGATAAAGCTATGGGACGATACCGTCCGGCATGAATAAATCAGACGCTGTCCACGACCACCAGGCACCATGTCTCGTACTACAACCATATGTTCAGCCTTGCTCATTCCTTATCCCCGGACAACTTCATCAGATTCTCTCTCTCTCTCTCTCTCTCAATACATCAGACCGACGAACTCCGATCGAGCTTCTGTCACTAGCGAGCTTCGCCAAGAGTAGGTGCCGCCACCGACTACCGGCCTCGCCCGTCTTTGCCTCGCGAAGAGGCAATGCGTCGACTCTGGCCCGGCAATTGCATAAGGGTGGGTGCTTTCTTTGAGTATTCGGAAAGAAGGGCGACATTGCTCACACGAAGACGACGGCGCTGACGTTCGGTTCATTGATTTCTTCACTCGGGCGGACGTGCAGCGGCGGCGCTGGAGCATCCGCAAGTCGATGGCTCCATGGTGGCCGACTGTCGTGATCGCCGAAGCAAGTTGTTGCGGGCATTTCTTAATGTGTTGCAACCCCTTTATGACATTGTTGCATAAAGTTTTGTTTTTGTTGCAATCCGACCTTTTCTGAAATTGTTGCATAAAGTGTTTCGTTTTGTTGCAATGTGTTTTCTTAAATGTTTTGTCAACTTTTCTAAATTGTGTTGCGCATGATCATGCATGAGATGTTGTAATAGATGTTTCTAGATGTTTACAATTTTTGTAAACCTGCATCTGAGATTTTGAGATGTCATATCCTTTTTTTAAAAAATGTTGCATCTGGGATTTTGAGATGTTGCATCATCTTCTTTGACATGTTGCATCCTCTCCACCACCTCTTCTTTGATAGTTTGAAACCCACTATGGATAAGTCCTATTTGTTACATATGTTCTTCTTTTTGTTGCAAACGTTCTTTCTATTTATTGCATAGGAGCGTACTATAGAAACGTTAGTTGCACCCTAAAGCTATATCCTACCAGGTAAATGAAGAGCAATTTGGGGTGACGGCAAAGGGGCCACGTCACCTCGAATTTTCTTGCCCATCCAATCTAGCGCGCCTCTCATTCGCGGCCCTCCGTTTTTTTTTTGGTTTTGCATGCTCGCGGTGCCGTCGCGTTCTCTTCTCTTCCCTCGCCTGCCTAGCGCCCCAGCACGCAGCTGCGCCCTCGCTTCGTCCTCGCCTCTCCCCACCGATGCTCCACGCCTAGCCCTCCCCTACAACCGTGCTCGCCCCACACCCTCCGCCCCTCGCTTGCCCTCTCTCACGCCTGCGCTCGGCCCCCACCCCCCGCCGTCCGTCCTCTCCTTCATCGATGTGCAAACCCTTCACTCCACCCCTCATGCAGACCATCTCCCTTTGCCCTCCGCCCATTGTGTTGCCCCATACCTTGCCCTCCACCCACATCCACGCCTCCCTTCCGTCCCCGCGCCTCTCCTTTCAGTAGACGCCTTGGCTGGCCCCCCCCCACAACCATGCAGGCCCCCCCCACGCCCTGCACCCCTCGCCTAGCCCTTCCCTACTCATGGCTCCCCATGCCAATGCCTCACCCTTGACCACTCTCCCGCTTCACGCCGCCTAAAATTTCGAGCTCCAACCCAGAGAGGAGGGCCCAAGCCCCCACCCCCCAACCACCACCGCCACCCACCATGGCCATGGCCACGGCGCTCATAAGCTCTCCTCCAACGCCCTCCATTGCCAGCCACTCTTCTACTTCATGCCGCTCTACTCTATGGTACGTTGCGGTCAGTTTCTTTTTTTCCTTCATTTTTCCCATGGCAGACCCGACGGTGTTCTTGTTCTTGGTTTTTTTCTTCTGTCATCTGGAAAAAACATGGCCCGGTGTTAACCCATTTTTTAAAATTATATTTGGCTTTATGCGTGCGTAGCCGTCCTTGTCGGCGACGGAGGAGAGATCCGTAGTCACAGTATGTTCTACTCATCCTGTGTTGACATGTTCATTGTTTCGTGTACGTTTCTTGCCTGTGTTCATCTTGTATTCTCATTTTTCTTGGAATTGGGTGTAGTGGACGAAGTAGTTGAACGTACCGCTCGAGGAGGTTGATCCTGAGATTGTCGACATCATCGAGCTCGAGAAAGCCCGTCAATGGAAGATATCTGTTTTTTTCAGTCATCAACAATTACAGCAATGTTTGATTGTATTGTGTTTGGTTTTTCAAGGCATTATTGAATTGGGTCAATCTGTTCGATGCAGGTGATGGAGCTCATCCCGTTGGAGAATTTCACGTCGGTGTCAATGATACAGGCCGTGAGATCCATCATGACCAACAAGTGCAGCGAGGGATACCTCGCTGCAAGATACTACGGTGGAAATGAGTACGATTGTTCTCTATCAGTTGTCATTCTCTGTATTTTTTGAATGAAAATACGTATGTCTGAAGAGAAAATATATGTATGTTGGAGTGAATAATGTGAATTGTTGATTCTTCTCGTTTTGCTTGCCTGCAGATACAGTGATATGGCCGAGTCATTGTGTCAGAAACGTGCTTTGGTGGCTTTCAACTTGGACCCAGAAAAGTGGGGAGGTAAAATCTTATGTAGTATATTACTGGTCCTTATTATGTTGCCTTGCCATGTTTTCTCCAATTGTACTTAATATTTTTGTAGAACATTTCTCTATAAATTCTATAAATTGCGTGCCTTTTAGTGATTTTTTTCGTTTTCGCCTGGTATCCGGTTTTCCTATTTCAAACTTGGTGTGAATTAGCGCTCTAGCAGTTATGCGATATTTTGGAATTACACTGATTTGCCTCTCCTATAAAATACATTTAGATTCATGGGAGATATCTGGAATGGTAGTTGTTGTTCATGCAAATTGTCTGTCCATGGATATTTTTGCTTGCTGTTCACAATAAAGATTATTTCTTTAATTATTTTGAAATAAATTTCTTATATGGTTAGACATCCACATAGTATTGTCCTGTTCCAGAAAATGGTATAGTAGAATTGTCAACGACGAATCATGTAGTAAAGAACACACAAGAGGATACTTGCTAGCTTTTAGTTTGGTAGGAACAATTTGTTGATGCTGTGACGGTAATTTAGTTCGTTGTTACTCTATCCCATAGTTTGTCAATGACGTTTCTTGTTTACATTTGGCTCAGACCTCGTGTCAAAATACTCATTTCATTTATTGTGATTGATGTAGTTAGACTCGTGCCATTTGTCTTGCTGGCCAACAAGTACATGACAATCGTAGATTGCCAAGATTGAGAAGCATGTTCTAGACTTTCCGTTGCATACAATTGATAGATTTATTTCTAGGTACCCATGTACTGAAACTATAGACATATACTGCTTGAATAACTTGTGCTTTTGAGAGAACTTTATCTAATACATAGTATCTTATCAAATTAGTTGTATGTACCCCTTCTCTTGTATCCTCTGCTATTTTGGGTTTACCAGTTTTAGTTTATCACCAAGGCAGAGTAGGAAAAACAAGGATTTTTTATCTTTGTTTAGTAGTGTTTACCGCGTGCCTACCATTGAAACCTTGCGTTCGCAATTTCATCCTATCTGTGTTCACTAACATTGACACCTAAACCATACTCATTTTTGTCAGTCTTCAGAACACACCAACGTTGACTGAAAACAATAACTATTTGCTTTCGCAACATCTAACATATTAAGTTATTTGGTTAATATATGCAGCTGAAGAGTCCAGAGTCAAGGAAGATGGACTCCGTCTGCCTGAGATTCATCATAATCTTTTGGTACTCTATCGTTGTGCCTTGGAAATTATTGTTTGCTTTTGTTCCCACATATCAAATTTGACGTGCCTGTATTGCCTTTATTTGCTCCCTGGTCTTCACATGTGTTATTGCCTATGGGCTTACTAAGCTTACGGATCAGATAAGCTGCGTCATAGGTTGAAACATTGCTCTTGCATAGGTTTCATTGTCATGTGCTCACCAATATATAACTGTTGATGTGAAAATCTACTGTTTTGTGTAGGAGTCGGTCCATATGTAATAGCGTTCACAGCACTAGTCGCTGGAAAAAGGACCGACCAGATGATAAGTCTTCACGCTAAATACCAGGTAGAGTATATATACTTATTTTTCCGTACGTAGTTATTTCCGCCTGGTCTATAAAGGACTGACAGTTTTACGCTTGCCCTCCCATATTGTGTACAACAAACCATACACAATACGATGCTACCGCACGACGCTTATTCAGCATGTACTGAGGAAAGTAGAAGTTTGAAAGGGATGCAGAATCAACAAGAACTGTACTTGTTTATACTTGTTTGTGTACGAGTACTTGTTTGTGAGGGAAGAGATTTCTCCCTTCCTTTTCTATCCATTCCTTCCCACCAATACACATCCTTTTTATTCTAGCGCGCCATGTGGTGCACATAGGCTACTAGTATATATTCAAGTCGCGTTCCATGAAAGCCTCATGGGCCATGGACAAACGCGGAATGTGTTTCCGAACAGGCAAAGAAACATGGCCAGAGTTCGAATTCGGAAATTGGCCTATCAACTTTAGTTTTGTTGATTAGGATCCAACATCTCACAAAATTTGTTTGGATTCTACTTAGTACTTTTTCTAGAAAAAAAAAGAAACCTCCTTTGTTTGAATTCAACTTAGTACTCGTACTGTCCGTGGTGATTCCTATAGTGCCGTGGTTTTTGGAATTTTTTAAAATAGTATTTTTTAAAGATAATTACAAAAATAAACAGTCATCCCAAAAAATTACAAAAATATGTTCACATAAATCGGTTCAATAGATAGAAACCTATCGCCCATGCATGATCCACGTACCTATCGCCCGGTTGAGCAGGGACATGTACCTATTGCCATTTGAAACAGCGACAGGTACCTGAAACCATAATCTGCTTTGTGTATTTGTGATTTTCATAAATTTGGAATGGTACGAAATCTATTAGACTCGCAATAACATTTTGTGATGATCGTATGTTGTTCTAGTATAGTGAATTTCTGTAGAATTTTACGAGGATGATTGAGGTATCAGTGATTCGTAAGTAGGAATGTGAGTGATATTGTGATGCACTACAGAATTTTGTGAGGACGATTAAGTTATTAATGATTCGTAAGTAGGAAGGTAAGTTATATTGCGATGCGCTAGAGAATTCACACAGTGCACAATATTAGAGAAATGATGCAACGATAACAACACGACAGTTGATCCGACAAGAGGGGTTGCATGGCACGCAAGCTAACGAACAAAGGACGGTACATGCATGCTTTTAGGGAATTAGAAATACATGGGACATATGGACGAAGAGGGTCGGACTACTGCGTGGACCAGGGCTATTTGCCCTTCCTTGCGAGCTCGACGTTGTACTCCCCATTGGCCGCCTTGGCATCGGCCGCAATTTTCCTCTTTTTCTCGCGCTCCCTCTCGTGAGCCACGCGCTCCCGGCGCCTACACGCCTCGAGATGGGCCTGCGTTTCCCACCGGATACGCTGGTTGTTCTCTTCGATGTGGCGCTTCTCCTTCCTCCTCTCGCGGTCCCTGTTGGCATCCCACTCCTCGCAGTCGAGAGTCCACTGATCGTGCGGGTGGATCTCTAGATCGATCTACTTGCGGTAGCCACATAGCGGATACGGGGACTACGAGTAGAAGAGAGAGGTTGTTAGTGCAGACTTTCAAAGAGAAATGGTAGGGGAACATACTGCTACTTGTCCTTACCGGCTGCCGATAGCATCTCGTGTCCCATGGCGGTCGGGATAGTCACTGGAGTAGTTCGCGCAACCCCGGTAACACATGCCCAGGCTTAGCCGGTGCTTGGACTTCAAGAACTTGCAGCTGTCCCTGCACCAACAAAGGGATGACGTCTCCCCCTCGGGTGGGTGTTGCGGCGAACGCTTGGTTGAGATATTCTGGTAGGGGTTGCTGCTGTGGGGGCGGCGTCATTGCGAGGAGGTGGCCTCGTGGCATACTCCCTTTATTCCTCCTGGGCCGCATACTCCGTTTGCATTTCGCAGATCTCCTCCCAGTGCTTGTCCATCTGAGCGAGATTGTGTTGAAGTTTGGATGCATGAGAACACAGCATGGAAGGGGTAGTACTTATATGCCAAGCCGTCGCTGCGTGCGTGACTGAATTGTAATTCAGTTGAAGGAAATTCGCGTTCGCGAGACAGCGACCCTTAAAAGCTGGCACGTTGGGTCATGTAGTCTTGAAAAGCTGACTCATCGGGTCACGTCGTCCTGAAAAGCTGACTCGTCGGATCATGTCGTCCTCAAAAGCTGACTCATCGAGTCACGTCGTCCTAAAAAGCTGACTCGTCGGGTCACGTCGCTGCGCAAAGCTGACTCGTCGGGTCACGTTGTTGTGCAATGCCGTCTCGTCGGGTCACATCGTCTTGAAAAGCTAACTCGTTGGGTCACATCGCTGCGCAAAGCGGACTCGTTGGGTCACGTCGCTGCGCAAAGTTAGGGGGACTAAAGGCATAGAAAGAGGGTACTGCGGGGTGTCCCGATGCAGAATCTTACACGTGGTCGCGATTTTCAAGCAAAAAAAAGAGATATCGAAATACGAGACTAACATAATAATAGTTGTAAAGAAATTAATATTTACATGGTATGACTCATATTTCGAGAAACAAATATCTACTGGCGGCCCCTCTTGGGGCGCACCCCACGTGTCTACCCTGGCCTCGCCCGGCGTTGGTCCGAGTACGTCAGAGGATCAGGCTGCCTGACTACCCGACCGGTGTGAGTAGCTTGAGGTGGTGTCGCGAAGGGGGGGAGGGGTCCTGCGTCGGTTGGGTCAGTCCCGGCGCACCATGCAGCTGAGAAGCCTCCAAGGAGAACAGGGTGTCACACAGGTCCATGAAGAAGTCCTCGAGGGGTGCCGATAGGTGTGCCTCGTCGTGCGATAATGAATTGTCCTCCCAAGGCATTCCTGTGAAGCATTACGTTACACACGCAATCATGGCGAAAACCACGAAAAAGAACGTTACACAAACAAGCAAGGTGGTCATACCTATTGGCCCCAAGACATGCCCCGACGACTCCGCGTACTCCTGCCCCGCGTACGGGTGGAGCTCAGGACCTGTAAGAGAAGATTGTCGTTAGTAACTATCGGAGTTCGAAATAAAGAAACATTACGTTACGCACGTAACCACAGCGAAAACCACGAAAAATATCATGGAGCCTCGCAAGCAAGCAGGGTGGTCATACCTGGTGGCACAAAGTCGTGCCCCGATGACTCCGCGTACTCCTGTTCCGCGTGCCAGTGGAGCACTTAACCTGCAAGAGAAGATTGTTGTTAGTAACTTGTGCGGTTCGAAATAAAGAAGCGGAAGTGAATGTCTTATGCCCACCTCCAAAATGTCCCGCGGTGCTCCCACCACGGTGCCACGATGACACACTCACCACGTCCGGGGCAGGAGCCCGTGGCCGTGAACCGCCTCGGCTGTCCCCTCGTTCTCACACTGCTCGGTCCATCGGGTCCTTCGGCATGTGACGAGTCACGATCTGGATGACTCGTCTCGAGGCCTCTATGATCCGCTGCAGGACCCCTCTGGTGTCCCCCAACATCATGTGCTGCGCGGAGGCGGCTAACTCGAGAACCTCCCAGTGTAGATCTGTTTGCACAAGTAATGAACAAGTTGAAAAACCTAAATCTAGCAAATTAAATATGAATTAAGGATCGTTCAATACGTACGGAGCGGTGGAAAGTGGGGTCCGGCTGGGTGGGGTACGTGTCGGACGTTGCAGCCTCGTGTCATGGTGGGTCGACCATGACTCGGACGCAGTGAAGCCTCGTCCGACTAGCATACCACTCCATGTACTCCTCGTACATCTCGGGGTCGTAGAGATCATCCCCACACTAGATGGGGTACTCGTGCGCGCCACTCCAAGCCTCAACCCAAGGCTTCATCCTGTCCAACTAGGACATTGTGCCACGTACTCCCTTGCTAGTGTACCTGTGGACGGCAAACCAATTATTTGATCGGCACGTAACGTTGTACAAAAGAAGTAAAAAAGTCAACTTACACGTGGACGTGCGTCGGCACCCGCGTCCCCCTAAGGGGCTGGGACCTCCTGTCGTAGTCTGAACTGGCGTAGGACCCGCTGCACCTGGTACTCCTCCACGAAGACATCATGCACCAAGGCCCTCAGCGTGTACTAGTATACGTAGTCTCGTGTGCATAGGATCGGCAGTCCTTCGGGCGCGCGCGCGTTCATCCTCTCCTAAGTGTTCGGTGTCCAGATGACGCGGTCATCGGTCAGCTGATCGAACATCGCAACGTACTTCGGGTAGGACCCCTGTGAAGTGATCGGCGTGTAAGTGACCTGTGCAATAGAACACCGCAAACTTAGCACACGAAATTGTGATTACAATACGAAAAATAATAAATGATCATGAAACTAACCCGTCGGCGGCACCACACCGTGCCCATGGTCGGCTAGTCCACGTCGTCACCCTGAGCGTACAAGCTGACCGCGTACACTCCCAAGTCCAGCTGTGGTCATCCGATTTGGAAGCGCTCGAAGGACCGCAACTACAGAAGTAGCGGGCATCCGGAGAGGATGGAGCTGTCTTGGGCTTGGTGGTACGCGTCGCCGCAAGATCTTGTGATGCGTGACACTGATCTGGCCGGACCCGGCGTGGGAGGATCTCGTCCACTGCCAAGTCCACCACCTCACGTGCGTACCGGACGTAGTGCTTGTCGATGTGGGACCCCAGGAACATGACCCACCCGAACAACCATAATAGGTAGGCCTCGAAGTGCCTCCTAATAACAACGTCCCCTGTATTCTGCGCCATACGCTCGGACTGCAAGATAACATGTACACGTCAGCAAGGTTCACATATGAATTGAAGCAAAATGACAATAGTTACAAATACTTATGTAGAACTGGCAGATCTACCTTAATGTCGGCCCGTGCGGGCTGCTGTAACTCGGTGTACCCGCTGCCCGGTGGCAGCACATCGTGGAACCTCGCTAGGAGGTATGTGCGCCACATGGGCGAGATGTCGTACGCTGCCAGGGGGAGCCTGTGCATGGCAACCTAATCAGGAAGGTCACGTCCTGGAGCGTCGGCGTCATCTCCCCGCACGGAAGGTGGAATGTGTGCGTCTCTGGCCTCTAGTGGTCAACCAGCGCCGTTAGCAGGGCCCGGTCATATGGAAAATGCCTAGACGTACGACTGACACCGCGGTCTTGGTCGTCCTCCCACGTCGCCTTCACCATCCTCGTTAGTGGTAGGAGGCCTGCCGCTCTCAACATGCGTTGAAACGATTAAGAACAAACGCGGCTGCACGAAAAATAGTTAGACTGCGATTGAGTGCGTTAAGGTCAGAACTATCGTGCCTCGGAACCTAGGTGGGTCAAACCTCCATGCCACGATGGGCGTCTTGTGACAAGAACACACCAAGCTCAATCGGCGCTGGCCTCGTGAGAACCAGATCTTGGCGGCTATGGTGACGCGTGCCAATCACCGAGTCAAGAAACTTGTACTGGCTTGCGTCCGTCATACCTACAAATTAAGCGCATGCATTGTAAAGACTACGAAATGTGTACAAAAACCAAAATTCCTACTTTAAAAATAATTTTCGGCATTAGCTAAATAATTATCACACAAAATGTAAACCTAATTTAGGCTGCTCAGCAATTTAAATAGATTTGTAATATGGTATTCCAATTTAGAGGATATTTTTAAATATTTTTCAAGTGCAAATATAAATAATAAACAAAGTTCTTCCTAATTTACTAGTTTCGTAGTTTAAAATTAATTTTCTACATTACCAACATAGTTACCACGCACAAATGGAAAGCTAAATAAAGATGGCATTATTATTTTTTACATATTTCTAATAGACGTCTTTCTATTTCTGCTGATTTATCCTAAATCGTTCGACTGCTGTAACATTCATAACATGTGTACGGCGAACTACACTATACACATCTCAAATAATGTAGTACATAATTTGACTACAATTATCTAATCTATTTAATTCTATGTTGCTATTCTACCCAATTCTATGTCGCTATTCTACTAAATTCTATGTCGTTATTCTATTTAATTATATGTACTTAATTGTACTTGCTAAAGCTCAAATGATGTACTTAATTCTACATAATTTGACATAATGTACAAGGTTGAAAAAAAAAACCCCTGCAAGATGGCCGGTCGACCGGATCTGATGTTTTGTCAATCTCTCTCCTCCGCGACGAACTAGCAGAGCTTCGCTACCTTTCTTTTCTTCCTCTCCTCCTCTCTTTTGTTTTTTTTTTCTGGAATTAAAATGAGTTTTGGAGGAATTTTTTGAGTCTTTTATAGATGGCATCCTGTCGTTAGTTGAAACTATCGCCAGTTCAACTAGCGATAGACTGCTGTTGCCAGTTCAACTAGCGACATGAAGACTGTTCAGTTCCTGTCGCCAGTTGAACTGGCGATAGGAAGTTGGACCGGCGACATGAGGGGAAAAGGGCCTCTGTCGTCAGTTCAACTAGCGATAGGAGACGATTATTTATTTTTTAATTATCTTTTATTTTTTTTAAATCGCGGTTTTGGCAACTTCGTATGTTAGCTTGGTGAAAAAAGCAGCGCAGGCAGCGTGAAGCGAAGTTCCATCCAGCCCGCCTCCGCCTTCTATATGGGCCTCCATTTACGTGCAAAAGTGGCCTGATTATTTATTAAACTAACCATTCATGGGCTGCGTCGCCCAGCACACGACAACCCTAATAAAAATCTAACCCAACCCAACCCAACCCAAGGATCCATCCACCTTGCGTCGCTTTGCGGCCCTTCACTCCAGTCGGACTCGGACCGGAGTACCGAGCTTTCGTTTGCTCCGACCTAAGCCTAAAACCTCATCACCGCCGCATCCGCAATCGCCACCGCCCCCACCGGCATGGCCGAGGAGAACGAGGCGAGGCCGCCGTACGCCTGCGCCGACGAGGCGGAGGAGAGGGAGGAGGGCGAGATCGCCGACGACGACTCGGCGCCCGCGCCGCCGCAGGCCAACCCCTCCGCGCCGCACCAGCTCGAGCACGCCTGGACCTTCTGGTTCGACAACCCGCAGGGAAAATCCAAGCAGGCCGCGTGGGGGAGCTCCATGCGCCCCGTCCACACCTTCGCCACCGTCGAGGACTTCTGGAGGTTTCCTTTCTTCCCCATCCCCCGCCTTTCAAACCCTCTCTTACCTGATAAGGGTAGATTTCCTTCTCCACTCGCTGCTAATCCGATTGGTTGTCTACTTGTGCTTGATGCAAAGTCTCCGTCTTTGAGCCGTAATCTGAGGTGGCATGTTGGGAAGTTGTTGATATTTGTTCCAGATGTCGTAGGTTCAAGTAGATAGATAGGAGCGAAATTTATGATGGTTCGTGGATCTGGATAGTCTAAGTTTCTGCATTAGTTGAAGTTTACGGCTAACGGTCAATAGATCGAGTCTACGTCCTTAGTGAAGCAAAGCATTTGCTTAATAAATTATACTGTATTCGGCGCCCTCAGCTTGGAGTGAAATTAGTCAGGTTTCATGTCATGGATGTTTTTTTTTTGGAAACTTTGTTTAGGAGATCAGGTTCATGAAGGGTGTGATGGGAGTAATTACTACCGTGGTGGTAGGAGGATCAGGTTTTTGAGGTGTTAATTCTTGAGTATTGTTGTGGGTAGCAAGTAGAGACCAATGTTGTAATACCTATTCATAGCTCATTTTGTAGTACTGTACAATGATGCGAGCTGCCTTCACTGTTATTTGAAGGGACATAGTATTGTAGCGTGTTGTAGTTTATGATTTGATTTTGGTTGTTTAGGTGTACTTTGACAGGATTGTTTAGGACTTAGGAGATATACTAACTGCATTGCTGTCATGAACAGAATGTGCAATGCCACCAAATTTTATTTATTATCCTGCTGTGAATCTGTGATTAATCTAAGAAGGTATGCATTTGCACTGGCCTTTTTTTGAATCCCGTTGTTTATTTATCGGATATGTAGCTGAAAGTTATTTGATCACCATTTCTCTACCCTTAAACCTTTGATCTTCTGTATGTATTCCGAGTAATAAGTTCTTAGATGATTGACTGGGCTATTTTTGCATGTTAAATGAATGGCATCTTTGGTTTCATTTGCATCACTTTTGATGGAGATATTTTTAGGATTTCTGAAAATGGTGCTCTAAATACTTGTTTTGAAAAAAATGAATACTTTTTTGTTACGGTTGCTTAGATTTATAAACTGTCAACTTTTGTTTTGAGGATGTGGAAAAATGGATTGTCTAATTGGTCATATTGAATTGATTGATTACTTGTGAAAATAAACGCTATCTGAGATTTATAGCTTTTGATACCCTGCAATACATTTGGTTGAAGTAGATGTGAGAATATTCGATTGTACTGGTTTTATGCTCACGTTTAGGATTGAATTCTCAGTGCAAGTTGCATGACTTGAGTTGCATCTTTGTAAGCTGTGAGTGTGTGGTTAAAATGTTAGTAAAAGCATTAGGAATAGGAAACATGGCATCTAGAGATGATTGGGTAAGCACAGGAGAACACTTCTATTACGGGGTTGGCCAGGAATGGGTGTTAGATTTAGTCAGAAGATACACTTTTCTTATGCACACCTTAGAAAATCTGAAAATTAATTTTGGTAACATGAGCTGCGTGTGTCTTTCACTCTTTCTGTAATCTGTGTACTTTGTGAGCTCAGGCTATTGTTAGTCAACACTAAATCATGCCAATGTCCCTTAATCCTCGCAGGCATCCCCCCAGTTTGTACTTGAAAGTCTTAAGTAACAGGTACTCTGCTAAATACTTGCCTGGCACTGTTATGGCATAAGGGTTGATCACGCAGAGGGTATGAGTGGTGAGTGAGAGGACAAACAGCAAGCGGCCGCCGCCGAGGCGCCACCGCATGTGGTGCAAGAGAAGATAGGGAGGAAGGGCTTCTGTTATTTCTTGCTTACCTTTAACGAATGAATCAGCTACTCATATATAGATGAGGTAGCCTTCCTAACAAACAAAACTAATTGATCTGTTGCTGACAATAGAAGATATCTTGCCTAACAAATCAAACTAATGCAATCTGGATAACTAAAGAAAGAAGACCTTGAGTGTCGTGTGCTTGGGGAATATATCTGATAGGATAGGAGTGGGAGGTGGGAGGTTTCGGCCCGGGCATGCGCCTGGGAGCCGTGGTGGTGGAGAGGGGAGGCGCATGACCAAGAGAGTGCCGCCAGTCTGACCAGCCGCGTGTGTGCACGATAGGGAGGAGGCGTCGCCAGTTCAACCGATGGTGTCGCCGGTCTGACCGGCCGCGCGTGCGCTTGACAGGGAGGATGAGGGAGCGAGATGAAGAGAGATTAGATAACTAATCTTGCTTGCTTTTATTTGGTCATCTTCTCCCCTGTAAATAGAGAGTTACAAAAGAGATCAAAAGGATCTCAATCTAATCTTTCTAACAATCTGATCTTAAGGATTGAATTCGAATACAAACTGTCCTAAATCGCAAGCAAGGAAAGGATGTACCGGTTAGATCGGTCCCACGCGGCGCCTGTTGGGTCGGTGGGACCGCCGATTGGGTCGGGCCCTTGTGGCGTCGGCTATAAACCTGGCCCCACATGGCATCCCCCTCGACCAATAGCTCGTCCTCGAGCTGAAAGTAAGGATAACGGTGCTGAAAAGTGGTGAGGTCTTCCCAAGAAGCTGTGGACGCTGGTTGTCCCTGCCATTGAATCAAAAGCTGACAAACACCACGAGAAAGATGTACGCGAAGGGCCTTTTCTGGTGTCAGAATCACTTTGCCATGAAGCAGGACTGACAGAGCTGGCGGCTGGTCTGGAGGAGTCCCATGGTACTTTTTTAGGAGACCCACATGAAAGATATCGTGCATACGGGCACTCGTAGGCAGCCGATGACGATAGGCCACGATGTCAATTTTGGCAATGATACGGTATGGACCGTAATACTTGGGCGCAAGCTTGCCCTTGGGAACCGCACCCAACGTGGCAGCCGACCGATGATGTAGTCGCAGCCAAACCCAGTCACCAACATCAAAGGTGAGAAGACGATGCTTGCCAGTTGCCATCAAAATACAGCTTGTCATGTTGCTGAGCTTGGTGAAGGCGTTGCTGGACATCTACGAGGAAGTCGTCACGATTGCGGAGCATGGCATTGACGGCCACGGTGCGAGAGTCGCCATCTTCATACCTGCGGATGGAAGGAGAGCGACCATAGATGACTTGAAATGGCGTATCCTTGAGAGCGGTATGGAAGGATGTATTGTAACAATATTCCGCCCAAGGCAACCGGTGAACCCACTGTCGTGGAAGATCACCCGTCATGCAGTGTAAATACATGTCAATGACTTTGTTGACGGCTTCCGATTGTCCATCAGACAATGGGTGAAAAAGCGGAGCTCATGTGTAACTTGGAACTGGAGGCCTGAAATAGTGCCCGTCAAAGTGCCGAAGTGAAGACAAGATCCCGATAGGAGACAATGGAAACTGGTATGCCATGGAGACGGACAATGTCTGAGAAAAACGCACATGCAATCGATTATGCCGAGTATGGATGCGCCAAAGGGATGAAGTGAACATATTTGGAGAAGCAGTCGACGACTATCAGAATGACGGACTTGCCGCCCACACAAGGAAGGCCCTCGTTGAAGTCCATGGCAATGTCTTCCCAAATCCGAGAGGAATCAACAAGGATTGAAGTAGTCCTGCGGGATGTAAATGCTCCGTCTTGTTGCGTTGACAGGTGACACAAGTCCGAACATAATCTTGGATCGGTGCAATGTCTTCTGGACGCCCTCGTGGGCGACATCATGGGCGGCAGCGAGGATATCTCCGAGAAGGGAAAACGCCGGTGGAATATATATGCAGCGGTTGAACAACACCAACTCGCCCACTTGCGTCTAGGGGTGCCAACTAAATCTGGTTGATTTGGTCGCTGGCGCGATCCTTCTTTGGTCGAAAGCGGCTTTGGCGGATGGCGTCGAAGAGGTCGAAGTACGACACCAAGATGGCGTAGGAGGCAGCCACTTCGGCGTCACGGCGGGAAAGCGCATCGGCGACCGTATTGAGCCACCCGGCACGATATTCGACGGAGAAATCGAACCCAAGCAACTTACTAACCCAATGATGTTGCGGGATGGTTGCAAGGCATTGATCCAACAAAAAACTTAAGACTGTAGTGATCCGTGCGAACATGGAACGGGCGTCCCCAAAGATAAGGGTGCCAGTGTCGCACGGCCTGAACCAAACCAATCAATTCGCGCTCATAGGCGGCGGCGAATGATGATGAGCGACAAAGAAAGGCGGTGAAAAAATGCAATAGCGCCACGCTCGCGTGTAATCTGACCGAGTCCCGTCCTTGAGCCGTCGCACTCCACAATGAATTGGACGGAGAAATCCGGAAATTGGAGGATGGGTGCGGTTGTGACAGAGGTCTTGCGGGCGTCGAAAGCGGTTTGCGCCGCCGTCGACCAGACGAAGCCGTCCTTCTTGAGAAGGGTTGCGAGGGGCGTCGTGGTGGTGTTGTAGGCCTTGATAAACTTGTGATAGTACTCGGTGAGACCAAGGAACCCACGCAATGCCCGCGTCGTCGAAGTCGTCGGCCAACCCATAGTTGCCTGCACTTTCTTGTCGTCCATAGCGACTCCGGCAGCCGAGATGATGTGTCCGAGATAGAGCACGGTCGGTTCACCGAAGGAGCATTTGCTATGCTTGAGGAAGAGTTGGTGGCGGCAAAGAACGTCAAGAACGACCCAAAGATGCCGAAAGTGTGCAGACCACGAAGTGCTGTGGATCAAAATATCGTCAAAGAAAACGAGCACAAATTGACGAAGGAAGGGTCGTAGGACGTCGTTCATCAAAGCTTGAAATGTAGTCGGCGTATTGGTCAAACCAAAAGGCATGAAGAGAAACTCGAATAGGCCATCGTGCATGGTTATTAAGGCGTCGCCTAAGCACTAAGGCGTTGCCATGGGTCAAGGCGTCGCCCCCGCCTTGTCGTCGCCCTCGGCATTGGAGAGCCAGATCCGGGTGGGAGAGACCTTGGGACAGCTTGGGCGATGGCGCGAGCAAAGGAATCGGGCCGGATCCGAACGGGAGAGCTTCGGCGGCGTCGAGGCAAACCGGGAGCGAGGCGAGGAGACCCGTGGCGTCGAGGACAAGGAGACCTCCTCCCTCCCCCGTCGTTTGCCATGCGATCGTCGCCGCCTCCAGTGTTCTCCCACTCCTTCCTCTGAGTCGTCCTCTCCTCCGTTCTCTCCCTCGCCCCTTTCCTTTCAATGGCGGCGACAGTTGCACGATGGGATGCCTTAGGTCTTCCCCCTCCCATCTGATCCTTGAGTGGGTTGATTGGTTGGGCTGAGCCGGCCCAACTAGCGTTTGATGTCACCCTCTGTTCAACAAGTAGAGGCTAACGGCTGACAACAACGACAAGTCATTGACTAGTCAGCGGAACAAAGCTTTATGCTCTCTGTTGCTCTGCTACTATGCTGCTCGCTGAACTGCTATCGATTGGAATACAATTTGTATTTGCTGGATGTGTGTAAGGCGTCGCCTCGCCTCGCGCCTTAGCGCTTAAAAGGTGTGAGGGGGGCGGGTCGCCTCGCCTCGCCTTACCGCCTTAATAACCATGCTATTGTGAGTGCGGAACACCGTCTTTTCAATGTTCGGGGGATGCATCCTGATTTGATGATAGCCCGAACGAAGATTGAGCTTGGTGAAGAATTGCGTGCCGCGAAGTTCGTTGAGGAGCTCGTCCACCACAGGAATCAGCACCGTCTTGTCATTAAGTGCGCGGCAGTCGACGCAAAAGCGCCATGGCTTGTCCTGTTTTCGTACCAACAGGACAGGTGAGGAGAAGGCGGACATGCTGCGACGAATGAGGCCTTGACCCTCCATAAGCTTGCATTGATGCTCAATCTCGTCTTTTTGGGCTACTGGGTTGCGGTAGGGCCGAACGGCCACCAGTGTCGTCCCCAAGAGGAGATGGATGCGGTGGTCGCGTGTACGCGTGGGTGGTAGGCCTGACAATTCGGTGAAGATGCCGTCGAATTCCCAGGTAAGCTCATGCATGAGCTCGCGGCTGTCGCACGCATGCAACGTAAGGTTGGGTGTCTTGTGGCGGACACCGCTCCATTGTGCATAGTGGTCATGTCGCCAAAACGCCATGGTGTGGAGCCCGAAATCCCAAAGGATGGGACCCAAAGTAGCGAGCTATTGTGTGCCGAGCACGACATCGTACCCGCCCAGAGGAATTGCGTACAAGTCAATGACGAAAGATTTGTTGGCGATGGTGATCATGGTGTTGTGGCAGACTCCGGTGCAGGCCACCCTCTCATCATTGGCCATGGCGACATGAAAATCAGCGTGTGGCGCAAAGGAGAGGCTGGCCCGTTCGGCGGCCTCGACCGACACAAAGTTGTGGGTCGACCCGGAGTCGAGAAGGGTGATGAAGCCTGTGTTGCCGAGCCGGAGTTCAATCTGCATTGTCTTGCTAGTGCGCACCCCGGAGATGGAGAGTAAGGAAATCTAAGGCTCCGAATCCTTGGTCGCCTTGTCGGCGTCGACGGCGTAGTCAATCTCCAAGCGAAACAGGTTCTTGCATGTGTGGTAGCGGGAGAACTTCTCATCACAATTGTAGCAGAGGCCCAAGCGTTTTCGTTCTTCCATCTCCGGAACAGTGAGATGGTGGATGAAGCAGTTGCTGTGGATCTGTCTGGGGGTGCGCCGGTCGGACTGGTGGAGCCACTGGTCGAACCCGGAGTGGCGCCGGTCGGACTGGCCCCTGCCAGGGTTCGGAAAGCAGTGGGGCAGCTCATCGGGTGTGGTGTGACGGGGACACATTGTTGGCGTAGTTCGTAAGCTCTTGCGAACTCATCGCCACCTCCAAGTTGTTGGGGGCATTGCAGCTCGACGTCGATGCGCAATGGATCGCCAAGCCCCATGGTGAACAATTGAATTTGATGTCGCTCGGAGAGGTCACTGGCACGATTGAGCAATGTTAGGAACCGATCTTGATAGTCAAGCAATCGAGCCCGTCTTGGCAAGCATGGCGCTTGACTCCCGATGGGTTGTTGCGTAGGGGTGGGCCGAAGCGGAGGTTGACGAGCTCGGTGAAGCGCCTCCAATTTGGTGTCCCGCCATCACGTTCCAGCCGATAGTACCATTGTTGGGCGCCGTCAATGAGGTGATAGGCAGCGAGCCATACCTTTTCTTCCTCCAGGGTACGCTGTCCGCAAAAAAATTGCTCGCATTGGTTGACCCATGGGAGCGATCGCTTTTGCCGTCGAAGGTCGGAAAGTCTAGCTTGTAGTAAGCGGATGGTCGGCGTTTAGTTCTGCCGGCCGGTGGTGGCTCCGTGTTGCCACTGAGGTGGCCGTCCGAATGCGATGGCGGCCGTCTGACCGTTTGAGGCGATGTGATGGCGTCTTTGTTGTGTGTGTTGCGCCATCTCAAGTTCCGTAACTTGTCTTCAATGGTGTCGAGTTTCTTCATCTGCATCAGGATCACTGCAAGCTGTGCAGACACAACATCACCGTCGCCCGCCATGGAGGAAGGGGCAATGCTTGAATCTGATACCAAGTTGTTGCGTGCTTCAGGAGTAGATCTGATAGGATAGGAGTGGGAGGTTTCGGCCTGGGCTTGCGCCCAAGAGCCGTGGTGGTGGAAAGGGGAGGCGCCCGACCAAGAGAGTACCGCCGGTTCAAACGGTGGTGCCGCCGATCTGATCGGCCGCGTGTGCGCACGACAGGGAGGAGGTGTTGCAGGTTCAATGGCGCCGCTGGTCTGACCGGCCGCGCGTGCGCTTGACAGGGAGGATGAGGGAGTGAGGTGAAGAGAGATTAGATAACTAATCTTGCTTGCTTTATTTCGTCATCTTCTCCCCTTTAAATAGAGAGAGTTACAAAAGAGATCGGAAGGATCTCAATCTAATCTTTAAAGATATCGGAAGGATCTCAATCTAATCTTTCTAACAATCTGATCTTAAGGATCGAATTCGAATACAAACTGTCCTAAATCGTAAGCAAGGAAAGGGTACCAATTAGACCGGTCCCACGTGGCGCCTAATCCGCCGGTCGGACCGCCGATTGGGCTGGGCCCTTGTGGCGTTGGCTATAAACTTGGTCCCACATGACATTGAGGGATCTTTGCACTAACTTCCTCAAGTTGTTGCACCGATTTCTTTTACCAATTCTAGTTATTGAACAATTCGCTAGAGACAGTGTGCAGTATTGTTGGCACAAACGTGTTTACTGAAATATTGCTACACCAACTGCGATTTATATTTATAGCCATGTCTGAGTATTCATGCAGTATTGTTGGCACAAACGTGTTTACTGAAATATTGCTACACCAACTGCGATTTATATTTATAGCCATGTCTGAGTATTCATCTTACTGATTATTCTTATGTTCCATTTACATTGTCTTGATCTGGATTAATGGTTCTGCTTTGGGAATTCTCTGGTGTCCCTTTGGGCATACTTATCACTTATTAGAGATCATGGCTTAGGATATTGCTAGTTGACTATTTTCCATTTCTTGCTATTTGTATCCTTCTTATCACACTATTCATTTTGACATGTTTTCTCTCTCTATCATACCAGAAATATTTCTTGCCTGGTTTTATCGCGTTGTCAGTTCTAGGTTATTTTGGCTAAGCTTCTACATATTTAAAGAAATGAGAGTCAGATCCTTTTAAAAATTTATGTGGTGTTTTGTTTATTTTATGGAGGCATCTTGCCGAATAGTCTGACAGATATTTGTTATCTTTCATTTGCCATATTGCATGCAATTGTTGATCAGGTTTCAACTTCCATTCATGTGTATGAGCTGCTTGTTGGATAGCATGGTACAATGCCACAGTTAATGGTCTGTACTTCAGTGCTATCTAGTAGCCGTTGTTCATTAGGGCTGGTTGTTGGTTGTTGGTACTCAAACTTGACCCCTCTAAAGTCTAAACTTGATATTCACTACAAGCGAGAGATTCTGCTTCATGGCTCTAGTTTTATGAGTAATTTGAGCCTCGTGCTACTGTTAAATATATGTGTTCAGATGTTTGAGGTAATCCACTGAGCTGAGCTGAATAGTAGTGCACTAATAGTGCATTGGCTCTTTCTCTGGGTTGTCTTTTCCAAGATTGGGAATTCTTCCATTACTCACAAAAGACATCAGTTCATGTCAGGCCCATAGTCACCGGGATCGCGGGTCGGTGCCGCGTGCCACGACCCCGGATCGGCATCCCCAATCGCGGTCATGGCGATCTGGTCCTTCTTTGGGATCTTGCCCGTCGCACGGCAAGAGGATGAGAGGAGAGGGAGATGGATGAGGAAGAGAGGATTGAGCTAACCTAACTGTCGGCGTCACCGCCGCTGTCGCTACTCGCTGCCTAGCCACCATTGTTGCTGCTTGTTGCTCGCTATTTCCACCGCCGTGTAGCAGTGGCCTCCGTCGTTGCTGCACGCTGAGCGAGAGGGGGAGAGGTGCGGCTGCTAGGGTTAGGAAGTTAGGTCAGAGAGAGAGAAAGAGAGAGAGAGATGATCTAGGCTGCTTGCTATTGTTGGGCTGGGTTAGGAAGTTAGGTCTGAGAGAGGAGGGAGGATCTGGGCTCTTTTTTTCTTCTTTTCATTTTCCTTTTCTTTCAAATACGTGTACGGGGTGTATCGTACCGGGGCCATCGATCCATAATTGCTTGGGTCACGATCCACGTCCCAAATTGGCATCCCGAAGAGGTATACCCCTTGTCGCTAGTGCTGGCCAAATGGTCATGCCGACGACGCAAGACGCGTTCGCTAAACACGACCCATTCGACCCGTGTCTTTTTAGATGTCGTCTTGGGCCGACCATGGGCGAGTGGCGGCCGAACCGCTACCGACGGACATTCGTGCGTGCCGGTAAACCTGAGTCCGTTTATTATCGGGCGACGCTTGGCTTGGCCCATCGAGAACAAAAAATTCAAAAAATCCAAAAAAATCCAAAAAATTAGAAAAATGTGTAGAATTGAAGTAGACATGAAATTTTAAAAATTGAGACAATCATATTGAAAATGTAATAAAGAGCTTTATTGATGTCCAACTGGTCGCCTCGTTAAAACCTTTGCCAAGTAAAAACTCAAAATGAGAAAACCTTGGCAAAGGAAAAAAGTCTGACCTATAGCTCTACAATTCTACATACATGATACATCTTTGTTTTATGTGTCGGTGTCATTGTCTAAGTACAAATTTTGAACACCTTCGACAATTCGGATTTTCCACAGTGTTGTGTTCGCGAATCGGCTTGTTCCCGATCCTTCACGGTTAGAAGGATCTCCACCATCTCGCTTGTGAGACTTGTTCTTCTTTCCTCCAATATTCTTCGGAAAAGACCGAAGACTCGGAGGAAACCGTAGAGAGCGAGCAGTTAACACATCACGTGCAAGTATGGATAGCACGAGATATGTTAACTTATGGGCTTGCCACCATTGCAAGATGTCGAAACCTTCGAGGCGAAATCCACCGTATCATTTGTCGTGATAGGTGGATAGTTCCTCGCTCATATGGGTCTTGGTGAGTAGTATTTGGTGCGAGAAGAAGGCGAAGACTGGACTGGATGAAGAGGCACCAAGATCGTGCCCACATACTTGTCTTCCCACTCGAGGTGGGGAGCTCTTGGAGGTCGTTCTTGGCGAACTCCTCGGAACTTATTTTCATACTTTTGGTAAACCTCGGATAACCGAGAACGAACTTCTGCAAAATAGTTAGTATAGTCTAGCCACGTAGCATCACTAAGAAGATCAAGTCATGATACCAAATGCACCAATTTTAGCCCTAGGATCTAGAATAAATGCAAATGCATATAGGTAAGGGATTTCTCTCAATATTTAAGGTATTTAGATTTCATGGAAACAATGACCTCACGTAAAACTAAGTCATTTTCATGCATTTTCAATTGAGTAGCAATCTGTAAAATAGTATGCACAATGATAGGAGATGTTGGATAGTAGATAGCGGACAAAGCAACAGTTGCCTCGTAAAATTTTTCTAAAATGACAAGACCTTCTCAAAGAACGAACCAATGTTGCTCGATTAATAGCAAAATACCGATTGCTAGGATAGTGTGTTTGAATAAAAAGCAAAAAAGTGCTCTTGTATGGTAAAAGATGCTTAAGCATGAGGTAAGTAGAGTTCCACCTTCTGGGCATATCCAAACCGAACTTTCTTGGGCGTACACCCATCGCCTGCGAAGTTCTTATATTGTGCTATTCTTACGTTAGAATTGTTCAAGAAAGAAATCGCATCGCTAAAAGCTCTAATATCTGGACTCAATCTCTTTAGACCACATTTGACTATAAGGTTGATAATATGACAAGCGCATCGTTGATGTAGCAAGAACGAATTGGCATATGTACTCAATCTGGAGTAAGAATGTCCATGGCCCTAGAGTTTGAAGCGGCGTTGTCTAAGGTAATTGCTAATATTTTGTCTGTAAGACCAAAGTCTTCCACGACTTTGAGAATACAGTTCGCAATATTCTCCCTCGTGTGTGCTACATCAATTAATTTCAAATCTATAATTCTTTTCTCCATTACCCAGTCGTCATTAACATAATGCACAACTACACTAAGATAATCCTCCCTAGCCCGATCACTCCATATGTCCGAGGTCAAGGCAATCGAAAATGTGCACGTACTAAATAGTTCCTTTATTTTATTATGACGTTCATTATAGTATTTCACTAGATCCCTTGTTGTTGTTTGTCTAGAAACGGAAGAAAATCTAGGATTATGCGCAGTCCTAATGTAATTTTGGAAAGAAGCAGATTCGCCAAAGCCTAACGGTAAATCCTCAGAAGCAATTAAACGACAGAGAGATTGGCGGGCTACCTGAGGATCGTAGTCTAGCTAGATACCGTACCGTCGGGGTTGTATTGCAGCTGCGTTTGCCTCATCGCCAATCCTTGCTTGGTTCGACACCTTGTAGCATGTCTAAGCAAGTGCCCCGTTCCACTGTAAACTTTGCGAGATAATTCATGCTTGACAAATTTTACAAATAGCATATGGTACCTCATTTCATTTGCGTCTTGTCTCGGTTGTCTGTCGAAATTCTCCCACACTCCCGATGTAGATGGCCTCGACCTCTTTGTTCCGGTTCTTGCCGAGCCCGATGACGGAACTCGACTTGCTCCTCCGGTGAAACCTCCGGTTCGTTTGAGGCGACCTTGCATGCCTTCCATAGACGCATAATTCGTCAGATGAAAGTCAGAACTCACTAAGAGCAAAGCTATCGTAAGGACCGCCCATAACTAAAACCGCAAAATCGAAACTAACATTATTACTACTTTAATCTTAGCATAATAATAATTGACAATAAAAGTATTACAAAAATAGTATTGTACCTCTTTATTTGACTTAATTTAAAATTGAAATTACCAAATTTTGGCACAAATTTTTGAATTTTGCCAAATTAGCTTAACACGGATTTGAATTTGCACAACACAATTTCAAAGAGAATAGAGAATGAAGAGGTCTTTGAATGAGGGGGTATGATGCCTATTTATAGAAAAAATTTCGGAATTTTTCAATTTTTTGTTATTTTTAAGGCCCCAACGGTAAAAAAATCACTCAGCGGTCAAAAAAATTCACGCGCGGTAAAAAAAGCGGCGTTTTTAAGGTCAGTCTTGCGTCTTGCGTCTTGAACCACGACCCATGGCCTGTTTCTGACCGGCCACCTGCTCTTCTCTTCTCTTCTGCTTGGTGGTGTCTGTGACCGCGACCACGTTCCTCGACCCGATTGATCCGGGATCCTTGTGACTATGGTCAGGCCTAGCAAAATTCTTAAATGAGTTTGTTGCACTAGCTTGATACACACAAGATTCGGTAGACGGAAACAGAAAACTTGAAAGGAAATAACACACACTAACACCAATAATACAGGAGAACCCAAGTAGCACATGTTGAAAATTAACGTTTTAGCTTGACCTTTTTCCAGGATAAGTACTTTGTGTATATTTTTTTAGTGGAGTGATTTGTTTTGTTATGTTGAAATATGAGTTTTGAGAAGTATCAAAATGTTGATGTATCTTTCAGGATGAGTTGTGTCCTCTAATAGCTTGCTTTAGGAAGCTGTTGATGTTCATTCTGACAATTTGCTTCATTCCTTTACGTCCTGTTCCGGCTTTAGGAAGCTGTGGACTGATAAATAGGGTGATTTTTCAGACTATACAACAATATTCATCACCCTAGCAAGTTGGTTGTGGGAGCCGACTTCCATTGCTTCAAGAACAAGATTGAGCCAAAATGGGAAGACCCTATTTGTGCTAATGGTGGTAAATGGACCATCAACTGTGGTAGAGGAAAATCTGACACAATGTGGTTGCATACTGTAAGCGTTTTTTTGCATTATAGAAGTTCATTTATTTTGCCCAGTCATCTTTTGTATAATCTCCACTTTATTTTTTTCCCCGTGAATCTTAGTTGTTGGCAATGATTGGCGAACAATTCGATTATGGTGATGAAATTTGCGGAGCAGTTGTTAGCGTGCGTGGGAAACAGGAAAGGATAGCTATCTGGACAAAAAATGCTGCTAATGAAGCTGCTCAGGTACAAGTGTTTTACTGAAGATCTTTGCATGTATTCCAGCTTGCACCATAACCTGATAATTTACCATAGCATAAATTCAAACAATCATGTTTGAATGCTCAAATCCAAGCATGTGTACACCTTTAAAAAAGTAAGTGTGTATAATAATGCTCTGATCTTGCTCTGTGGAGCCCCTTACATCGTGTGGCTGTGGCAATGAAGATCTCTACTTGAAGAAGGTTCTCGATTTTTATATATGGGCTACTCCAATGGGCAGAACATATTTTGAGAAACTTAGTTCTGAAAGAATTGTTATTTTTGGGTGTACTATGCTTGTAATTTCCTAGATAAGTTTGTCCTAGGGCAAAGCTTCATTATTTCAGCTAAAATACCACATTATGCTATATAAAATTGTTGAATTGTTTTAACTGAAGTTTATGTTTTGGCTATTGAGTTGACATTGCAACATTTATTCATTTCTTAGTGTTACTCTCCTGTTATATGTTTTGCTGTTTTAGCATTTTATATAACTGGTGTAGCATTAGTTTCGTAATAGCATCCTAAAATGTGTTAATATTAGTACTTTTATATATTAGTAATTCTGTCCACACACACACAGAGATTGAGGGAAGGTTGGTGGTCCATGAGTACAAAAGCATATGTTTGTTTGCTACTTGTCTGGACCCTCAGCATTATTAACATTGATTCTCCTAGCTAGGCCAGATGTGCTGAACATACCCCTCCTTTTTTATCAGATAAGCATCGGGAAGCAGTGGAAGGAATTTGTGGATTACAAGGACTCCATTGGATTCATCGTTCATGTGAGTAGTGCTTAAGTCTGGATTTCTTCCGTATGTCCTGGATACACTCTGACACGGGTTCATTTTGTTGCAGGACGATGCAATGAAGGAGAAAGTTGCCAAGAATCGCTTCACAGTTTAACCTCGGTACTCGCACCCTGAGAGTAGCAGGCCTACGTAGGACGGTTTTCTTCGATGCAGTAGTAGTAGCTGTTGTGTTTGAATGCCGCTGTTTGAGGTTGTCTATCGCTGTGAATTGTTTAAACATCACCTAACATGTTGCATCTATCGCTGTGCTTCATAAGTCACTCGAGTCAGTGTTCCCCTCGCTGTTCTGTGAACTAAACCGCACTTTCTTGTCATTGTTCAGTTGTGCTCAAACTGGAGTGTAGAAAGTTTGTGAGCTTGGAGAATAGAAGCGATGCAGGGTCAAAGCCATAGAGCAACAGACCAAATTACTCTCAACTAAATACTGTATCTACCATGCGAGTCCGGATAATACTGGGGACTTACATATATATATATATAGGAAAATGGTATGGTACTCCTGTCTCTTATATACCACTTAAATCGTACGATGATACCTCTTTATCTATTTGAGTATACTCTAATAATGATTATAAGATATCCCAATGTGAGTTCTATGAAAAATTTCATTGAAGTCCACTTTTTAAATCAAAATTTGTGTATATACTTCTTTTATATATGAAAAATGGTATATAGCAAAAATAATGGACTCATATATATATAAAGCCTTTTTTCTACTCTCGGGAGTAGTTACTCCTTATTCCATTTCTCACAACGCATGGAATATCTTGTGCAACTGAGACTATATGTAGTATACGAGTATATAAGACCATCTAGGTGATATTTACACATTTTCATGGGTGGTATGTGTAATTTTTTAGGCATACTCCCTTTTATATGCAAATATGAAGATATTTACAAAATATGCTAAAAACTATGAAATCTCTTGCAAAATTTTCGTGTGGTTTACATTGGAGTATATTATAATTAGTATATAAGTATACCTAAAGTGATAAAGGAGTATGTCAAGTTCTTTTATGTGGTATATCAGAGGTGGGAGTAACTACTCTTAGGAGTAGAAAGTATTCATCATATATATGAAAATGGTATGGTACTCCTGGGAGTACATACTCCTACAGTCCTACTTCTCATATGATTTTTTTTCAATCAAGTCGTATTGGAGTATCTTACAATTGATATTTAAGTACACTGAAAGCTCCTGCAGTAATTGCCAGATCCAACAACACTCGACGACGGCGTGAGCGATAGCACGGTACTCGTCCTCAGCACTAGAATGAGTGACGGTGGACTATCATTTGGAGGACCACGAGACCAAATTGTCGCTGAAGTAGACACAATATCCCAAAGTGGACTGATGAGAGTCCGGACAACCAGCCCAGTCAGTATTGGAGTAGGCCGTGATTGTACCGGTGGGAGTCGAGTGAAGTTGAAGACTGAAATCGATGATGCCCTTCACGTAGCGAAGGATGTGCTTGATAAGTGCAAGATGGGGCTCACGCGGAGCATGCATGTGGAGGCAAACTTGATGCACAACATAAGCTATATCTGGATGAGTCAGTGTGGGGTACTGGAGTATGCTGGCCAAGCTCCTGTACTCGGTAGGATTAGAAACAGGGGACCCATTCGTAGCGGATAACTTGGCGCATGCGTCAGCAGGAGTGGGGGTGGAATGACAGTCAATCATTCCTGTACGGTGGGGAATGTCAAGGGCATACTGGCGCTGAGAAAGAAACATGTCAGCAGGAGTACGTGAAACGGAAATGCCAAGGAAGAAGTGTAAATCGCCAAGATCATTCATGCTGAACTCGGTGTGAAGACAACGAGTGAGGTGCTGGAGCAGACTGGAGGAGGAGGCGGTGAGAATAACATCATCGACGTACGAAAGAAGATATGCAAGTTTAGCACTGCGATGAAGAATGAAGAGGGACGTGTCGGAGACGGAAGCCACAACTCCGATGGTGCAAATATAATGATGAGGACATCACTCGTTCAGATACATGCACTACACAAAATCCTATGACAAGAGCTCGTGCACGTCACTTAAATTATGAGGTGAGCTCGTTTCTAGGTGCTAATAATTTATCTATGCAGAATGGTATGCTACCTAATAATTGCAATTTTTTGTTACTTAGGAATAATGGGGAGGATCCCTCAAGTCCTGGTCATCTAATCCCTGAAGTCTTGGTCATCTACGCCAATACATAGAAGGGAAGCATGGAGAGGAGGAGCCACTCACGGCAAGGGAAACAACAAGGACTTCATTTAGTTGATTGTCTCCTCCAATTAATTTGCATTCAAGTCTACTTCATCGGGCCGACGAATTTAGGCTTATTATCCATGGTGCTGCGACACCTTTTATTTTGGGCCATGAGCCTTGTATTGCTTGGGCCCAAGGGGAAGGCGTCACCCTAGTTCGACCACCTCCTTGGTCGACGCCCCCTAGGGCACCCACTTCCTGGCCGCAACTCCTCATATAGGAGCAGCCGCCCCTTTTGCAAGACTCAGGTCCCTTTTTAGATTATTCTGCATAGCAGTTTCGCCGCACGTTCGGTTGAGGAACCCCAACTTTGTGAGCTTAATCAATATTCGCAATACAATTTCAGCTTGCATCTTCTACTCTCTTGCTTGTGTTCTCGATTCACTTGCAGGAGATAGCCTTCTTTGTGAGGTCAGCCGCGTTCGGCACGGTTGATAACCATCGGAGCAGTGGTGTAGTGATTGCGAGGTGTTCGATCTGTTTTGGTCGGAGCTTTTGGATCATCAACGTCGTGTTCTCCACAATCGACATATCACTACCTTTCGGAAGATCGGGCCACGGTCACATTATATAAGAGGCAAATCGCTGGTACCAAGCATGAGGTGCCTGTTTAAGGCCATACAAGGATTTGTGGAGATGTCAAACGTGGTCAGGGAGAGCAGGGTTGACAAAACCGGAAGGCTGCTGACAGTACACCATTTCATGAAGAGTACCATGGAGAAAGGTGTTCTTGATATCGAGCTGGTGAATCGGCCAAGAGCGTGAAGCGGCAATGCTCATAACGATACAAATGGTAAATGGTTTGACAACGGGACTAAAGGTCTCATCGTAATCAATGCCGAGTTACTGAGAATATCCACGGACTACCCAGCAAGCCTTGTACCGTGTCCGTGCGAGAGAACTATTGGAATGAAATTTATGTTTGAAGATCCATTTTCCAAAGACCACGTTAGCACTAGGAGGACGAGGGACAAGCGACCATGGCACAGATATGGCCAAGAGCGTGAAGTTTCTCGTACAGCGTGGAGTTCTGAATAGCTATAGATGGTCGGCAATTCAGAAGGTAAGTTGCCGTAGCAAGGGTTTCAGCCCAGAAGGAGGGGACATGTGCGCCTAAAACAAAAGAGTATGCATGGTGTCGTTGAGAGTACGGATTGCCTGCTCGGCCTTTCCATTTTGCTGAGAGGTATATAGGTAGGAGAGACGAAGGTGAGTGCTGTGGTGGCGAAAAAATTCCAAGGAACGGGAGTTGAGAAATTTCGTGCCATTGTCAGCTTGGATGGAGACAATAGGAAGTTGGAATTGCATACGAACATAAGCAAAAAAAGGATGTAAGAGTGTCGTGTACAAAAGACTTTTTACGGAGTGGAAATGACCAATAGAAGTGAGTAAAGTCATCGGCGATGACTAAATAGTATTGAAAACTGGAGGAACTAGATACAGGTGACGTCCATAGATCACAATGAATTAATTGAAAAGGTGCTAATGTGAAGGAACTAGAGCTAGAAAATGGCAAATGTACATGCTTGCCCAATTGGCATGCATGGCATGGTGAATGATCTGCCTTATTACACGAAATCAAGGAAGACTGCTGCAAGGAGACCATAGCATCGCGACCGGGGTGGCCCAAACGTCGATGCCATAGGGAGGTGGGCACGGCGGTGGATACGAGAACCTGGGGGGACGTCATTGCTGTAGCCAGAAAGGATGCCATTGCTGTAGTAGGGTGGAAGGTGTAGAGATCACCGGTACTATTGCAGCGAAAAATCACGTGCTTCATTCGGAGGTCATTGACAGAAAAACCAAGTGAGTCAAATTCAATAGAACAAGAATTGTCATGCGTGAGTTTGCGAACTGAAAGAAGGTACAATAAGAACATCATTGAGATGAAAGGTGGAGCCAGAAGGTGTATGAAAGGTGGTGTCACCAGATCAGGAGATAGGCATAGAAAAACTGTTCCGACCATGACACAAGAGGGTGATGGAAAAGGAGTGGAATTGGGAAGAATATCGTCGTCCAAGGCCATATGCGAGGTCGTACCGGAGTCGAGGACCCACTCGCCATTCGGGGAACCAGTCACAAACATGTTGTAGAGGGCCCCCGATGAGTCCCAGTTGGATGGTGCCAACGCGGACGAATATTGGGAGGGAGCAGCTACGGTGTTGAATGCCTGCTACGTGGACGAATACTGGGCCGGCTGCATGGACGCGATACGTGGACCAAGGAGGCCCAGGTTTCCTGGAGCACGCCATGCAGGTGCCCACTGTTGTCCCTAGGTGTCGTCATGGCGATGTTGGTGGCGGCGTTGGAGTTCTTCGGGTGAAGCCGCAGAGTGTGTCGTGGACGAGAGTCTTATTCGGAACGGGTTGGCTGACATTGCGGAGCGCAGCAGCCAGTGTCTTGAGCTTCTGGCAATAGGTGGTGATCGTGAGATCGCCTTGAACCAAAGTGTGGAACTCAGCATCAAGGAAAAGGGCGCGACACTCCTTGTTGTCCCTAAAGAGATCCTCAGCGCTCAACCAAAGAGCATGGGCATTTTGCTCGGGCTCCATGATGATGTCGAGGATGTTATCAGAGATGGAGCCGTAGAGAGCCAAGTGAGGACAATAAAGTCCTGTTGTACCCAATCGGTGTAGGAGGGGTTGGAGTCGGTGCTGTCGATATGTCGGAGTAGACCAAAATTGCCAAGCATGGCGGTGAAGAAGGTACGCCATTTGGTGTATGTCGTAGGGGCAGCCCATCGGCCCCTGCGACCCGGTGAACAGGATAGAAGCCCCCACAGGGGGTCCGGAGGCCATAGAAGGGACC